>JAOPSE010001245.1:0-163734 GCA_029449295.1 Zea luxurians
ACTTCAGCTTGTCAGCATCAGATCTGATAAATATCCCAAGCCTAGCCCGAAGCATCGGGAATAGATTCATGACCCAGATCTGGGTAAGTGGCGGGCGAAAGATGGCGGGTGACGAAGCTCGAAGTCATCTTAAGCCGGTAAGAAACTTATTTTTTGTTACTTTTACCTTCTCCTTGATATTTGCACCTTTCTTATTCTGATGTTTGATGTACGCAGGATGACGAAGCTGATGTTTGACAAAGTTGAAGTTTGACGAAGCCTAGCCTGAAGCTTGATAATTGTTTTGCAATGTACTGTCCTGCAAAAATTCTGGAGAAACTTTTGTAATATAGTTATGGAACAACTTATGTAAATTTGTACATACCTTATAATATATTTTGTTTCTGCTGTCCACGTACAATCTGCTTTGCTGTGGACGAAACTTCTCTTTTGAGCCGAAGGCGAAAAACACCTTCCCTTCTTTTCGTACACAACGAAGCATAAATATTTTCCTTCGAGTTTTTCCTCATTGCCGAAGCATCTGTGTTTTTATGCGGTACAATGATGATTCTATGTATGTCTAAATGCATGTTTATGAATGCAAATGACATGATGAGATGCATTGTGCAAATGAATATGAAAATACATAATCATAGTCCTTCAGCGTTGACTTTTCGCTGTAAGCCTCCCTTAGTAGCTTCTTCTTCGCCTTTTACTTTCAGCGGAATCAGCGTTGACTTTTCGCTGTAACCCCCTTAGGAGCTTCTTCGCCTTTTACTTGCGGCGGAATCAGCGTTGACTTTTCGCTGTAAGCTCTGCATTCCCTTAGGAACGACTTTTGAGCTTCTCCTTGTTTCCTTTTCTTTTTTCCTTTTGCATTTACATTTACATTTTTTGGGGGATATTACTCTCATAAAATTGAAATAAGAAAAATTACATGTTGTGGCCCCATTAAAAACCTTTCTCCTCCTTTGGAAAGGAAAAGGGTGCCACAAAAAAGAATATAAAAATTACATCAAGCTATACATAATATCGTCGAAGCTCATCCGCATTCCATGATCTGGGAATGTCGTTGCCGTCCATATCCTTCAATCTGTAGGAACCGGGTCTTGACGAAGATACTACCAAAAAGGGGCCTTCCCACTTTAGCTGTAACTTGCCTGCTGTCTCAGGGTTGGCTACTCTTCGAAGTACCAAGTGTCCTGGTTCAATGTTCTTCAACTTGACTTTTCTGTCACGCCATTTTATTGTTTCAGCTTGATATTTATTGATGTTTTCCACAGCTTGAAGTCTGATACCTTCAATAGCATCTTTTTCTATAGAACAATCAGCTTCGTCTTTGCCCTCTGCTGAAGCTACTATCCTTATTGATCCTGCTTTGGCCTCTTCTGGGGTTATAGCTTCGTCACCGAACAATAGTTTAAATGGCGTAAAACCTGTTGACCTTGTCACGGTTGTATTATGGCTCCATACCACTTTGATTAGCTCGTCAGGCCATTTTCCCCTAGGCTGGTTGAAGATTGACTTCATTATTCCTGTCATTATGATCCCATTGGCTCTTTCGACAAGTCCATTTGACTCTGGGTGTCGAACTGATGCAAAATGAATCTTCGTGCCAATTCGATCACAAAATTCTCTGAAGGCTTCAGAATCAAATTGTGTCCCATTGTCCACATTAATGGCCTTCGGCACTCCGAAGCGGCAAACAATGTTCTGCCAGAAAAACTTTTGAATAGTGAATGAAGTTATTGTGGCTAAGGGTTTTGCCTCAATCCATTTGGAAAAATACTCCACTGCCACTACCACATATCTTAAGTTCCCCTGTGCCGGTGGTAATGGGCCTAGCAAATCAAGGCCCCACCTCTGCAATGGCCAAGTGGGTTGTATTAATTGAGTTAAAGACGAAGGTTGTTTTTGATCTCTTGCACATTTTCTGACAACCTTCGCACTTTTGGACTATATCCGCTGCATCCGAAGCTGCCTTTGGCCAAAAATCCTTGGCGAAACTTTCCCCAGCAAGGGCCTAGACCCAATGTGAGATCCACACAGGCCTGCATGTATTTCGTTCATTAATTCTATACCTTCGGATCTGGATAAACACTTGAGCAATGGGGAACAAACCCCACGCTTGTATAACTCCCCTTCTATCATGACATATGGTCGAGCTCTTGCCTCCATTCTCCTGTTATAAGCTTCGTCGTCTGAAAGAAAATAACCCTGAAGGAAAGAAACAATCTCAGTTCTCCAATCCTCGCTATAAACAGGGGATATATTAAGGATTGCTCTTTCAAGAAGCTCGACCGAAGGTGCTTTTATTGTTTCGAAAATACTTCCGAAGGTATGGGCAGCCCCTGGGCTGCTGACTTGGCCAATAAATCAGCGTATTCATTTTCTCACGAGGAATGTTTTTAACAGAGAAACCTTCGAAGGAAGCCTCAATCCTTCGGACTATATCTAGATACTTTTCAAGCTTCGGGTCTCTTGCTTTATAGCTCTTGTCAACATGACCAGAAATAACTTGAGAGTCAGTTTTAAGAATGGCCCTTCTGATTCCCATTGCCTTCAACTTCCGAAGACCCAAAAGCAGAGCTTCATACTCAGCGATATTATTTGTGCAACTAAAATCAAGTCGTGCCGCGTAACAAGTTTGAACTTTGGACGGTGAAACCAACACAGCAGCCGCTCCTGCTCCGAAGGTTCCCCAAGAACCATCGCAAAACACTGTCCATGCTTCGGCATCTTTATTTGTTTCTTGCTCCTGAGCCCCTGGCGTCCAGTCAGCAATGAAGTCTGCTAACGCCTGGGACTGAATCGAGGACCTATGAACATAATCAATACAAAATTCATTGAGCTCTGCAGCCCATTTTCCAATCTTTCCAGTAGCTTCTCGGTTTCTCATAATATCCTTCAGAGGTTGTGAAGAAGGAACAATTATGTTGTAAGCTTGAAAATAATGCCTAAGCTTCCTGGAGGCCATCAAAACAGCATACAGTACCTTCTCCAATTCTGTATAATTTTTCTTTGATAAACTAAGAACCTCGGATACGAAATATATTGGGGCCTGCTTCTTAACTTGGCCTTCAAGCTTCTCCTGGACAAGTGCCGCACTTACCGCTGAGTGCGAAGCTGCCACATATAATAACAAAGGAGCCCCTGGCGTTGGTGGAGTTAATGTTGTTAGATCTATCAAATATTGCTTCAGCTCTTCGAAAGCTTTCTGCTGGATTGGACCCCATTGAAAGACTTCGGCTGACTTCAGCACTTCGAAGAATGGTAAGTTTCTCTCTGCCGATCTGGATATGAATCTGTTGAGAGATGCCAGTCTTCCCGTCAATCTTTGAGCCCCTTTTTTGTGCTTGGTGGTTTCATTCGAAGTATAGCTTCGATTTTACTTGGATTAGCCTCAATTCCCTTTGTTGAAACTAGGCAACCAAGAAATTTCCCCTTTTTTTACTCTGAAGACACATTTTTCTGGATTGAGCTTTAAACCAGCCTGTCTAAAATTAGCGAATGTCTCCTGTAAATCAGCAATGTGGTTATCTTGCTTCGTGCTTTTTACAATAATGTCATCAACATAAGTTAGTACATTCCTGCCTATCTGAGAATGGAGAACCTTCGCTGTCATTCTGCTGAAGCTTCCTCCAGCATTTTTGAGCCCCTCAGGCATCCGAAGGTAGCAATATGTCCCGCTAGGGTTATGAAGCTGGTTTTCGGTTCGTCCTCCTTCTTCATCCAGATTTGATGATAGCCCGAATAGCAATCTAGCAAACTCATAAGCTTTGATGAAGCTGCGGCATCGACTAAGGAATCTATCCTTGGCAATGGAAACTCGTCCTTCGGACAAGCCTTATTGAGGTCAGTAAAATCAATACACATTCTCCATTTACCATTGGCCTTCTTCACCATAACAGTGTTAGCCAACCATTCTGGGTATTTCACCTCTCTAATAACTCCAGCACTGAGGAGTCTTTTCACTTCATTTCGAGCACCTTCGGCCTTGTCATCAGACATCTTCCGAAGCCTCTGCTTTCTGGGTCTGAAGGATGGATCGACATTGAGCGAATGCTCAATAAATCCCTATTAACTCCACAAAGATCATTAGCTGACCAGGCAAAAACATCTTTATTGTTAAACAGAAACCTTATCAAGGTTTTTTCCTGCTCTTCAGACAATTGAGATCCCAACAGCACCTTCTGATCTGCTATATCCTCACATAAGAGCATGGGCTTCGGCTGGTCAGCTGAAGCAGCTTTTTCCCTTCTGAACTTGTATTGCTCACAGGCCTCAGCTCCATCTATGTTATGGATTGCTTTTGAATCTGTCCAATTTCCTTCTGCCCTTCTGGTGGCTTCCTGACTTCCATGAATAGCAATAGGCCCTTGGTCCGAAGGTATCTTCATGCAGAGGTAAGCTGGGTGAAGAATTGCTTCGAAAGCATTGAGAGTACCGCGACCAATGATAGCATTGTAAGGATACTCCATGTCAATAATATCAAACACAATTCGCTCAGTCCTTGTGTTGTTAACAAATCCGAAGGTTACTGGCATGGTGATCTTCCCAAGTGCTACAATTTGCCGTCCTCCGAAGCCACAAAGAGGGTGTGTAGCATCATGGATCTTGTCTTCGGGCTCTTGCATTTGTCTGAAATCTTTAGCAAATATGATATCAGCTGCGCTGCCTGTGTCAACCAAGACATTATGGACCAGAAATCCTTTGATCACACAAGAGATAACCATAACATCATTGTGTGGGTAATCCTTGAGTTGAAGATCCTCTTGGGAGAAGGTAATTGGAATGTGGGACCATCTTGACTTGATGAAGGGTCCTTGCACCCCAACATGTTGTACCCTTCTCTGTGCTTCTTTCTTCTGCTTTTTGTTGGCTGGCTCTGAGCATGAACCACCTGTTATCGGGAGCACCAGCTTCGGGGCCAAAGCAGCTCCAACTTGATCGTTGAACGAAGCCATCAGCTCAAAAAAGTGGAAGTGTGTTGACCGGAGGTGGGCGCCAATGTTGGGGACTTGTTCTCAAATGCTATGAATCAAGAACAAGACAACACGATGATGTTAAACATTAAATACCCTTCGTCCGCTGAAGCATTATCTCCTCAAGGGTTTAATGAACTTCGGACGAAGGGTGTGAACATAATATTACGAAGGTGGCAAAAAATAACATAAAACGATGTAAAATGTAAAACATTAAAGATAGATATGTTGAAGATAAATGATATCATTCATACATTTACTTTTAATACAATGATTAAGGTATGATTATACCTTCGCCTTGACAAGGAATAATTCCCGAATGATGCTTTCGCAATTACCGGAATGCGTGAACAGTAAAGGAATACTGTTCACTATTTATAGGCATAAGACACAGCCTGTGATCAATTACAATCATACCCTTCATAAAAGTTTACAAACATCGACTCAAACTCTTATGGACTAAAAGGTCATTCTATCTTTAAGTCGGTTTGTAATTCTGAAGCTTCGTGGTCAGCACCCTTCAGCATTACGTGCAGACGACTTCAACCAAAACTGTTTCCTTCTACAGGACCTTCGGCGACGAAGCATGGTCCCAACACAAATGTTCTAAATGCTCCTCTATAGACTTGCTGTAAATAAGGATATCATCGAAATAAACAACAACAAACAAACCTATGAAGGCCCGTAGAACTTCGTTCATTAAACGCGTAAAGGTGCTGGGAGCATTAGTCAATCCAAATGGCATAAACCAACCATTCATATAAACCAAATTTCATTTTTAAAAGTCGTTTTCCATTCATCACCGAGTTTCATTCTAATCTGATGGCAACCGCTACGCAAATCAACCTTAGAGAAAATAACGGCACCACTAAGCTCATCTAACATATCATCAAGGCGTGGAATAGGATATCGATAACGAACTGTGATGTTATTAATAGCACGACAATCTACGCACATACGCCATGACCCATCTTTCTTTGGAACGAGTAAAACAGGAACCGAGCAAGGGCTAAGAGACTCACGAATGTAACCTTTATCAAGCAGCGTCTGCACCTGGCGCTGGATCTCCTTCGTCTCATCTGGATTTGTACGGTATGGGGCGCGGTTCGGAAGAGAAGCGCCGGGGATGAGATCGATCTGATGCTCAATGCCACGGAGGGGAGGAAGACCCGGTGGTAAGTCCGTAGGAAAAACATCAGCATACTCCTGCAAAAGGTTAACAACAATAGGGGGTATATCCAGAGACAGTGCATCATCAAGCGGAACAAGCATGCGCGAGCATACAAGTGCATAACAGGGCATATGAGCTTCATGGAGATCATCAAAATCAGCACGTGTAGCAAGTAAAACAGGAGAGTGCAACTTGATTTCAGATTTAATAGGTGCGGCTGATGTCGATTTGACTTGTTGTGCAGTTTTAGCAGCCCTAGTAAGGTCATCTTTCAAAATTTGGTCTGGCATCATTGGATGTATAATTATTTTTCTGGCCTTTAAACATGAAAGAATAATGATTTGAACGACCATGATGTAAACTATCAGTATCATATTGCCAAGGTCAACCCAATAACAAAGAGCATGCTTCCATAGGAATAATATCGCAATCAGCGTAATCAGAATAAGAACCCAGCGAAAAGGGGACACGTACCGAACGTGTTACCTTTATTTTACCACCATCATTAAGCCATTGAATGTGTTACGGATGTGGGTGTGTGCGAGTGGGCAAGGATAATTTCTCTACCAACGCTATACTTGCCAAATTGTTGCAGCTGCCACTATCGATGATGATGCGAATGGACCGTTCGTGCACAACGCCCTTGGTATGGAATAGAGTGTGTCACTGATTGTTTTCGGTCTGGGCAACCTGTGTGCTGAGAACACGCTGCACAACAAGACTCTCATACCTATCGGCGTCGATGGGATCAACGTGGACTTCCTCATTTTCTTCATGGTTAGTGGCAATCATAGCATGACTAGTTTCCTTAGAATCACTGGCTGAAGAGTACTCACCATTGTCACGTATAAGCAAGGTACGCTTGTTTGGGCAGTCCCGAATCATGTGCCCAAACCCTCTGCAACGATGGCACTGAATATCCCGTGTACGTCCTATGGAAGAAGCGGCGCCTTTGGCAGGGGGCGCCGCTGGCTTGGTCGTCCCTAGTGCGCGATGTAGTGCTAGGCGTAGAAGGTGCAGGGCTGGAAGGAGTTGAGCTGTGTGTCGGACCCCGGCCTGCAAAAGAGTTAGTATATGTCTTTGATCGTCGTCCCTGCACTTCACATTCAGCTTTGCAAGCATATTCAAACAATGTGGTTATATCAAATAATCCTTATAACCAAGTATATCCTGAATTTCCCTGTTCAAACCACCACGAAAACGCGCCATAGCAGCGTCATCCAACTCAACCAAACCACAACGAAGCATACCCTTTTGTAACTCATGGTAATATTCCTCAACCGATTGTGAACCTTGTTGAAAACGCTGCATTTTGTTAAGCAAATCACGAGCATAATAGGAAGGAACAAAATCTGTGGCGCATGACAGTTCTTAATTGGGTCCAAGTAGTGACACTGTTAATGGGAAGTTTTTGTTATACTCACGCCATCAAATTAAAGCAAAATCAGTAAATTCACTAATGACAGCCTTCACTTGGCTATTAGCAGGAATATCATGGCATGAAAATTTCTGTTCTACCTCCAATTCCCAATCAAGATATGCAGCATGATCATATTTACCATTAAAAGATGGAATTTTAAATTTAATCTTAGAAAATAAGTCATTAGGGGGATTGATGTGCACCCGTTGGGTGATTGCCCGATCTTTCGATGAGAGGGTGTGGAATAACTAGATTGGGGGAGGAGACGACGTTCACGGCCCGACTACAGCCTTCCAAAGACGCTGCGCCTTAGCAACCGATACACCACCTCCTATGGCTGTCACGATCTTGTGGAGCGTGACACCCTGGCCACTAGGGCACTCGTCCTGCAAGCAATCGAAGAACTAGCAAGAACAAGTAGAACAAGTACTGAATTACCAGATCTAAATATAGATTTCAAAATCAAACTCCAATATGGTGGGGTTCCGAAGACAAGAAGACGGGCGGCTGAACTAGCACGCGCGCTTGCAAGCAAGTAGCGAGAGCTAAACTTGATCTAAACAAAACCCGCTGTTCTTGGTGGCGGCTAGGGCGTTTATAAACATGGGAGGATGACCACAAGGGTATTGAGGTCGTGCTGCAACTCTAGGATGCGTCCCTAATGGACCTAACTTGATACACGACCCATTGGGCCAAAATAGGGTGACGCAGCACCATGGGCAGAAAATGCAGGAAATGTCTTGGTAAGAAAACAATGATTACGGCGGCCTCAGAATAGATATGACTATAATTCCGGATCCATATGAAAGTAGACTTGATACGCTTTCCAAGTTGTGCTTGAACATTCCAATCCGAGCCCACATCTGACCGTGGTGACCGTCACAAGTTGGTGTTCTTCTGCAGTCCGAATCCAGCATGTTCAAATCCTTTTCCCTTTTCGGTCTTCTCCCTGATTCCTAAGCAAAACAAGAGTGCACGGGTCTCCATGGTCTAAATATGATGGACACGAACTCAAGAGTGTAATCACCTGATGGTTGAGTTGACGAGCATGAGCGCGAGTAATGGTACCAGAAATTGGTACTTGTATTGGCATAGATGTATCAGTAGTGTGGATGTCTTCATCAGGGATGACGAACCACACGGCGTGCACGACCACGGCGATCTCCATCGTCCTGCTCAGTGTCACCGCCGTATTCCTGCTCCATCTTTGTGGTCAACGCATCAAGGCATGCCAGGACGGTGTCGAGTGTGGTGCGAGTCGTCGTTTGAGCACGGTCAAGTTGGTTGAAACGCTCGGTCGTCGAAGTGACCGTTGAATCAAGCCTTTCATGCATCGTCCTAATGTCAGCAGCAAATCCATCAACTTGTCCCCTTACTTCCTGCAACTGGGCATCCACCATGTCGTGTGCTCCTGCCATAGTTAGCGCAAACACCAAAACACCAAAAGGAGAAAAAAACCGA
This sequence comes from Zea luxurians, assembly GCA_029449295.1. Classification (NCBI taxonomy): domain Eukaryota; kingdom Viridiplantae; phylum Streptophyta; class Magnoliopsida; order Poales; family Poaceae; genus Zea; species Zea luxurians. The sequence goes on from JAOPSE010001245.1 coordinate 9,017, forward strand.
CGACAACAGGGGAATGGTGGTGACAACTTGCTCGCTCAATGGAATGTTGTTATCAAGTTCTTATACGTTCTTACCAAGCCACAGTGGTGAACTGCAATCAACAGGTGTAACCGGTGAAAGATTGGATGAGCGATTGCGTGGAGAAACAGAAACCTGCTCGTCGTAGAAATATGTGGAGTTTTGGGTAGGCTGCACTCAAGTCAAGGATTAGCACGATCAAACAATAATGCAAAGTTGAATTATAGTGCAAAACACGAAACTATTTTGCTGGCCACAGGTGCAAAGGACGGATGGAACTAGCAGAATGGCAGTAACGTAAATATTGTACTAGCGATGCCAAAAAGGCACTAGTAGGAATCACAGGTGATTTTGTTTTTCTTTTTTGTATGATTTTTTTTGATATTTTTCTCAGCACACGAAGCAATAAAATAGGAGCTACACGAAGTTTCACCTAAAACAGAGTTCAGATGTGGTCTACAGAAAATCAAGAAGTTCTCTGAAAAGCGTGCGAGAACTTTGACGAATTTTTTTCTTTATTTTCCTGAAGTTTTTTGACAATTTTATCGAAACCCAAACAGACCGAAGGTGAGTTTGGCCGGCCTCAGAATGGTGTCAACAAGCTCCTGTAAAAATTTCAGATTTTTTGGACAACCGTGCGAAAATGTTATGCCCGGTTTAAGGTACCTCAAGTTATGGTTAAAACGACCGAGATGAGACAACCGCTTTGTTTCCTTTCCCTATTTTTTTGTTTGTTCTCTGGTTCTATCCTTTCTCTTTCTTTTTCTTTTTTTCTTTTCTTTTTTTGTTTCTGTTTTTTTTTTGACGTAACCGAAGGAGAAAAACAAGGAAGCAGCGTTGACTCGGTTTGTGGCGTTGACTCGGTTTGATGTAACCAAAGGAGAGAAACAAGGAAGATGGTTGCGGCGTGCTAGGGTTTGATGTAACCGAAGGAGAAAAAACAAGGAAGATGGTTGTGGCGCGCTAGGGTTTGATGTAACCGAAGGAGAAAAAACAAGGAAGAAGAAGGATGGTGAGAAAAAACACAATGCGACCAGCAACAAATGACGCGAAAGCACACAAATTCAACAATGCAGATTATTGAAAGGTGTGAGGCTCAAAAGGGTGCTGGTATAAGGTCTAACCTGAATTTTTATGTGGTTTTGTGGACTGTAGGAGAAAAAAACACTCGATAAACTCACCGATCAACCTGGAAATCTGATACCAATTGATATAGCTGAGGTGCCCGATCTTTTGGCGAGTAGAGATAATTCCGATTTGGCAGAAGATGACCCTTGCGATCCGACTACAACGAGCAAGCCCGAGGCGCCAATGCAATCGCTGAACCAACTCCCTGTGGTTACTGACCTTGCTGATGCAAGATCAGCCTGATCACGAAGATCGTTTCCTGTGCGCAATCGAAGAACGAACAAGAAAAAGATGCGAGCAATCTAATCTATTACTCGAGGGTGGAGTTCTGAATACACGAAGACAGCGCAGATTTGCACGTGTTCGAGAGTAGCTAAAGCTAATGTAAAACAAAACTCGAAGAACAAAGGAGGCGCAGCTCCTGTTTAAATAGAGAGGGGGCGCAGCCCCTAGGGGCGGCCAACCCTAGGTCGTCCACTATGGGCCGCAGTTGGGCTGGTCGTCTATTCTTCTGGGCCCTCATTCTTTAGTACAATGACGAAGTTAAGATCTCTAGCACGGGCCCAAGTGATTGGCCCATCTAATGAAGGAAGTGGCGCTTGATGTTGAGGTGCTGCTGGTGTAGTCGTACTCATAGTGATGTCCTCATCAGTAACCACTAAGCAAATCAATCTTAGTGAAAATAATGGCACCACTAAGCTCATCTAGCATATCAACAAGGCGTGGTATAGGATATCGATAACGAATAGTGATGTTATTAATAGCACGACAGTCTACACACATACGCCATGACCCATCTTTCTTGGGAACAAGTAACACAGGAACAGAGCAAGGGCTAAGAGACAAACGAATGTATCCCTTGTCAAGCAACGCCTGTACCTGGCGCTGAATCTCCTTCGTCTCATCCGGATTTGTACGGTACGGTGCGTGGTTCGGAAGCTGATGCGCCGGGGATCAGAATAACATCAAAGAGCATGCTTCCATAAGAATAACATCACAATCAACAAAATCAGAATAAGCACCCATAGAGAAAGGAACACGCGCGGAACGTGTGATTTTTATTTTACCACCATCATTAAGCCATTGAATGTGATATGGGTTTGGATGCTTACGAGTGGGTAACGACAACTTTTTGACCAGCATGGTACTCGCCAAATTGTTGCAACTGCCGCTGTCGATAATGATGCGAATTGACCGCTCCTGCACAAGACCCATTGTATGGAACAGAGTGTGTAGCTGATTCTTCTCGGACAAAGCGACCTGTGTACTAAGAACACGCTGCACAACAAGACTTTCATACCTATCAGCGTCGCCCGGGTTGACATGTACCTCCGCCTGAGCTGCATGGTTAGTGGCAAGTAGTGCATGTTCAATTTCTTCAGAATCACTAGCGGAAGACTACTCACCATCGTCACGAATGAGCAAAGTGCGCTTGTTTGGGCAGTCCCGAATCACATGGCCAAATCCTCTACAACGATGACACTGAATATCCCGTGTACGACCTGTGGGTGGGGCAGTGCTGGCTGGTTTGGTCGTCTTCTCGCGTGGAGTAGTGGTGGACGTGGATGGCGCAGGGGGAACTGGTGCTAAGGTGGATGTCGAGCTTCGTCCTGCAAAAGGGTTAGAATATGGCTTCGAGCAGCGTCCCTGCACTTCACGTTCAGCTTTGCAAGCATATTCAAATAAAGTAGTCATATCATAATATTCCTTATAATCAAGTATATCCTGGATTTCCCGGTTTAAACCACCACGAAAACGTGCCATAGCAGCGTTGTTGTCCTCCAATATCCCACAACGAATCATACCTTTTTGTAACTCCTGGAAATAGTCCTCAATAGATTGAGAACCTTGCTGAAAACACTGCATTTTATTAAGCAAATCACGAGCATAATACGAAGGCACAAATCGATGTCGCATCGCAGCTTTCAACTGATCCCAAGTGGTTGGAATGGCAGTGGGATGTTTTATTTTATACTCACGCCACCAAATTAAAGCAAAATCAGTAAATTCACTAATAGTAGCTTTAACCTGAGAATGTGCAGCAATATCATGGCATGAAAATTTTTGTTCAACCTCTAACTCCCAATCAAGATATGCAGCAGGATCATATTTGCCATTAAAAGGTGGAATTTTAAATTTAATCTTAGAAAATAAGTCATTAGGGGGATAACGAACCACACGGCGTGCACGACCACGGCGATCTCCATCGTCCTGCTCAGTGTCACCGCCGTAGTCCTGCTCCATCTTTGTGGTCAACGCATCAAGGCGTGCTAGGATGGTGTCGAGTGTGGTGCGAGTCGCCGTTTAAGCAAGGTCAAGCTGGTTGAAACGCTCGATCGTCGAAGTGACCGTTGAATCAAGCCGTTCATTGCATCGTCCTAATGTCAGCAGCAAGTCCATCAACTTGTCCCCTTACTTCCAGCAACTGGGCATCCACCGTGTCGTGTGCTCCTGCCATAGTTAGCGCAAACACCAAAACACCAAAAGGAGAAAAAACCGATGACAACAGGGAAATGGTGGTGACAACTCGCTCAATGGAATGTTGTTATCAAGTTCTTATCCGTTCTTACCAAGCCACAGTGGTGAACTGCAACCAACAGGTGGAACCGGTGAAAGATTAGATGAGTGATTGCCTGGAGAAACAGAAACCTTCTCGTCGTAGAAATATGTGGAGTTTTGGGTAGGCTGCACTCAAGTCAAGGATTAGCACGATCAAACAATAATGCACAGTTGAATTATAGTGCAAAACACGAAACTATATTGCTGGCCACAAGTGCAAAGGACGGATGGAACTAGCAGAATGGCAGTACCGTAAATATTGTACTAGCGAGGCCAAAAAGGCACTAGTAGGAATCACAGGTGATTTTGTTTTCTTTTTTGTATGATTTTTTGATATTTTTCTCAGCATAAGGACCAACAAAATAGGAGGTACACGAAGTTTCACCTAAAACAGAGTTCAAATGTGGTCTACAGAAAATCGGGAAGTTCTCTAAAAAGCGTGCGAGAACGTTGATGAATTTTTTTCTTTATTTTCCTGAATTTATTTGACAATTTTATCGAAAACCAAACAGGCCATAGGCCACTTTGGCCGGCCTTAGAATGGTGTCAACAAGCTCCTGTAAAAATTTCAGATTTTTTGAACAACCGAGCGAAAAGTTATGCCCGGTTTAAGGAAGGTATGTTTTAAAACGACCGAGATGAGACAACCGCTTTGTATCCTTTCTCCTTCGTTTTATTTTTTTGTTTCTGGTTTTTTACGTAACCGAAGGAGAAAAACAAGGAAGCGGCATTGACTCGATTTGTTTTTTTTTCTGTTTTTTTTTGACGTAATCGAAGGAGAAAATAAGGAAGCGGCGTTGACTCAGTTTGTGGTGTGATCAAACGGAATATGGTGGCGGCGCGCTAGGTTTTGAATGGTGGAATAACATAATGCAACCAGCAACAAATGACCTGAAAGCACATAAATTTAACAATGCAGATTATTGAAAGAAAGTGCGAGGCTCAAAGGGTGCTGGGATATGGTCTAACCTAAATTTTAATGTGGTTTTTTGGACTGTAGGAGAAAAAAAACACTCGATAAACTCACCGATCGACCTGTAAATCTGATACCACTTGATAGAGCTGGAGTGCCCGATCTTTCGGTGAGTGGAGATAATTCCGATTTGGTGGAAGTAGACCCTCGCGATCCGACTACGACGAGCGAACCCGAAGCGCAAATACAATCGCTGAACCAACTCCCAATGGTTACCGACCTTGCTCATGCGAGATCGGCCTGATCACGAAGATCGTTTCCTGTGCGCAATCGAAGAACGAACAAAAAAAAAGATGTGAGCAATCTTAATATCAGTCGAGGTGGAGTTCTGAATCACAGAGGACAGCACGTATTTGTGTGTGTTATGGGGTAGCTAAAGCTAGATGTAAAACAAAACTCCAAAAACAAAGGAGGCGCAGCTCCTGGATAAATAGAGAGGGAGCGCAGCCCCTAGGGGCGGCCAACCCTAGGTCGGTCCATTATGGGCTGCATTTAGGCTGGTCGTCTATTCTTCTGGGCCTTCGTTCTTTAACAGCATGATGTAGTTCAATTCTCTTGCACGGGCCCGAGTCACTGGCCCAGGTGGAAGGGGTGGCGCCTGGACTGGGGAAAGATGGTGCCTGGGCTGGAGAAGGTGCTGCTGGTGTAGATGTACTCGTGTTGGTGTTGATGTCCTCATCAGTTACACAAATGATATCACCAAATACTCAAAACAGCAAGCTGTCTTATAAAATTGTGAAACGGTGGCACACAAACTGTCTTTGTTTTGTTGCACATGGAATTTTATCTACCAATATTCTTACTGCAATTTTTTTTCTCTTTTTTGTACATGCTTTTTTTGATCAGCGCGACTTTTTTTGTGCACTTGCCATTTCCTTTCCCATGTTTTCTTGAACTACAGCTAGAGAACTAAAAATGGTGATCTAAACAAGGTGGCACAAACTCGAAACTCTAGCAGCAAGAAACTTTGGACCAGCAACTCGACACAAATGCAGCAACCGTGAATTCAACAAGTCGAAAACTAAGTAGTAAAGCAAAGGCTCAAAATGTTTTTAGGTGATTTTCTGTTCTAAATATATCTTTGGCAAGTGGACTGTAGGTAAATAAAATAAGGAAGATGGAGATCTCTCACCGAGCAACCTGAAATTTGATACCACTTGATGAACCCAACGGGTAGAAGGGTGCCCGATCTTTCGATGAGAGATGATGGAGGTGGAAAACTTGTTGGAGAACGACGTTGACTGCCCGACTACCACAACCAAGATGGTGTGGCGCCTTGAGCGACAGGTACACCATCTCCTGGTAACTACGATTTGGGGTGGAGGTCGACGTTGTGCTATCCGACTACAACAACCACAAGGGTGCTGCGCCTTAGCGATAGTTACACCGGCTCCTGTTGTTGCTGCTCTTGCCGTGCCAAGAACAGCCTTGAACCTGCAAGCAATCGAGAACAAGCAAGAACAAGATAACAAGCAAACACGCACGGATCTGATAAAGTTGGGGGTCCCGTTTCAAGTATTTGGGTGGTCTAGCCGACACACGCGTTTACAAGGAAGTAGTGAGAGCACCTAGAGGGGGGTGAATAGGTGATCCTGTAAAACTTCAAACTTAAGCCACAAAACTTGGTTAAGTGTTAGCACAAATAATGCCAAGTGGCTAGAGAGGAGTCTCAACAAAACACAGAAACCACAGAAGATCAATCACAGAGATGGCACAGTGGTTTATCCCGTGGTTCGGCCAAGACCAACGCTTGCCTACTCCCACGTTGTGGCGTCCCAACGGACGAGGGTTTGCAATCAACCCCTCTCAAGCGGTCCAAAGACCCACTTGAATACCACGGTGTTTTGTTTTCTTTTCTTTATCCCGTTTGCAAGGAATCTCCACAAATTGGAGTCTCTTGCCCTTACAAGTATATGATCACAAAGAAGCACAGAGTAAGGGAGGGAAGCAACACACACAAATCCACAGCGAAATGCGCACACACACGGCCAAGAATCGAGCTCGAATGACTATCTCAAATTCTCACTAGAATGGAGCTCGAATCACTTAGAATCACAAACGAATGCGCAAAGAATGAGTGTGGATGATCAAGAATGCTCTAAGGTTGCTTGGGTGCCTCCTCCATGCGCCTAGGGGTCCCTTTTATAGCCCCAAGGCAGCTAGGAGCCGTTGAGAGCAAATCTGGAAGGCTATCCTTGCCTTCTGCCGTCGGGTGCACCGGACAGTCCGGTGTACACCGGACACTGTCCGGTGCCCGATTTCTTTCCTTAAACAGCGCTGCCGACCGTTGCCGACCGTTGCAGATCTGGGAGCCGTTGGCACACCGGACATGTCCGGTGCACACCGGACAGTCCGGTGCCCCCTTCCGACCGTTGGCTCGGCCACGTGTCCCGCGCAGATTGCGCGGCCGACCGTTGGCCCGGCCGACCGTTGGCTCACCGGACGGTCCGGTGCGCACCGGACAGTCCGGTGAATTTTAGCCGTATGCCGTCGGCGAATTCCCGAGAGCGGCTACTTCACGCCGAGTCAGCCTGGCGCACCGGACACTGTCCGGTGCACACCGGACAGTCCGGTGTGCCAGACCGAGCTGAGTCTTGGCTGTACACAGCCAAGTCTTTTGCACCTTTCTTCTTTTCTTCTTCTTTCTGTTTCTAACACTTAGACAAGTATATTAGTATACAAAACCAATGTACTAAGGCTTAGATACATACCTTTCTCCTTGATTTGTACTTTGTCCATTATTTTACGATTAGGCACTTGTGTTGGGCACTAAATCACCAAAATACTTAGAAATGGCCCAAGGGCACATTTCCCTTTCAATCTCCCCCTTTTTGGTGATTTATGCCAACACAACATAAAGCAAGTAGAACAAGTACAAAAAACACTTCAAATAAGAACTCAAATTATTTTGTTTCAATTTTGACATATATGGATCACTCTATGCCACCACTTGGTTTGTTTTTGCAAATCAAACTCAAATCTCTATCTCTAAGTCGAACACACATGTTGAAACATAAAGAGAGTCATTCCAAAAGAGATTGATCAAAGATTTCAAAAACTCCCCCTTTTTCCCATAATCACTACTTCTCCCCGCAAGAAGCCAACTTTTGATAAGAGAGACAACAAAAGGGTTTTGACAAACCAAAAACTCTATTCTACTATTTTCCAAAAACTCTATTCTACTATTTTCAAAATCTCTCAAGTGGTAGCTGATCCATTTATTGCTTTGGCCTTTATTTTCTCCCCCTTTGGCATCAAGCACCAAAACGGGATCAATCTTGGCCCTTTAACCCCATTGCCTCACCAAAATCTTCAATTAAGAGCAAATGGCAATAAGAGTTCATTAGATGAACTTGGAATAGGTTACCCTCTCATCGGAGTGCAGTGGAAGTCTTTCATGGTCCAAGTCCACCTTTTCCCTTTCAATTCTCCTTCGAGACTAAATCAAGCAAACTCAAGCATATGGTTAGTCTCAAAGGGTCAAGTTGTAACACATCTCCCCCTAAACATGTGCATCACTTTGCAACGGACTTGTGAGGTCCAGGGAGTGTTTGTACAACTTGAGCACCATAATAAACAACAAAATGCAGAATGAACATGATCAAAGGCATAAACACATGTATGCTACATTTCAATCCAAGTTCCACGAATCTAGGACATTTAGCTCACTACGCAGCCTGCAAAAGGTCTTCTCATCTAAAGGCTTGGTAAAGATATCGGCTAGCTGGTTCTCGGTGCTAACATGAAACACTTCGATATCTCCCTTTTGCTGGTGGTCTCTCAAAAAGTGATGCCGGATGTCAATGTGCTTTGTGCGGCTGTGTTCAACAGGATTTTCCGCTATTCGGATAGCACTCTCATTGTCACATAGGAGTGGGACTTTGCTCAGATTGTAGCCAAAGTCCCTGAGGGTTTGCCTCATCCAAAGTAGTTGCGCGCAACACTGTCCTGCGGCAACATACTCGGCCTCAGCGGTGGATAGGGCAACGGAGGTTTGTTTCTTAGAGTTCCATGACACCAGGGACCTTCCTAAGAATTGGCACGTCCCCGATGTACTCTTCCTATCGACCTTACATCCAGCATAGTCGGAATCTGAGTACCCAATCAAGTCAAAGTTAGACCCCTTTGGATACCAGATCTCGAAGCAAGGTGTAGCGACTAAATATCGAAGAATTCGCTTCACCGCCACTAAGTGACACTCCTTCAGATCGGATTGAAATCTAGCACACATGCATACGCTAAGCATAATATCCGGTCTACCAGCACATAAATAAAGCAAAGAACCTATCATGGACCGGTATGCTTTTTGATCAACGGACTTACCTCCTTTGTTGAGGTCGGTGTGTCCGTCGGTTCCCATCGGCGTCTTTGCGGGCTTTGCGTCCTTCATCCCAAACCTCTTTAGCAAATCTTGCGTGTACTTCGTTTGGGAGATGAAGGTGCCGTCCTTGAGTTGCTTCACTTGAAACCCAAGGAAGTAGGTCAACTCGCCCATCATCGACATCTCGAATTTCTGCGTCATCACCCTGCTAAACTCTTCACAGGACTTTTGGTTAGTAGAACCAAATATTATGTCGTCGACATAAATTTGGCACACAAAAAGATCACCATCGCAAGTCTTAGTAAAAAGAGTTGGATCGGCTTTCCCAACCTTGAAAGCATTAGCAATTAAGAAGTCTCTAAGGCATTCATACCATGCTCTTGGGGCTTGCTTAAGTCCATAGAGCGCCTTAGAGAGCTTACACACATGGTCGGGGTACCGTTCATCCTCGAAGCCAGGGGGTTGCTCCACGTACACCTCCTCCTTGATTGGCCCATTGAGGAAAGCGCTCTTCACATCCATTTGGTACAACCTGAAAGAATGGTGAGCGGCATATGCTAGCAAGATACGAATTGATTCTAGCCTAGCCACAGGAGCAAACGTCTCCTCAAAGTCCAAACCTGCGACTTGGGCATAACCTTTTGCCACAAGTCGAGCCTTGTTCCTCGTCACCACCCCGTGCTCGTCCTGTTTGTTGCGGAACACCCACTTGGTTCCCACAACATTTTGCTTGGGACGAGGCACCAGTGTCCAAACTTCATTGCGCTTGAAGTTGTTGAGTTCCTCCTGCATGGCCAATACCCAATCCGGATCTAGCAAGGCCTCCTCTACCCTGAAAGGCTCAATAGAAGAGACAAAGGAGTAATGCTCACAAAAATTAACTAATCGAGATCGAGTAGTTACTCCCTTGCTAATGTCACCCAAAATTTGGTCGACGGGATGATCCCTTTGAATCACCGCTCGAACTTGGGTTGGAGGTGCCGGTTGCGCTTCTTCCATCACGTGATCATCTTGTGCTCCCCCTTGATCACACGCCTCCTTTTGATGAACCTGTTCATCGTCTTGAGTTGGGGGATGCACCGTTGTTGAGGAAGAAGATTGATCTCGTTCATCTTGTTCCTGTGGCCGCACTTCTCCAATCGCCATGGTTCGTATAGCGGCCGTCGGAACATCTTCTTCATCTACATCATCACAATCAACAACTTGCTCTCTTGGAGAGCCATTAGTCTCATCAAATACAACGTCGCTAGAGACTTCAACCAAACCCGATGATTTGTTGAAGACCCTATACGCCTTTGTATTTGAATCATAACCTAATAAAAACCCTTCTACAGCTTTGGGAGCAAACTTAGAATTTCTACCCTTCTTCACTAGAATGTAGCACTTGCTCCCAAAAACACGAAAGTAAGATACATTGGGTTTGTTACCGGTTAGAAGCTCATACGACGTCTTCTTGAGGAGGCGGTGAAGGTAGACCCTGTTGATGGCGTGGCAAGCCGTGTTCACGGCTTCCGACCAAAAGCACTCGGGGGTCTTGAATTCTCCAAGCATAGTCCTCGCCATATCTATGAGCGTCCTGTTCTTCCTCTCAACCACACCATTTTGCTGAGGTGTGTAGGGAGCGGAGAACTCGTGCTTGATCCCTTCCTCCTCAAGAAACTCTTCCACTTGAAGGTTCTTGAATTCAGACCCGTTGTCGCTCCTTATCTTCTTCACCTTGAGCTCAAACTCATTTTGAGCTCTCCTGAGGAAGCGCTTGAGGGTCCCTTGGGTTTCAGACTTATCCTGCAAAAAGAACACCCAAGTGAAGCGGGAAAAGTCATCAACAATAACTAAACCATACTTACTTCCTCCTATGCTTAGATAGGCGACGGGTCCGAAGAGGTCCATATGTAGCAGCTCCAGGGGTCTTGATGTTGTCATCACATTTTTGGTGTGATGAGAGCCTCCCACCTGTTTCCCTGCTTGACAAGCTGCACAAGGTCTATCTTTTTCGAAATGAACATTGGTTAGACCTATCACGTGTTCTCCCTTTAGAAGCTTGTGGAGGTTCTTCATCCCCACATGTGCTAAGCGGCGATGCCACAGCCAGCCCATGCAAGTCTTAGCCATTAAGCATGCATCTAGACCGGCCTCTTCTTTTGCAAAATCAACTACGTACAGCTTGCCGTCTAGTACACCCTTAAAAGCTAGTGAACCATCACATCTTCTAAAGACAGACACATCTACATTTGTAAATAAGCAGTTATATCCCATATTGCATAATTGACTAATAGATAGCAAATTATATCCAAGAGACTCTACTAAAAACACATTAGATATAGAGTGCTCATTTGATATTGCAATTTTACCTAACCCTTTTACCTTGCCTTGATTCCCATCACCGAATATTATTGAATCTTGGGAATCTTTGTTTTTGACGTAGGAGGTGAACATCTTCTTCTCCCCCGTCATATGGTTTGTGCATCCGCTGTCGATGATCCAGCTTGAACCCCCGGATGCATAAACCTTCTTTTCCCTTGCCATGAGGCAAGTGTGATGCTCGTTGGGGAAGAGAGCTGATTTGTTGAAGGCAGTGGCGGCGAGTCCTTCGTCGTCGGAGTCGGACGAAGAGCAATCCGAATCCCACTCCTTTCCAAGGTGTGCTTCGCCTTTGGCCTTCTTGTAAACCTTCTTGTTCTCTCTCTTCCCATTTTTCCCTTGCTCCTGGTCACTATCATTTTCGGGACAGTTAGCAATAAAATGACCGACCTTACCACATTTGAAGCATGAGCGCTTCCCCTTTGTCTTGGTCTTGCTTGGCTGCCCCTTGCGACCATTTAGCGCCGTCTTGAATCTCTTGATGATGAGAGCCATCTCTTCATCATTGAGCCCGGCCGCCTCAACTTGCGCCACGTTGCTAGGTAGCGACTCCTTGCTCCTCGTTGCCTTTAGAGCAATGGGTTGAGGCTCGTGGAGTGGACCGTTCAACACGTCGTCGACGTATCTTGCCTCCTTGATCATCATCCGCCCGCTTACAAATTTTCCAAGTACCTCCTCGGGCGTCATCATCGTGTACCTGGGATTCTCACGAATATTGTTCACGAGATGAGGATCAAGAACGGTAAAGGACCTTAGCATTAGGCGGACGACATCGTGGTCCGTCCATCGCGTGCTTCCGTAGCTCCTTATTTTGTTGATAAGGGTCTTGAGCCGGTTGTACGTTTGGGTTGGCTCCTCTCCCCTTATCATGGCGAATCGTCCAAGCTCGCCCTCCACCAACTCCATTTTGGTGAGCATGGTGATGTCATTCCCCTCGTGAGAGATCTTGAGGGTGTCCCATATTTGCTTGGCATTGTCCAAGCCGCTCACCTTGTTGTACTCTTCCCTGCACAAGGATGCTAAGAGAACAGTAGTAGCTTGTGCATTTCTATGGATCTGTTCATTTATAAGCAAAGGGCTATCCGAGCTATCAAATTTCATTCCATTCTCTACAATCTCCCATATGCTTGGATGGAGAGAGAATAAGTGACTACGCATTTTGTGACTCCAAAATCCGTAGTCCTCCCCATCGAAGTGTGGAGGTTTGCCAAGAGGAATGGAAAGCAAATGCGAATTCGAACTATGTGGAATACGAGAATAATCAAATGAAAAGTTCGAATTGACCGTCTTCCTGTAGTTGTTGTCGTCGTCCTTTTGGGAGGAAGTAGATTCATCACTATCGTCGTAGTAGATGATCTCCTTGATGCGCCTCGTCTTCTTCTTCTTCCCTTCCTTCTGTCTATGGCCCGAGCCGGAGTCGGTAGGCTTGTCGTCCTTCGGCTCGTTGATGAAGGATTCCTTCTCTTTGTCGTTGATCACAATTCCCTTCCCCTTAGGATCCATCTCTTCGGGCGGTTAGTCCCTTTTGTGAAGAGAACGGCTCCGATACCAATTGAGAGCACCTACAGGGCGGGTGAATAGGTGATCCTGTAAAACTTCAAACTTAAGCCACAAAACTTGGTTAAGTGTTAGCACAAATAATGCCAAGTGGCTAGAGAGGAGTCTCAACAAAACACAGAAACCACAGAAGATCAATCACAGAGATGGCACAGTGGTTTATCCCGTGGTTCGGCCAAGACCAACGCTTGCCTACTCCACGTTGTGGCGTCCCAACGGACGAGGGTTGCAATCAACCCCTCTCAAGCGGTCCAAAGACCCACTTGAATACCACGGTGTTTTGTTTTCTTTTCTTTATCCCGTTTGCAAGGAATCTCCACAAATTGGAGTCTCTTGCCCTTACAAGTATATGATCACAAAGAAGCACAGAGTAAGGGAGGGAAGCAACACACACAAATCCACAGCGAAATGCGCACACACACGGCCAAGAATCGAGCTCGAATGACTATCTCAAAATTCTCACTAGAACGGAGCTCGAATCACTTAGAATCACAAACGAATGCGCAAAGAATGAGTGTGGATGATCAAGAATGCTCTAAGGTTGCTTGGGTGCCTCCTCCATGCGCCTAGGGGTCCCTTTTATAGCCCCAAGGCAGCTAGGAGCCGTTGAGAGCAAATCTGGAAGGCTATCCTTGCCTTCTGCCGTCGGGTGCACCGGACAGTCCGGTGTACACCGGACACTGTCCGGTGCCCGATTTCTTTCCTTAAACAGCGCTGCCGACCGTTGCCGACCGTTGCAGATCTGGGAGCCGTTGGCACACCGGACATGTCCGGTGCACACCGGACAGTCCGGTGCCCCCTTCCGACCGTTGGCTCGGCCACGTGTCCCGCGCAGATTGCGCGGCCGACCGTTGGCCCGGCCGACCGTTGGCTCACCGGACGGTCCGGTGCGCACCGGACAGTCCGGTGAATTTTAGCCGTACGCCGTCGGCGAATTCCCGAGAGCGGCTACTTCACGCCGAGTCAGCCTGGCGCACCGGACACTATCCGGTGCACACCGGACAGTCCGGTGTGCCAGACCGAGCTGAGTCTTGGCTGTACACAGCCAAGTCTTTTGCACCTTTCTTCTTTTCTTCTTCTTTCTGTTTCTAACACTTAGACAAGTATATTAGTATACAAAACCAATGTACTAAGGCTTAGATACATACCTTTCTCCTTGATTTGTACTTTGTCCATTATTTTACGATTAGGCACTTGTGTTGGGCACTAAATCACCAAAATACTTAGAAATGGCCCAAGGGCACATTTCCCTTTCAAGTAGCAAAGGCTAAACTTACATCAAACAAAACCCAAGTTCTTTGGTGGCTCCTAGTTGCTTAAATAGAGAAATAGGAAGAAGGAATTCTGGTGGAGTCATGAAGTTCCCTCGGCAGTTCCTAGACTCCTCAGGTGTAGTCTCCCATTAATTCTTGATCCACCAGCAAGTAGACGAAGGGAGCTTTCCAACAAGTATTTATTTGCATTAAACGGCTTTGGAATTTGGAAGATATGCCCCATTTAAACTTGTACTTGATGCTGTTACGAAATCCTCTCGGGTGCAGCAGCCTTTATTACCTTGTTGCCTTCTCCAGTCCAAGATGGTTCACCTCCCAAACACCTGAGCATAATAAAGTCATCCCAAGGCTTTAGTACCTCATTTAAAGAAGAATTAGCTTCAATAGCAAGGAACGAGTTCACCTGATAATTAAGTTTACGTGCACGGGCTCGTGTCATTGGTCCTTGATTAGCTACGAATGGTGAAGTGGTCACTGGTATGGTTGTATCAATGATAGTGATGTCCTCATCAATGCACCACGACACCCGTTTTCGGAATAGGTGACGTGCGGCAACGAAATTCCGCGAAACCACCCCAAACATGAGTTTTGGACCTAAAGTAGTGGATTGGGCATGTTGGTTGCATAGGGCGTAGTTTCGTTTTTTGAATACAAGTGAGCTCTTTGATCGAGACGAAGGTTGATGGTGCTCCGAAGCTACGCCCAATGGAGCTTCGGCTCAGTGGCATCAAAAGGAACCGACTTAAAGGGGAATGGCTATCTAGTCCTCGTTGAATTATCCTTGAGTGAATAGTGAACATAAAGGACATCAATGTAATTTTACACAGGCTGCGCCCTATGCCTATAAATACCCCCGTACTGTTCACGCTGACTTGTATTCAATCGTGCGTCACGCTTGGACTTTTACCTTCTGTCAAGCCGAAGGCACAAATGTGATTCATTGTCGTCTCTGTTTATCTATGATAATAGAAAGAATATATAATGTTATATGATTATTCATGTTATCTTTTATACTTCATACGCTTCTTCTTTTATTATTATACACTGTAATGATGAAGGTCCGTCTGTCATGACCTTCGTCCGAAGATCATTATATCCTAAGGGAAATAATGCTTCGAAGGACGAAGGGTCTTAACCTTTAACATTTCTTGTTGCCTTGTTCTTAATTCATAGCACTTATGAACAAGTCCCCAACATTGGCGCTCATCTCCGGTGTACTCACTTCCACAATCTTCGGCATCTTCGGCAAAGCATCAACCTTCGTCATGTCGCCGAAGAAGATAACAGCACTAGGGGCTGCATTGCAGCCACTAGGGGTGGTAATGGATCATGATCCAAATGGTTCTTCACAAAATGTCAAGGCCCTAAATAAACTATAGTTAAAAAATGAATAGAAATAGAGCTCGATCCTAACCCAATTCGATCCTTAAATCTTATAGTGTAAAATTTATGGCCCATTGTCAGCCCTAGCAGCCACTGGAGACAAACGAGGAGACTCTCCGACACTCGTTTTTGGAATGGGTGACGTGCTGCAACGAAATTGCATGAAATCACCCCAAACATGAATTTTGGACCAAAAGTAGTGGATTGGGATTGTTCGTTGCGAAAAACGAAAAAATGGTTCCGATAGCAAAAACTCGTGCTTTGTATGCACCCCGACACCCATTTTCGGAATGGGTGACGTCCGGCAACGAAATTGCACGAAACCACCCCAAACATGAGTTTTGTACCTAAAGTAGTGGATTGGGCATGTTCGTTGCGAAAAACGAAGAAATGGTTCCTGTGGCGTAAACTCGTGCTTTGTATGCACCCCGACACCCGTTTTCGGAATGGGTGACGTGCGACAACGAAATTGCGCAAAACCACCCCAAACATGAGTTTTGGACCTAAAGTAGTGGATTGGGCATGTTCGTTGTGAAAAATGAAGAAATGGTTCTGGTGGCGAAAATTTATGCTTTGTATGCACCCTTACACCCGTTTTCGGAATGGGTGACGTGCGGCAACAAAATTGCACGAACCCACCCCAAACATGAGTTTTAGACCTAAAGTAGTGGATTGGGCATGTTCGTAGCGAAAAATGAAGAAATGGTTCCTGTGGCGTAAACTCGTGCTTTGCATGCACCCCGACACCCGTTTTCGGAATGGGTGACGTGCGGCAACGAAATTGCGCGAAACCACCCCAAACATGAGTTTTGGACCTAAAGTAGTGCATTGGGCATGTTTGTTGCAAAAAACGAAGAAATGGTTCCGGTGCCGAAAGCTCATGCTTTGTATGCAACCGACACCCGTTTTCGGAATGGGTGACGTGAGGTAACAAAATTGTGCGAAACCACCCCAAACATGAGTTTTGGACCTAAAGTAGTGGATTGGGTATGTTCGTTGGGAAAAACGAAGAAATGGTTCCGGTGGCGTAACTCGTGCTTTGTATGCACCCCGACACCCGTTTTCGGAATGGATGACGTGCGGCAACGAAATTGCGTGAAACCACCCCAAACATGAGTTTTGGACCTAAAGTAGTGAATTGGGCATGTTCGTTGCGAAAAACGAAGTAATGGTTCTGGTGGCGAAAACTCGTACCTTGTATGCATCCCGACACTCGTTTTCAGAATGGGTGATGTGCGGCAACGAAATTGCGCGAAACCACCCGAAATATGAGTTTTGGACCTAAAGTAGTGGATTGGGCATGTTTGCTGCGAAAAACGAAGAAATGGTTCCGGTGCCGAAAACTCGTGCTTTGTATGCACCCTCACACCCGTTTTCGGAATGGGAGACGTGCGGCAACGAAATTGCGCGAAACCACCCCAAAAAAGAGTTTTGGACATAAAGTAGTAGATTAGGCATGTTCGTTGCGAAAAACGAAGAAATGGTTCCTCTGGTGAAAACTCGTGCTTTGTATGCACCCCGACATCCGTTTTCGGAATGGGTGACGTGCGGCAATGAAATTGCGTGAAACCACCCAAAACATGAGTTTTGGACCTAAAGTAGTGGATTGGGCATGTCGATGCGAAAAACGAAGAAATGGTTCCGGTCGCGTAAACTCGTGCTTTGTATGCACCCCGACACCCGTTTTTGGAATGGGTGATGTGTGGCGAGGAAATTGCGTGAAACCACCCCAAACATGAGTTTTGGACATAAAGTAGTGGATTGGGCATGTTCGTTGGGAAAACGAAGAAATGGTTTCGAGGGCGTAAACTCGTGCTTTGTATGCACCCCGACACCCGTTTTCGGAATGGGTGACGTGCGGCAACGAAATTTGCCGAAACCACCCCAAACATGAGTTTTGACCTAAAGTAGTGGATTGGGCATGTTCGTTGCGAAAAACGAGGAAATGGTTCTGGTGGCAACAACTCGTGCTTTGTATGCACCCTGACACCCGTTTTCGGAATGGGTGACGTGTGGCAACGAAATTGCGCAAAACCACCCCAAACATGAGTTTTGGACCTAAAGTAGTGGATTGGGCATGTTCGTTGCGAAAAACGAAGAAATGGTTCCTGTGGTGAAAACTCGTGCTTTGTATGCACCCGCCACCCGTTTTCGGAATGGGTGACGCGCGGCGATGAAATTGCGCGAAACCACCCCAACACATGAGTTTTGGACCTAAAGTAGTGGATTGGGCATGTCGATGCGAAAAACAAAGAAATGGTTTCTATGGCAATAACTCGTGCTTTGTATGCACCCCGACACCCTTTTTGGAATGGGTGACGTGTGGCGACGAAATTGTGCGAAACCACCCCAAACAAGAGTTTTGGACATAAAGTAGTGGATTGGGCTTGTTCCTTGGGAAAAACGAAGAAATGGTTTCGGTGGCGTAAACTCGTGCGTTGTATGCACCCCGACACCCGTTTTCGGAATGGGTGACGTGCGGCAACGAAATTGCGCGAAACCACCCCAAACATGAGTTTTAACCTAAAGTAGGGGATTGGGCATGTTCGTTACGAAAAACGAAGAAATGGTTCTGGTGGCAAAAACTCGTGCTTTGTATGCATCCCGACACCCGTTTTCGGAATGGGTGACGTGCGGCAACGTAATTGCGCGAAATAACCCCAAACATGAGTTTTGGACCTAAATTAGTGGATTGGGCATGTTCGTTGTGAAAAACGAAGAAATGGTTCTGGTGGCAAAAATTCTTGCTTTGTATGCACCCTCACACCCATTTTCGGAATGAGGGACGTGCGGCAACGAAATTGCATGAAACCACCCCAAACATGAGTTTTGGATCTAAAGTAGTGGATTGGGCATGTTCATTGTGAAAAATGAAGAAATGGTTCCTGTGGCATAAACTCGTGCTTTTATGCACCCCGACACCCGTTTTCGGAATGGTTGACGTGCGACAACGAAATTGCGCGAAACCACCCCAAACATGAGTTTTGGACCTAAATAGTGGATTGGGCATGTTCGTTGTGAAAAACAAAGAAATGGTTCTGGTGGCGAAAATTCGTGCTTTGTATGCACCCACACACCCATTTTCGGAATGGGTGATGTGCGGCAACGAAATTGCACGAAACCACCCCAAACATGAGTTTTGGCCCTAAAGTAGTGGATTGGACATGTTCGTTGCGAAAAAAGATGAAATGGTTCCTGTGGCGTAAACTCGTGCTTTATATGCACCGCGACACCCGTTTTTGGAATGGGTGACGTGCGCAATGAAATTGCGCGAAACCACCCCAGACATGAGTTTTGGACCTAAAGTAGTGTATTGGGCATGTTCGTTGCGAAAAAAAAAAAGAATTGGTTCTGGTGCCGAAAACTCATGCTTTGTATGCACCCCCGACACAAGTTTTCGGAATGGGTGACGTGCACAACGAAATTGCGTGAAACCACCCCAAACATTAGTTTTGAACCTAAAGTAGTGGTTTGGGCATGTTCGTTGCGAAAAAAACGAAGAATTGGTTTCGCTACCGAAAACTCGTGCTTTGTATGCACCCCAACACCCGTTTTTGGAATGGGCGACGTGCGGTAACGAAATTGCGCGAAACCACCCCAAACATGAGTTTTGGACCTAAATTAGTGGATTGGGCATGTTCGTTGTGAAAAACGAAGAAATGGCTCTGGTGGCGAAAATTCGTGCTTTGTATGCACCCTCAAACCCGTTTTCGGAATGGGTGACGTGCGACAACGAAATTGCACGAAACCACCCCAAACATGAGTTTTGGACCTAAAGTAGTGGATTGGGTATGTTCGTTGCGAAAAACGAAGAAACGGTTCAGGTGCCGAAAACTCGTGCTTTGTGTGCACCCCGACACTCGTTATCGGAATGGGTGACGTGCGGCAACCAAATTGCGCGAAACCACCCAAAACATTTGATTTGGACCCAACGTAGTGGATTGGGCATGTTCGTTGGGAAAAACGAAGAAATGGTTCTGATGGCGTAAACTCGTGCTTTGTATGCACCCTGACACCCGTTTTCGGAATGGGTGATGTGCGACAACGAAATTGCGCGAAACCACCCCAAACATGAGTTTTGGACCCATAGTAGTGCTTTGGGCATGTTCATTGCGAAAACCAAAAAAAATGGTTCCGGTGCGAAAAACTCATGCTTTGTATGCACCTCGACACCCGTTTTTGGAATGGGTGACGTGTAGCAACAAAATTGCACGAAACCACCCCAAACATGAGTTTTGGACATAAAGTAGTGGATAGGGCATGTTTGTTGGGAAAAACGAAGAAATGGTTCTGGTGGCGTAAACTCGTGCTTTGTATGCACCCCGACACCCGTTTTCGGAATGGGTGATGTGCAGCAACGAAATTGCGCGAAACCACCCCAAACATGAGTTTTGAATTAAGTCACGTGATGAGGACATCAACACCAACACGAGTACATCTACACCAGCAGTACCTTCTCCAGTCCAGGCGCCACCCCTTCCACCTGGGCCAGTGACTCGGGCCCGTGCAAGAGAATTGAACTACATCATGCTGTTAAAGAACGAAGGCCCAGAAGAATAGACGACCAGCCCAACTGCGGCCCATAATGGACGACCTAGGGTTGGCCGCCCCTAGGGGTTGTGCCCCCTCTCTATTTACCCAGGAGCTGCGCCTCCTTTGTTTTTAGAGTTTTGTTTTACATCTAGCTTTAGCTACCCCAGAACACGCACAAATACGTGCTGTCCTCTGTGATTCAGAACTCCACCTCGAGTGATATTAAGATTGCTCGCATCTTTTTCTTGTTTGTTCTTCGATTGCGCATAGGAAACGATCTTCGTGATCAGGCCGATCTCGCATCAGCAAGGTCGGTAACCATTGGGAGTTGGTTCAGCGATTGCATTGGCGCTTCAGGTTTGCTCGTTGTAGTCGGATCGCGAGGGTCTACTTCCACCAAATCGGAATTATCTCCACTCACCAAAAGATCAGGCACTCCAGCTCTATCAAGTGGTATCAGATTTCAAGGTTGATCAGTGAGTTTATCGAGTGTTTTTTCTCCTACAGTCCACAAAACCACATAAAATTTAGGTTAGACCTTATCCCAGCATCCTTTTGAGCCTCGCACTTTCTTTCAATAATATGCATTGTTGAATTTGTGTGCTTTCACGTCATTTGTTGCTGGTTGCATTGTGTTATTCCACCATTCAAAACCTAGCGCGCCGCCACCATATTCCGTTTGATCACGCCATAAACCGAGTCAACGCTGCTTCCTTATTTTTCTCCTTCGGTTACGTAAAAAAAACAGAAAAAAACAAACCGAGTCAACGCCGCTTCCTTGTTTTTCTCCTTCGGTTACGTAAAAAAAATAGAAACAAAAAAAAGAGAAAACGAAGGAGAAAGGATAGAAAGCGGTTGTCTCATCTCGGTCGTTTTAAACATTCCTTCCTTAAACCAGGCATAACTTTTCGCTCGGTTGTTCAAAAAATCTGGAATTTTTACAGGAGCTTGTTGACACCATTCTGAGGCCGGCCAATTTGCCTACGGCCTGTTTGGGTTTCGATAAAATTGTCAAAAGAAATTCAGGAAAATAAAGAAAAAAATTCGTCAAAGTTCTCGCACGCTTTTTAGAGAACTTCCTGATTTTCTGTAGACCACATCTGAACTCTGTTTCAGGTGAAACTTCGTGTAGCTCCTTTTTTGTTGCTCCTTGTGCTGAGAAAAATATCAAAAAATCATACAAAAAAGAAAAAAAAATCACCTGTGATTCCTACTAGTGCCTTTTTGGCCTCGCTGGTACAATATTTACGGTACTGCCATTTTGCTAGTTCTATCCGTCCTTTGCACTTGTGGCCAGCAATATAGTTTTGTGTTTTGCACTATAATTCAACTTTGCATTATTGTTTGATTGTGCTAATCCTTGACTTGAGTGCAGCCTACCCAAAACTCCACATATTTCTACGACGAGAAGTTTCCTGTTTCTCCAATCTTTCACCGGTTCCACCTGTTGGTTGCAGTTCACCACTGTGGCTTGGTAAGAACGGATAAGAACTTGATAACAGCATTCCATTGAGCGAGTTGTCACCACCATTTCCCTGTTATCGTCGGTTTTTCTCCTTTTGGTGTTGGTGTTTGCGCTAACTATGGTAGGAGCACACGACACGGTGGATGCCCAGTTGCTGGAAGTAAGGGGACAAGTTGATGGACTTGCTGCTGACATTAGGACGATGCATGAACGGCATGATTCAACGGTCACTTCGACGACCGAGCGTTTCAACCAGCTTGACCTTGCTCAAACGGCGACTCGCACCACACTCGACACCATCCTGGCACGCCTTGATGCGTTGACCATAAAGATGGAGCAGGACTACGGCGGTGACACTGAGCAGGACGACGGAGATCGCCGTGGTCGTGCACGTCGTGTGGTTCGTCATCCCCCTAATGACTTATTTTCTAAGATTAAATTTAAAATTCCACCTTTTAATGGCAAATATGATCCTGCTGCATATCTTGATTAGGAGTTAGAGGTTGAACAAAAATTTTCATGCCATGATATTGCTGCACATTCTCAGGTTAAAGCTGCTATTAGTGAATTTACTGATTTTGCTTTAATTTGGTGGCGTGAGTATAAAATAAAACATCCCACTGCCATTCCAACCACTTGGGATCAGTTGAAAGCTGCGATGCGACATCGATTTGTGCCTTCGTATTATGCTCGTGATTTGCTTAATAAAATGCAGCGTTTTCAGCAAGGTTCTCAATCCGTTGAGGACTATTTCCAGGAGTTACAAAAAGGTATGATTCGTTGTGGGATATTGGAGGACAACGACGCTGCTATAGCACGTTTTCGTGGTGGTTTAAACCGCGAAATCCAGGATATACTTGATTATAAGGAATATTATGATATGACTATTTTATTTGAATATGCTTGCAAAGCTGAACGTGAAGTGCAGGGACGCCGCTCGAAGCCATATTCTAACCCTTTTGCAGGACGAAGCTCGACATCCACCTCAGCACCAGTTCCCCCTGCGCCATCCACGTCAATCTCTACTCCACGCGAGAAGACGACCAAACCAGCCAGCACTGCCCCACCCACAGGTCGTACACGGGATATTCAGTGTCATTGCTGTAGAGGATTTGGCCATGTGATTCAGGACAGCCCAAACAAGCGCACTTTGCTCATTCGTGACGACGGTTAGTACTCTTCCGATAGTGATTCTGGAGAAATTGAACATGCACTACTTGCCACTAACCATGCAGCTCAGGCGGAGGTACATGTCAACCCGGGCGACGCTGATAGGTATGAAAGTCTTGTTTTGCAGCGTGTTCTTAGTACACAGGTCGCTTTGCCTGAGAAGAATCAGCGACACACTCTGTTCCATACAAAGGGTGTTGTGCAGGAGCGATCAATTCGCATCATTATCGACAGCGATAGTTACAACAATTTGGCGAGTACCATGCTGGTCGAAAAGTTGTCGTTACCCACTCGTAAGCATCCAAACCCATATCACATTCAATGGCTTAATGATGGTGGTAAAATAAAAATCACACGTTCTGTGCGTGTTCCTTTCTCCATGGGTCCTTATTCTGATTTTGTTGATTGTGATGTTATTCCCATGGAAGCATGCTCTTTGTTACTTGGTCGACCTTGGCAATATGATACTGATAGCTTGCATCATGGTCGTTCGAATCATTACTCCTTCATTTTTAAGGGTCAGAAAATAATTATACATCCAATGACACCTGAACAAATTGTTAAAGATGATCTTGCCCGAGCTGCTATAACTGCTAAACAACTTGATCCATCACCCTCTGTTCCTTCTGAAATCAAGTTGAAGGCTCCTGTTTTACTTGCTACACGTGCTGATTTTGATGATCTATACGGTGCTCATTTGCCATGCTATGCACTTGTATGCTCTAGTGTCCTCATTTCACTTGATGATGCACCATCTTTGGCTATTCCCCCTATGGTTGCTAACCTTTTGCAGGAGTACGCTGATGTCTTTCCCAAAGACTTACCACCGGGTCTCCCACCGCTTCGTGGCATTGAGCACCAGATCGACCTCATCCCCGGCGCACAGCTTCCGAACCTCGCACCGTACCGTACAAATCCGGATGAGACAAAGGAGATTCAGCGCCAGGTACAGGCGTTGCTTGACAAGGGATACATTCGTGAGTCTCTTGGCCCTTGCTCTGTTCCTTTGTTACTTGTTCCCAAGAAAGATGGGTCTTGGCGTATGTGTGTAGACTGTCGTGCTATTAATAACATCACTATTCGTTATCGATATCCTATACCATGCCTTGATGATATGCTAGATGAGCTTAGTGGTGCCATTATTTTCACTAAGATTGATTTGCGTAGTGGTTACCACCAGATTAGAATGAAACTGGGTGATGAATGGAAAACGGCTTTTAAAACGAAATTTGGTTTATATGAATGGTTGGTTATGCCGTTTGGATTGACTAATGCTCCCAGCACTTTATGCGAGTGATGAATGAAGTTCTGAGGCCCTTCATAGGATTGTTTGTGGTTGTTTATTTTGATGATATCCTTATTTACAGCAAATCTAAGAAAGAGCATTTGGAACATTTAAGTGCTGTTTTTGATGCATTACATGCTGCCCAGTTATTTGCTAACATGGAAAAATGCATCTTTTGCGCACGACATGTCTCGTTTCTTGGTTATGTTGTTACTCCACAGGGCATTGAGGTGGATAGCAGCAAGATTGCTGCCACTCGGGAGTGGCCTACACCGACGACGGTCACACAAATTCGGAGCTTTCTTGGACTTGCCGGTTTCTACCGCAGATTTGTTCGTGATTTTAGCTCCATTGCAGCGCCTCTACATGAGCTTACAAAGAAAGATGTGCCGTTTGCTTGGAGTGATTCGCAGGAGGTAGCGTTCAGCACTTTGAAAGATAAGTTAACCCATGCTCCCCTATTGCAATTGCCTGATTTTAATAAAGTGTTTGAGCTTGAATGCGATGCTAGCGGTATTGGGCTAGGTGCTGTTTTGTTACAATAAGGAAAACCAGTTGCTTATTTTAGTGAAAAATTAAGCAGTGCTAGTCTGAAATATTCTACTTATGATAAGGAGCTTTACGCTTTAGTGCGCACTTTGCATACATGGCAGCACTATCTTTGGCATCGTGAGTTTATAATCCATTCTGATCATGAGGCTTTAAAACATATTCGTACCCAAACAAATTTGAACCGTCGTCATGCTAAATGGGTAGTGATGTAGCTAAGGTGCCCGATCTTTCGGCGAGAGGAGATAATTCCGATTTGGCGGAAGATGACCCTTGCGATCCGACTACGACGAGCAAGCCCGAGGCGCCAATGCAATCGCTGAACCAACTCCCTGTGGTTACCGACCTTGCTGATGCGAGATCGGCCTGATCACGAAGATCGTTTCCTGTGCGCAATCGAAGAACGAACAAGAAAAAGATGCGAGCAATCTAATCTATTACTCGAGGGTGGAGTTCTGAATACACGAAGACAGCGCAGATTTGCGCGTATTCGAGAGTAGCTAAGGCTAACGTAAAACAAAACTCAAAAAAATAAAGGAGGCGCAGCTCCTGGATAAATAGAGAGGGGCGCAGCCCCTAGGGGCGGCCAACCCTAGGTCGTCCATTATGGGCCGTAGTTGGGCTGGTCGTCTATTCTTCCGGGCCTTCGTTCTTTAACAGCATGATGTAGTTCAATTCTCTTGCACGGGCCCGAGTCACTAGCCCAGGTGGAAGGGGTGGCGCCTGGACTAGGGAAGATGGTGCCTGGGCTGGAGAAGGTGCTGCTGGTGTAGATGAGCTCGTGTTGGTGTTGATGTCCTCATCATCCTCCCCTTCTTGAACTGAAGTCGTCCTCGACGGCAACTCCTCATCTTCTCCCGCATACGGTTTCAAATCTGCAACATTAAAACTAGTGGAAACACCAAACTCCGTAGGCAGGTCAAGGATATAAGCATTATCGTTAATCTTGGTTAGTATCTTAAAAGGACCAGCAGCACGAGGCATCAATTTAGAACGGCGCAAAGTAGGAAAACGATCCTTTCTCAAATGCAACCAAACCGTATCACCAGGTTCAAAAGTAACTAGTTTCCGGCCTTTACTACCATTAATCTGATATTTAGCATTAGCAGCAGCAATGTTTTGTTGAGTTTGTTCATGGAGATTAATCATTTGTTCAACATGTGCTAGAGCATCTATGTGTGGGGCGTCCGCAGCATCAAGCGAAAACAAAGCAATAGGCGCCCTAGGAATGTAACCATAAACAATTTGAAAAGGGCACATCTTTGTAGAAGAATGTGTTGCATGATTATAAGCAAACTCAACATGAGGCAAGCAATCCTCCCAACGTTTCAAATTTTTGTCTAAAACAGCCCTAAGCATGGTAGACAAAGTTCGATTAACTACCTCAGTTTGACCATCAGTCTGAGGGTGACAAGTGGTGCTAAACAACAATTTAGTTCCCAATTTATTCCACAGAGATCTCCAAAAATGACTCAGAAACTTAGCATCACGATCCGAGACTATTGTATTGGGAATACCATGCAAACGAATAATCTCTCTAAAAAACAATTCAGCAACATTGCTAGCATCATCAGTCTTATGACAAGGTATGAAATGAGCCATTTTGGAGAATCGATCAACAACCACAAAAATGCTATCCCTCCCCTTCTTAGTTCTAGGCAATCCCAAAACAAAATCCATCGAAATATCAATCCAAGGGGAAGTAGGAATAGGCAAAGGCATATACAAACCATGGTTGTTCAACCGTGACTTAGCTTTCTGACAAGTAGTGCAGCGTGCAACAAGGCGCTCAACATCAGCACGCATCCGAGGCCAAAAGAAGTGGGCAGCCAACACCTCATGTGTCTTGTAGACGCCAAAGTGCCCCATGAGACCACCTCCATGTGCTTCCTGTAACAACAAAAGACGAACCGAGCTAGCTGGAACACACAGCTTGTTAGCGCGAAACAGGAACCCATCCTGTATGTGAAATTTGCCCCATGGTTTCCCATTAATACAATGGCCGAAAGCATCTTTAAAATCAGCATCATCAACATATTGATCTTTCACAGTGTGCAAACCAAAGATTTTAAAATCTAACTGTGACAGCATGGTATAGCGACGAGACAAAGTGTAACGCCCCGAATTTTGCAGTTGAATTTTTTCTTTTCTTTACTCGCCAAAATTCGGGCGTTACCTTTTCTTTTTCTTTTTCCCTCGCTAAACCTTGACCTTTTCCAAAGTTTTAGCGGGATTCGGTTTGGATTTCCCGTGTAAAGAAAAACTCCAAAATACTTTATGTTGTTTGATGCACCATGCCGAGCCTTGCATTTTTTTTGATTTGTTTGAAAGTGCAAACACATTCATCTAGAAAGATCGGATTTCGAAAACAGGGAAATAATCTTTTCTTTTTCTTTCTCTCTCTTTCTCTCTCCTCTTTTCTCTCTCTCTCTCTCCCGCGCCCTGGGCCGACCCCGGCCGGCCCAGCCGCCCCTGCGCGCCCCCTCTTGGGCCTTGGCAGGCCCAGCCGCCCCCCACCCCCCCCTTTTTTTTTCCCAAAACCCCCTCTCCCTCTCCCTCATTCTCTCCCTCTCTCTCCCTAAGCCGCCGCCCCACCCCTGCCCTAAGCCGCGCCGCCCTAGGCCGCCGCCGCCCTTGGCCGCCCTCGCCGTCGGCCACCCCCCCCCCCTCGCCGGTGAGCCCCTCCCCCCTCTCTCCCTCCTCTCTCCCTCTCCCCCCCCCTCTTCTTCCCCGCCCTGGCGCCCCAGCCGCTGGCCCGCCCCGGCGCGCCCCCTGGCCGCCCGGCCGGCCGCTGGCCCGCCCCGGCCGCCCCCAGCCGCGCCCGCCTGGCCGCTGGCCAGCCCCAGCCGGCCGCTGGCCAGCCCCAGCCCGGCCGCTGGCCGCCCCCAGCCCGCGCCCTCGGCCGCCCTGGCCCCCTGGCCGCGCCCCCTGCCCCGGGCCGGTTCAGCCGCCTGGCCGCCGGTTCAACCGGCCGGCTCAGCCGCCCCGGCCCCAGCTCGGCCGCCCTCCCCCGCGCGCCCGCCCCAGCTCGGCCGCCCCGCCTAGGGCCGGTTCAACCGCCCTAGGGCCGGTTCAACCGCCCCCCCCTGTTTTTTTTATTTTTTTTATTTTATTTTATTTACTTTCTGTGATCATAATTACTTTATTTTAGGTAGACTGATCATTGTTTATGCTATGGAAAATAGGAAGGTTAATTTAAAATTTCGTTATGCTATTGATTCACGTAGTTAATTGTTTAACCAGCGCAATGTTGATCAACTAAAAATGATTAGGTTCCCATTAGTATATATATATAACAGAATTCTTTTGTTAAGAATCAATGGTAACTAATCATTTGTGCATAAACTTTAAACCCATGCGAGACCCTTCCCCGTTTCATTCTAACCATAACAAATGCGATGTCGAATGTCATACTTGATGCATATTCACTTTATTTGTTCCCTTGTATGGTGTACTGTTCTTTTGTATTAAATATGTGGATGGATGTATGTATGTTTGCGCTCGCATAGAGAACGATCCGGTCGAAGAGCCCGAGGAATTCGCAGGAGAAGCCCCTGAGCAGCAGTCGGTTGGTGGAGGCAAGTGTCCTTTGACCTATCTCTGTCCTATTCATTCTTTAATTCACCTCCCGCATTACATATTTATACCTAAGGATTGACTAGCTCTTGTTATCCATGTCCTTGTTTACCTATTTGGGTCGGATTATTACTGCTTAGTCTGATGCTATTGCTCAACTCTAATCAATGAACATGATGTGATTATCTATGATACGCTGTTTTCCCTTCTTATTTATGATTATACTTGTGGCATTTAAGGGGACTCGAGCGGTTTCTCGAGTGCCTCTCCGTAAGGACCTGTTCAATGGATGACCGCCCGGGAAAACAGTGCAACCATGAGGGTGGAATGGGACGCCCTTAGCTGAATAATTAGAGGAACCGGGGTGTAGTTCGCTTAGCCGTTGTGCCGTCAATGGGGCTCGGTGTATGCGGCTCGCTCTGCCAAGGTTGATTTGTCCCTTGGGGAGGAGTGCGGTACATTTAGGAAACCTAACGGGTGGCTACAGCCCCGGGGAATCTTTGTAAAGGCTTCGTAGTGAATCCCTAGCCATTCACCTTGGGAGTGAATAAGGGTCTTGCAAGCCCGGGCTAGAGAGGGAATCACGGCTTGTGGGTAAAGTGCGCAACCTCTGCAGAGTGTTATGAAACTGATATATCAGCCGTGCTCACGGTTATGAGCGGCCAAGGGAGCTCCAGAGATTAGTGATACTTGATCAGAGATACTTTGGTACAGGTGGCAATGAGATTGATGGTTCTGATTATGATTATGGTATTGGTAAGTGGTATTCTTTCCGTTTGGAAAGGATACATTGGGCTAATAACTTGGGTTAATGTTAAAACCTGGCTTTCTACTAGTAAGTAATAACCTGACTAACTAAAAGCAACTGCTTGACTTATCCCCACATAAAGCTAGTCCACTACAGCCAAACGGGATGCTTGCTGAGTATGTTGATGTGTACTCACCCTTGCTCTACACACCAAACCCCCCCCCCCCCAGGTTGTCAGCATTGCAACCACTGCTCAGGAGAAGATGAAGCTGTGGAAGGAGACTTCCAGGAGTTCCAAGACTACGACGAGTTCTAGGTGTGGGTTAGCGGCAACCCCCAGTCGGCTGCCTGTGAAGGCCGCGTTATCTACGTTTCTTTTTCGCACTTTGATTATTGTAAGAACTATATGGACGTCTCAGACGTATGATGTAATCGACTATTATTTCCCTTTTAATACTATTTGAGCACTGTGTGATGATGTCCATGTTATGTAACTGCTGTGTACGTGAATAACTGATCCTGGCACGTACATGGTTCGCATTCGGTTTACCTTCTAAAAACCGGGTGTGACATAAGTGGTATCAAAGCCGTGCTGACTGTAGGACCGCTAACCTAGAGTAGAATGGTCGTTCTAAGGATTATAGACCTCTGTCCCTGCCTTGACTTTGGTATCCCTTCAAAAGTTGGTCCTACTGACCAAACCTATGTTCTACTATATATTGTACCTTGCTGAAAATTATGTTTTATTCTGATCCTTCATTTATTTATGATTCATTATTTGCTGGTCATATTAATTCTGTTCTCACTCTTTTGCTTGCGATGTCTTTTGTAGATGGCTCGTCTTAGACACACTGCACGAAAGTCCGTCATCCCCTTCTTACCCTCCCGCCTTGCTGAGCGTCCGGTTCGCCGTCCCGTGGCCGGACAGTCCAGCCACTTGGAGAGACTGCACCACCGCCTGCATGAGGAGCAGGAACGTCGACGACAGGAGCAGCGGGGCTCTTCCTTCTCGCTCCAGCAGGAGATAGAGTCTGTGAGGAGCTGCTCCCCTGTGCTTCCTCTGGAGGCGCCCCCTGCACCACCATTGGGCGCCCCAGCTTCTGGAGTAGCTGTTGGAGGAGACCTAGACGACGGAGGTGGCGACGACAGCTCGAGCCACGACCTCGACCTCTCTAGCCATGAGCCGGAAGGATGGGTTGCTCGACCCATCACTCGCGACGCTGCTCGCGGGTGTCACTTTCACGACGCGCTCGACACCCTGCTACGTCGGGCACTTGACCGGCGTACTTGGTCCATCGAGTATCGCTGTGTGGTCTACCAGCATAGTCGCGGGGTCTACCCGGACCGCTGGGAGGTGACCTGTTTGGTGCGCCGTCCGGAGAACAGTCTCCAGGGCGCGGAGGCTTGCTCAGAGCACTATTCTATCTCTGAGCGGGACTCAGCTGAGGCAGCCATGCAGGATGCTGCACGGCGTGCGCTTTCGCACTACTGCTCGGTTCTTGGTGGGGTAGCTGACGGCCTCGACCTGAAGTATTACCCCCGCCGTCCATCTGGCAGCACAGGAGGCGTGATTGTTTCACCTGCTGGTGAGGACAATCCTAGGTTGAGCAGCACAGTCAACCTAGCCGCCGTGCTAAACACGGAGCTGGACCATGCACTAGACGAGCTGAGTAGGGCTCGTGCTGAGATCGCCCTGCTGTGGGTTGAGCGCGCGGAGCGTCGTCACTTGGATGATGGTTCCCCCGCTCCCGTCGGGACTCAGCACCCGTACCGCTCACCTCGGCGTGGACGCCAGTCTTATGGCAATCCCGACTGCAAGACCAAGATAAATCTAGAACCATAGATCGTTAGAGTTGGATCTTGTAATTAATACGAAATATATATACATAGAAGCTTCAGTCTTAGCGTTAGTCTCGGTCTTAGTTAGTCTTAGTTAGACAGGGTAGTTTGCTATATCCTGTGCATTTATGTTTGTCATGATGAACTATGTTTGGTTTGGATCTTTGTAATGACTGTCACCAGAGTGTGGGTATCCCCTGCATTTTGGCTTACCCATTATGTTAATGGAGTTAGTTATATAGTTGGGAAAACCTTTATTCTACTTTCCTCTTTATCTGAGAAGCTGTGTGGTCTGTGTTGGAGATCAGTGAAGATGCTCATCTGTTCAGTGCTGTTGGAGAATTCTATACTCTTTTCTTATGCTGCAAGATTTGCCAGATCAGTTCTGATGTGTGGTTGCGTTCTGCAGATGTCAGAGAACAGGCGCAGAGGAGGAAGGCGTGCTCAGCAGGAGCAAGCCGGTCAGCAAGATGAGGTGCCCCAGCAGCAGCAGCTGCCGCCCCCACCCCCGATGTCGATCGAGCAGATGTTTCTGATGCAGACTCAGGCAGTTCAGGCCATCGGTCAGACTCTGGCCGCCATTTAGCAGCAGCAGCAGCAGCAGCAGCAGGCTCCACCCCAGCCTCAGATGCCTCAGATGCCTAGAGACAAGCGTGCTGAATTCATGAGAGGTCATCCCCCAACGTTCGCTCATTCTTCTGACCCCATGGATGCTGAAGATTGGCTGCGCACTGTGGAGCGGGAGTTGCATACCGCTCAGTGTGATGACAGGGAGAAAGTCTTGTATGGTCCCCGTCTGTTGAGAGGAGCAGCCCAATCATGGTGGGAGTCTTACCTCGCCACCCATGCCGACCCCGATGCCATCACTTGGGAAGAGTTCAGAGGTAGCTTTCGTCAGTACCATGTGCCTGCAGGTCTGATGACAGTGAAGAAGGAGGAGTTCCTGGCCCTTAAGCAAGGGTCATCATCTGTCAGTGAGTATCGAGACAGGTTCCTGCAGTTGTCCCGCTATGCTCCTGAAGATGTCAACACTGACACCAAGCGACAATACCGTTTCTTGAGAGGCTTGGTTGACCCTCTGCAGTATCAACTGATGAATCATACCTTTCCGACATTCCAGCACTTGATTGACAGAGCAATCATGACAGAAAGGAAGCGTAAGGAGATGGAAGATCGTAAGCACAAGATCAGTGGACCCCAGCCTGGAAGCAGCAGCCGTCCTCGTTTCTCAAGCAATCAACCTCAGCAGTTTAGGCAGAACCAGCGTCCACCTCAGCAGCATCAGCAGCGTCAGCAGTATCAGCAGTTCCAAAGGCAGTATCCTCAGCATCAGTACCAGAATCGCCAGAGCAATCAGTCAGGAGGTCAGTTTCAGAGGCAGAATCAGCAGACACCTCGTCTTCCTGCCCCCGCAACTCAGCAGAGCAATCAGGCAGCACCAGCTCAGGTTGGAAACAGAGCATGTTTCCACTGTGGAGAGCAAGGCCACTGGGTGATGCAATGTCCGAAGAAAGCAGCCCAGCAGCAGTCAGGCCCCAATGCCCCAGCAAAGCAGAATGTGTCCCAGCCTGGATCAGGCAACCGCCCTCAGCAGCGCTATAATCATGGAAGATTGAATCACTTGGAGGCTGAAGCAGTTCAGGAGGCCCCCGGCATGACAGTAGGTATGTTCCCAGTCGATTCCCATATTGCAGAAGTGTTATTTGATACTGGAGCAACGCATTCTTTTATTACTGCATCATGGGTAGAAGCATATAATCTTCCAATTACCACCATGTCAACCCCCATTCAAATTGACTCAGCTGGTGGTAGAATTCGAGCCGATAGCATTTGTTTGAATGTAAGTGTGGAAATAAGGGGGATAGCGTTTCCCGCTAACCTTATAGTAATGGGTACTCAGGGAATAGATGTCATCCTAGGGATGAATTGGCTAGATAAGTATCAGGCAGTTATCAGTTGTGATAAGAGGACAATCAAGTTGGTGTCCCCACTAGGAGAGGAAGTGGTGACCGAGTTAGTCCCGCCTGAGCCGAAGAAAGGAAGTTGTTATCAGATGGCTGTCGATAGCAGTGAAGCAGACACGATTGAGAGTATCAAGGTTGTGTCTGAATTCCCAGATGTGTTTCCGAAGGACTTACCGGGTATGCCACCAGAGCGGAAAGTTGAATTCGCTATAGAGCTTCTTCCTGGAACCGCCCCTATCTTTAAGAGAGCTTACAGAATATCTGGACCAGAGTTGGTTGAGCTTAAGAAGCAGATTGATGAGCTGTCAGAGAAAGGTTACATCCGGCCAAGCACCTCGCCTTGGGCCGCCCCTGTCCTGTTTGTGGAGAAGAAAGATGGCACCAAAAGGATGTGTATCGATTACCGAGCTTTGAATGAAGTCACGATCAAGAACAAGTATCCTTTGCCCAGAATAGAAGATCTGTTTGACCAGTTGAGAGGAGCCAGTGTGTTCTCCAAGATCGATCTGAGGTCAGGTTATCATCAGCTTAGGATCCGACCTTCGGACATTCCGAAGACGGCATTCATTACCAAGTATGGTTTGTATGAGTTCACAGTGATGTCTTTTGGTTTGACCAATGCACCGGCGTTCTTTATGAACTTGATGAACAGTGTATTCATGGATTACCTTGATAAGTTTGTGGTGGTATTCATTGATGACATTCTGATTTATTCTCAAAGTGAAGAAGAGCATGCAGATCATTTGAGGATGGTATTGCAGAGATTGCGAGAGCACCAGTTGTATGCAAAGTTGAGCAAGTGTGAGTTCTGGATCAGTGAAGTCCTGTTCTTGGGTCACATAATCAACAAGGAAGGATTGGCTGTGGATTCGAAGAAAGTGGCAGACATTCTGAACTGGAAAGCGCCAACGGATGCTCGAGGAATCAAGAGCTTCATTGGAATGGCCGGATATTATCGACGATTCATTGAAGGGTTTTCGAAGATTGCGAAACCAATGACAGCGTTGCTAGGCAACAAGGTTGAGTTCAAGTGGACCCAGAAATGTCAAGAGGCCTTCGAAGCGCTGAAAGAGAAGTTGACAACAGCGCCTGTCCTAGTCTTGCCCGATGTGCACAAGCCCTTCTCTGTGTACTGTGATGCTTGTTACACAGGTTTGGGATGCGTGTTGATGCAAGAGGGAAGGAGTTGTAGAACTCCGTTGCAATGGGATCAGCCTGGAGAGAAGCAAGTGTTTGGGCCAGATATTTTGCTTGAAGCTGAGGAGAACATCAGGATGGTCCGAGAGAATCTGAAGATAGCGCAATCGAGGCAGCGAAGCTATGCAGACACAAGAAGAAGAGAGCTGAGTTTTGAAGTCGGAGACTTTGTCTATCTGAAAGTGTCACCGATCAGGGGAGTCAGAAGGTTCGGAATCAAAGGCAAGCTAGCACCCCGCTACATTGGTCCGTATCGAATTCTCTCAAAGCGTGGAGAAGTGGCTTATCAGCTCAGTTTGCCAGAGAATTTGTCTGCTGTGCATGATGTCTTTCATGTGTCTCAGTTGAAGAGGTGCTTGCGTGTGCCAGAAGAGCAGTTGCCAGTGGAAGGTCTGGAAGTCCAGGAGGACTTGACCTATGTTGAGAAGCCAGCTCAGATTCTTGAGGTTGCAGACAGAGTCACCCGAAGGAAGACCATCAGAATGTGCAAAGTCAGATGGAGTCACCACTCTGAGGAAGAAGCAACCTGGGAGCGTGAAGATGATTTGATGGCCAAGTACCCAGAACTCTTTGCTAGCCAACCCTGAATCTCGAGGGCGAGATTCTTTTAAGGGGGATAGGTTTGTAACGCCCCGAATTTTGCAGTTGAATTTTTTCTTTTCTTTACTCGCCAAAATTCGGGCGTTACCTTTTCTTTTTCTTTTTCCCTCGCTAAACCTTGACCTTTTCCAAAGTTTTAGCGGGATTCGGTTTGGATTTCCCGTGTAAAGAAAAACTCCAAAATACTTTATGTTGTTTGATGCACCATGCTGAGCCTTGCATTTTTTTGATTTGTTTGAAAGTGCAAACGCATTCATCTAGAAAGATCGGATTTCGAAAACAGGGAAATAATCTTTTCTTTTTCTTTCTCTCTCTTTCTCTCTCCTCTTTTCTCTCTCTCTCCCGCGCCCTGGGCCGACCCCGGCCGGCCCAGCCGCCCCTGCGCGCCCCCTCTTGGGCCTTGGCAGGCCCAGCCGCCCCCCACCCCCCCCTTTTTTTTTCCCAAAACCCCCTCTCCCTCTCCCTCATTCTCTCCCTCTCTCTCCCTAAGCTGCCGCCCCACCCCTGCCCTAAGCCGCGCCGCCCTAGGCCGCCGCCGCCCTTGGCCGCCCTCGCCGTCGGCCACCCCCCCCCCTCGCCGGTGAGCCCCTCCCCCCTCTCTCCCTCCTCTCTCCCTCTCCCCCCCCCTCTTCTTCCCCGCCCTGGCGCCCCAGCCGCTGGCCCGCCCCGGCGCGCCCCCTGGCCGCCCGGCCGGCCGCTGGCCCGCCCCGGCCGCCCCCCAGCCGCGCCCGCCTGGCCGCTGGCCAGCCCCAGCCGGCCGCTGGCCAGCCCCAGCCCGGCCGCTGGCCGCCCCCAGCCCGCGCCCTCGGCCGCCCTGGCCCCCTGGCCGCGCCCCCTGCCCCGGGCCGGTTCAGCCGCCTGGCCGCCGGTTCAACCGGCCGGCTCAGCCGCCCCGGCCCCAGCTCGGCCGCCCTCCCCCGCGCGCCCGCCCCAGCTCGGCCGCCCCGCCTAGGGCCGGTTCAACCGCCCTAGGGCCGGTTCAACCGCCCCCCCCCCCCCTGTTTTTTTTATTTTATTTTATTTACTTTCTGTGATCATAATTACTTTATTTTAGGTAGACTGATCATTGTTTATGCTATGGAAAATAGGAAGGTTAATTTAAAATTCCGTTATGCTATTGATTCACGTAGTTAATTGTTTAACCAGCGCAATGTTGATCAACTAAAAATGATTAGGTTCCCATTAGTATATATATATAACAGAATTCTTTTGTTAAGAATCAATGGTAACTAATCATTTGTGCATAAACTTTAAACCCCCTGCGAGACCCTTCCCCGTTTCTTTCTAACCATAACAAATGCGATGTCGAATGTCATACTTGATGCATATTCACTTTATTTGTTCCCTTGTATGGTGTACTGTTCTTTTGTATTAAATATGTGGATGGATGTATGTATGTTTGCGCTCGCATAGAGAACGATCCGGTCGAAGAGCCCGAGGAATTCGCAGGAGAAGCCCCTGAGCAGCAGTCGGTTGGTGGAGGCAAGTGTCCTTTGACCTATCTCTGTCCTATTCATTCTTTAATTCACCTCCCGCATTACATATTTATACCTAAGGATTGACTAGCTCTTGTTATCCATGTCCTTGTTTACCTATTTGGGTCGGATTATTACTGCTTAGTCTGATGCTATTGCTCAACTCTAATCAATGAACATGATGTGATTATCTATGATACGCTGTTTTCCCTTCTTATTTATGATTATACTTGTGGCATTTAAGGGGACTCGAGCGGTTTCTCGAGTGCCTCTCCGTAAGGACCTGTTCAATGGATGATCGCCCGGGAAAACAGTGCAACCATGAGGGTGGAATGGGACGCCCTTAGCTGAATAATTAGAGGAACCGGGGTGTAGTTCGCTTAGCCGTTGTGCCGTCAATGGGGCTCGGTGTATGCGGCTCGCTCTGCCAAGGTTGATTTGTCCCTTGGGGAGGAGTGCGGTACATTTAGGAAACCTAACGGGTGGCTACAGCCCCGGGGAATCTTTGTAAAGGCTTCGTAGTGAATCCCTAGCCATTCACCTTGGGAGTGAATAAGGGTCTTGCAAGCCCGGGCTAGAGAGGGAATCACGGCTTGTGGGTAAAGTGCGCAACCTCTGCAGAGTGTTATGAAACTGATATATCAGCCGTGCTCACGGTTATGAGCGGCCAAGGGAGCTCCAGAGATTAGTGATACTTGATCAGAGATACTTTCGTACAGGTGGCAATGAGATTGATGGTTCTGATTATGATTATGGTATTGGTAAGTGGTATTCTTTCCGTTTGGAAAGGATACATTGGGCTAATAACTTGGGTTAATGTTAAAACCTGGCTTTCTACTAGTAAGTAATAACCTGACTAACTAAAAGCAACTGCTTGACTTATCCCCACATAAAGCTAGTCCACTACAGCCAAACGGGATGCTTGCTGAGTATGTTGATGTGTACTCACCCTTGCTCTACACACCAAACCCCCCCCCCCCCAGGTTGTCAGCATTGCAACCACTGCTCAGGAGAAGATGAAGCTGTGGAAGGAGACTTCCAGGAGTTCCAAGACTACGACGAGTTCTAGGTGTGGGTTAGCGGCAACCCCCAGTCGGCTGCCTGTGAAGGCCGCGTTATCTACGTTTCTTTTTCGCACTTTGATTATTGTAAGAACTATATGGACGTCTCAGACGTATGATGTAATCGACTATTATTTCCCTTTTAATACTATTTGAGCACTGTGTGATGATGTCCATGTTATGTAACTGCTGTGTACGTGAATAACTGATCCTGGCACGTACATGGTTCGCATTCGGTTTACCTTCTAAAAACCGGGTGTGACACAAAGCATCAGCAATAACATTGTCCTTCCCGTTCTTGTGTTTAATAATGTAAGGAAAGGACTCAATGAATTCTACCCATTTAGCATGACGACGGTTCAGATTTGTTTGGGTACGAATATGTTTTAAAGCCTCATGATCAGAATGGATTATGAACTCACGATGCCAAAGATAGTGCTGCCATGTATGCAAAGTGCGCACTAAAGCGTAAAGCTCCTTATCATAAGTAGAATATTTTAGACTAGCACCGCTTAATTTTTCACTAAAATAAGCAACTGGTTTTCCTTCTTGTAACAAAACAGCACCTAGCCCAATACCGCTAGCATCGCATTCAAGCTCAAACACTTTATTAAAATCAGGCAATTGCAATAGGGGAGCTTGGGTTAACTTATCTTTCAAAGTGCTGAACGCTTCCTCCTGTGAATCACTCCAAGCAAATGGCACATCTTTCTTTGTAAGCTCATGTAGAGGCGCTGCAATGGAGCTAAAATCACGAACAAATCTGCGGTAGAAACCGGCAAGTCCAAGAAAGCTTCGAATTTGTGTGACCGTCGTCGGTGTAGGCCACTCCCGAATGGCAGCAATCTTGCTGCTATCCACCTCAATGCCCTGTGGAGTAACAACATAACCAAGAAACGAGACACGTCGTGTACAAAAGATGCATTTTTCCATGTTAGCAAATAACTGGGCAGCACGCAATGCATCAAAAACAGCACTTAAATGTTCCAAATGCTCTTTCTTAGATTTGCTGTAAATAAGGATATCATCAAAATAAACAACCACAAACAATCCTACGAAGGGCCTTAGAACTTCATTCATCACTCGCATAAAAGTGCTGGGAGCATTAGTCAATCCAAACGGCATAACCAACCATTCATATAATCCAAATTTCGTTTTAAAAGCCGTTTTCCATTCATCACCCAGTTTCATTCTAATCTGGTGGTAACCACTACGCAAATCAATCTTAGTGAAAATAATGGCACCACTAAGCTCATCTAGCATATCATCAAGGCGTGGTATAGGATATCGATAACGTATAGTGATGTTATTAATAGCACGACAGTCTACACACATACGCCATGACCCATCTTTCTTGGGAACAAGTAACACAGGAACAGAGCAAGGGCTAAGAGACTCACGAATGTATCCCTTGTCAAGCAACGCCTGTACCTGGCGCTGAATCTCCTTCGTCTCATCCGGATTTGTACGGTACGGTGCGCGGTTCGGAAGCTGTGCGCCGGGAATGAGGTCGATCTGGTGCTCAATGCCACGAAGTGGTGGGAGACCCGGTGGTAAGTCTTTGGGAAAAACATCAGCGTACTCCTTCAAAAGGTTAGCAACCATAGGGGGAATAGCCAAAGATGGTGCATCATCAAGTGAAATGAGGACACTAGAGCATATAAGTGCATAGCATGGCAAATGAGCACCGTGTAGATCATCAAAATCAGCACGTGTAGCAAGTAAAACAGGAGCCTTCAATTTGATTTCAGAAGGAACAGAGGGTGATGGATCAAGTTGTTTAGCAGTTATAGCAGCTCGGGCAAGATCATCTTTAACAATTTATTCAGGTGTCATTGGATGTATAATTATTTTCTGACCCTTAAAAATGAAAGAATAATGATTCGAACGACCATGATGCAAGGTATCAGTATCATATTGCCAAGGTCGACCAAGTAACAAAGAGCATGCTTCCATGGGAATAACATCACAATCAACAAAATCAGAATAAGCACCCATGGAGAAAGGAACGCGCACGGAACGTGTGATTTTTATTTTACCACCATCATTAAGCCATTGAATGTGATATGGGTTTGGATGCTTACGAGTGGGTAACGATAACTTTTCGACCAGCATGGTACTCGCCAAATTGTTGCAACTGCCGCTGTCGATAATGATGCGAATTGACCGCTCCTGCACAACACCCTTTGTATGGAACAGAGTGTGTCGCTGATTCTTCTTGGGCAAAGCGACCTGTGTACTGAGAACACGCTGCACAACAAGACTTTCATACCTATCAGCGTCGCCCGGGTTGACATGTACCTCCGCCTTAGCTGCATGGTCAGTGGCAAGTAGTGCATGTTCAATTTCTTCAGAATCACTAGCGGAAGAGTACTCACCATCGTCACGAATGAGCAAAGTGCGCTTGTTTGGGCAGTCCCGAATCACATGGCCAAATCCTCTACAGCGATGGCACTGAATATCCCGTGTACGACCTGTGGGTGGGGCAGTGCTGGCTGGTTTGGTCGTCTTCTCGCGTGGAGTAGTGGTGGACGTGGATGGCGCAGGGGGAACTGGTGCTGAGGTGGATGTCGAGCTTCGTCCTGCAAAAGGGTTAGAATATGGCTTCGAGCGGCATCCCTGCACTTCACGTTCAGCTTTGCAAGCATATTCAAATAAAGTAGTCATATCATAATATTCCTTATAATCAAGTATATCTTGGATTTCGCGGTTTAAACCACTACAAAAACGTGCCATAGCAGCGTCGTTGTCCACCAATATCCCACAACGAATCATACCTTTTTGTAACTCCTGGAAATAGTCCTCAACAGATTGAGAACCTTGCTGAAAACGCTGCATTTTATTAAGCAAATCACGAGCATAATACGAAGGCACAAATCGATGTCGCATCGCAGCTTTCAACTGATCCCAAGTGGTTGGAATGGTAGTGGGATGTTTTATTTTAAACTCACGCCACCAAATTAAAGCAAAATCAGTAAATTCACTAATGGCAGCCTTAACTTGGCTATTAGCAGGAATATCATGGCATGAAAATTTCTGTTCTACCTCTAATTCCCAATCAAGATATGCAGCAGGATCATATTTACCATTAAAAGATGGAATTTTAAATTTAATCTTAGAAAATAATTCATTAGGGGGATGACGAACCACACGGCGTGCACGACCACGGCGATCTCCATCGTCCAGCTCAGTGTCACCGCCGTATTCCTGCTCCATCTTTGTGGTCAACGCATCAAGGCGTGCCAGGATGGTGTCGAGTGTGGTGCGAGTCGCCGTTTGAGCAAGGTCAAGCTGGTTGAAACGCTCGGTCGTCGAAGTGACCGTTGAATCAAGCCGTTCATGCATCGTCCTAATGTCAACAGCAAGTCCATCAACTTGTCCCCTTACTTCCAGCAACTGGGCATCCACCGTGTCGTGTGCTCCTGCCATAGTTAGCGCAAACACCAAAACACCAAAAGAAGAGAAAAAAAACAACGACAAAACAGGGGTGTACTGCTCACAAGGCGCTCACACTAGTGCTGTTATCAAGTTCTTATTCGTTCTTACCAAGCCACAGTGGTGAACTGCAACCAACAGGTGGAACCGGTGAAAGATTGGATGAGCGATTGCCTGGAGAAACAGAAACCTTCTCGTCGTAGAAATATGTGGAGTTCTGGGTAGGCTGCACTCAAGTCAAGGATTAGCACGATCAAACAATAATGCAAAGTTGAATTATAGTGCAAAACACGAAACTATATTGCTGGCCACAAGTGCAAAGGACGGATGGAACTAGCAGAATGGCAGCACCGTAAATATTGTACTAGTGAGGCCACTAGTAGGAATCACAAGTGATTTTGTTTTTCTTTTTTTGTATGATTTTTTTGGTATTTTTCTCAGCACAAGAAGCAACAAAATAGGAGCTACACGAAGTTTCACCTAAAACAGAGTTCAGATGTGGTCTACAGAAAATGAGGAAGTTCTCTGAAAAGCGTGCGAGAACTTTGATGAATTTTTTTCTTTATCTTCCTGAATTTTTTTGACAATTTTGTCGAACCCAAACAGTCAGTCTGTTTGGCCGGCCTCAGAATGGTGTCAACTAGCTCCTGTAAAAATTTCAGATTTTTTGGACACTCGAGCGAAAAGTTATGCCCGGTTTACGGAAGGTACCTCAAGTTACGTTTTAAAACGACCGGGATGAAACAACCGTATCCTTTCTCCTTCGTTTTTTTTGTTTCTGTTTTTTTTTGATGTAACCGAAGGAGAAAATTAAGGAAGCGGCCGTTGACTCGGTTTGTTTTTTTTCTGTTTTTTTCGTAACCGAAGGAGAGAAACAAGGAAACGATGTTGACTCGGTTTGTTTTTTTTCTGTTTTTTTTTGACGTAACCGAAGGAGAAAAACAAGGAAACGATGTTGACTTGGTTTGTGGCGTGATCAAATGGGAGATGGTGGCGGCGCTAGGGTTTGAATGGTGGAAGAACACAATGCAACCAGCAACAAATGACGCGAAAACACACAAATTCAACACTGCAGATTATTGAAAGAAAGTGCGAGGCTCAAAAGGGTGCTGGGATAAGGTCTAACCTGAATTTTTATGTGGTTTTGTGGACTGTAGGAAAAGAAAAACACTCGATAAACTCACCGATCAACCTGGAAATCTGATACCAATTGATGT
This sequence comes from Zea luxurians, assembly GCA_029449295.1. NCBI lineage: Eukaryota > Viridiplantae > Streptophyta > Magnoliopsida > Poales > Poaceae > Zea > Zea luxurians. The sequence goes on from JAOPSE010001245.1 coordinate 50,705, forward strand.
AGCTGAGGTGCCCGATCTTTCGGCGAGAGGAGGTAATTCCGATTTGGCGGAAGATGACCCTTGCGATCCGACTACGACGAGCAAGCCCGAGGCGCCAATGCAATCGCTGAACCAACTCCCTGTGGTTACCGACCTTGCTGATGGGAGATCGGCCTGATCACGAAGATCGTTTCCTGTGCGCAATCGAAGAACGAATAAGAAAAAGATGCGAGCAATCTAATCTATTACTCGAGGGTGGAGTTCTGAATACACGAAGACAGCGCAGATTTGCGCGTATTCGAGAGTAGCTAAGGCTAACGTAAAACAAAACTCAAAAAAAATAAAGGAGGCGCAGCTCCTGGATAAATAGAGAGGGGCGCAGCCCCTAGGGGCGGCCAACCCTAGGTCGTCCATTATGGGCCGTAGTTGGGCTGGTCGTCTATTCTTCCGGGCCTTCGTTCTTTAACAGCATGATGTAGTTCAATTCTCTTGCACGGGCCCGAGTCACTAGCCCAGGTGGAAGGGGTGGCGCCTGGACTAGGGAAGATAGTGCCTGGGCTGGAGAAGGTGCTGCTGGTGTAGATGAGCTCGTGTTGGTGTTGATGTCCTCATCAGGTAGAATTCATTGAGTCCTTTCCTTATGTTATTGCTGATGCTTTGTCTCGTCGCTATACCATGCTGTCACAGTTAGATTTTAAAATCTTTGGTTTGCACAATGTGGAAGATCAATATGTTGACGATGCTGATTTTAAAGATGCTTTCGGCCATTGTATTAATGGAAAACCATGGGGCAAATTTCACATACAGGATGGGTTCCTGTTTCGCGCTAACAAGTTGTGTGTTCCAGCTAGCTCGGTTCGTCTTTTGTTGTTACAGGAAGCGCATGGAGGCGGTCTCATGGGGCACTTTGGCGTCTACAAGACACATGAGGTGTTGGCTGCCCACTTCTTTTGGCCTCGGATGCGCGCTGATGTTGAGCGCCTTGTTGCACGCTGCACTACTTGTCAGAAAGCTAAGTCACGGTTGAACAACCATGGTTTGTATATGCCTTTGTCTGTTCCTACTTCCCCTTGGATTGATATTTCCATGGATTTTGTTTTGGGATTGCCTAGAACTAAGAAGGGGAGGGATAGCATTTTTGTGGTTGTTGTTCGATTCTCCAAAATGGCTCATTTCATACCTTGTCATAAGACTGATGATGCTAGCAATGTTGCTGAATTGTTTTTTAGAGAGATTATGATGAGGACATCAACACCAACACGAGCACATCTACACCAGCCGCACCTTCTCCAGCCCAGACACCATCTTCCCCAGTCTAGGCGCCACCCCTTCCACCTGGGCCAGTGACTCGGGCCCGTGCAAGAGAATTGAACTACATCATGCTGTTAAAGAACGAAGGCCCAGAAGAATAGACGACCAGCCCAACTGCGGCCCATAATGGACGACCTAGTGTTGGCCGCCCCTAGGGGCTGCGCCCCCTCTCTATTTATCCAGGATCTGCGCCTCCTTTATTTTTCGAGTTTTGTTTTACGTTAGCTTTAGCTACTCTCGAACACGCGCAAATCTGCGCTGTCTTCGTGTATTCAGAACTCCACCCTCGAGTAATAGATTAGATTGCCCGCATCTTTTTCTTGTTCGTTCTTCGATTGCGCACAGGAAACGATCTTCGTGATCAGTCCGATCTCGCATCAGCAAGGTCGGTAACCACAGGGAGTTGGTTCCGCGATTGCATTGGCGCCTCGGGCTTGCTCGTCGTAGTCGGATCGCAAGGGTCATCTTCCGCCAAATCGGAATTATCTCTACTCGCCGAAAGATCGGGCACCTCAGCTACATCAATTGGTATCAGATTTCCAGGTTGATCGGTGAGTTTATCGAGTGTTTTTTTTCCTACAGTCCACAAAACCACATAAAAATTCAGGTTAGACCTTATCCCAGCATCCTTTTGAGCCTCGCACTTTCTTTCAATAATCTGCATTGTTGAATTTGTGTGCTTTCGCGTCATTTGTTGCTGGTTGCATTGTGTTCTTCCACCGTTCAAACCCTAGCGCCGCCACCATCTCCCGTTTGATCACGCCACAAACCGAGTCAACATCGTTTCCTCGTTTTTCTCCTTCGGTTACGTAAAAAAAACAGAAAAAACAAACCGAGTCAACGGCCGTTTCCTTGTTTTTCTCCTTCGGTTACAAAAAAAACAGAAAAAAAAAACAAACCGAGTCAACATCGTTTCCTTGTTTTTCTCCTTCGGTTACAAAAAAAAACAAACCGAGTCAACATCGTTTCCTTGTTTTTCTCCTTCAGTTACGTCAAAAAAACAGAAACAAAAAACAACGAAGGAGAAAGGATACGGTTGTTTCATCCCGGTCGTTTTAAAACATAACTTGAGGTACCTTCCTTAAACCGGGCATAACTTTTCGCTCGGGTGTCCAAAAAATCTGAAATTTTTACAGGAGCTAGTTGACACCATTCTGAGGCCGGCCAAACTCACCTTCGGTTTGTTTGGTTTCGACAAAATTGTCAAAAAAATTCAGGAAAATAAAGAAAAAATTCGTCAAAGTTCTCGCATGCTTTTCAGAGAACTTCCTGATTTTCTATAGACCACATCTGATCTCTGTTTTAGGTGAAACTTCGTGTAGCTCCTATTTTGTTGCTTCTTGTGCTGAGAAAAATATCAAAAAAATCATAAAAAAAAAACAAAATCACTTGTGATTCCTACTAGTGGCCTCACTAGTACAATATTTACGGTACTGCCATTCTGCTAGTTCCATCCGTCCTTTGCACTTGTGGCCAGCAATATAGTTTCGTGTTCTGCACTATAATTCAACTTTGCATTATTGTTTGATTGTTCTAATCATTGACTTGAGTGCAGCCTACCCAGAACTCCACATATTTCTACGACGAGCAGGCTTCTGTTTCTCTAGGCAATCGCTCATCCAATCTTTCACCGGTTCCACCTGTTGGTTGCAGTTCACCACTGTGGCTTGGTAAGAACGGATAAGAAATTGATAACAGCACTAGTGTGAGCGCCTTGTGAGCAGTACACCCCTGTTTTTGTCGTTGGTTTTTTTTCTTCTTCTTTTGGTATTTGGTGTTTGCGCTAACTATGGCAGGAGCACAGGACACGGTGGATGCCCAGTTGCTGGAAGTAAGGGGACAAGTTGTTGGACTTGCTGATGACATTAGGACGATGCATGAATGGCTTGATTCAACGGTCACTTCGACGACCGAGCGTTTCAACCAGCTTGACCTTGCTCAAACGGCGACTCGCACCACACTCGACACCATCCTGGCACGCCTTGATGCGTTGACCACAAAGATGGAGCAGGACTACGGCGGTGACACTGAGTGGGACGATGGAGATCGCCGTGGTCGTGCACGCCGTGTGGTTCGTCATCCCCCTAATGACTTATTTTCTAAGATTAAATTTAAAATTCCACCTTTTAATGGCAAATATGATCCTGCTGCATATCTTGATTGGGAGTTAGAGGTTGAACAAAAATTTTCATGCCATGATATTGCTGCACATTCTCAGGTTAAAGCTGCTATTAGTGAATTTACTGATTTTGCTTTAATTTGGTGGCGTGAGTTTAAAATAAAACATCCCACTACCATTCCAACCACTTGGGATCAGTTGAAAGCTGCGATGCGACATCGATTTGTGCCTTCGTATTATGCTCGTGATTTTCTTAATAAAATGCAGCATTTTCAGCAAGGTTCTCAATCTGTTGAGGACTATTTTCAGGAGTTACAAAAAGGTATGATTCGTTGTGGGATATTGGAAGACAACGACGCTGCTATGGCACGTTTTCTTGGTGGTTTAAACCGCGAAATCCAAGATATACTTGATTATAAGGAATATTATGATATGACTACTTTATTTGAATATGCTTGCAAAGCTGAACGTGAAGTGCAGGGACGCCGCTCGAAGCCATATTCTAACCCTTTTGCAGGACGAAGCTCGACATCCACCTCAGCACCAGTTCCCCCTGCGCCATCCACGTCCACCACTACTCCACGCGAGAAGACGACCAAACCAGCCAGCACTGCCCCACCCACAGGTCGTACACAGGATATTCAGTGTCATCGCTGTAGAGGATTTGGCCATGTGATTCGGGGCTGCCCAAACAAGCGCACTTTGCTCATTTGTGACGATGGTGAGTACTCTTCCGCTAGTGATTCTGAAGAAATTGAACATGCACTACTTGCCACTGACCATGCAGCTAAGGCGGAGGTACATGTCAACCCGTGCGATGCTGATAGGTATGAAAGTCTTGTTGTGCAGCGTGTTCTCAGTACACAGGTCGCTTTGCCCGAGAAGAATCAGCGACACACTCTGTTCCATACAAAGGGTGTTGTGCAGGAGCGGTCAATTCGCATCATTATCGACAGCGGCAGTTGCAACAATTTGGCGAGTACCATGCTGGTCGAAAAGTTATCGTTACCCACTCGTAAGCATCCAAACCCATATCACATTCAATGGCTTAATGATGGTGGTAAAATAAAAATCACACGTTCCGTGCGCGTTCCTTTCTCCATGGGTGCTTATTCTGATTTTGTTGATTGTGATGTTATTCCCATGGAAGCATGCTCTTTGTTACTTGGTCGACCTTGGCAATACGATACTGATAGCTTGCATCATGGTCGTTCGAATCATTATTCTTTCATTTTTAAGGGTCAGAAAATAATTATACATCCAATGACACCTGAACAAATTGTTAAAGATGATCTTGCCCGAGCTGCTATAACTGCTAAACAACTTGATCCATCGCCCTCTGTTCCTTCTGAAATCAAGTTGAAGGCTCCTGTTTTACTTGCTACACGTGCTGATTTTGATGATCTACACGGTGCTCATTTGCCATGCTATGCACTTATATGCTCTAGTGTCCTCATTTCACTTGATGATGCACCATCTTTGGCTATTCCCCCTATGGTTGCTAACCTTTTGCAGTAGTACGCTGATGTCTTTCCCAAAGACTTACCTCCGGGTCTCCCACCACTTCGTGGCATTGAGCACCAGATCGACCTCATTCCCGGCGCACAGCTTCCGAACCGCGCACCGTACCGTACAAATCCGGATGAGACGAAGGAGATTCAGCGCCAGGTACAGGCGTTGCTTGACAAGGGATACATTCGTGAGTCTCTTAGCCCTTGCTCTGTTCCTGTGTTACTTGTTCCCAAGAAAGATGGGTCATGGCGTATGTGTGTAGACTGTCGTGCTATTAATAACATCACTATTCGTTATCGATATCCTATACCACGCCTTGATGATATGCTAGATGAGCTTAGTGGTGCCATTATTTTCACTAAGATTGATTTGCGTAGTGGTTACCACCAGATTAGAATGAAACAGGGTGATGAATGGAAAACGGCTTTTAAAACGAAATTTGGTTTATATGAATGGTTGGTTATGCCGTTTGGATTGACTAATGCTCCCAGCACTTTTATGCGAGTGATGAATGAAGTTCTGAGGCCCTTCATAGGATTGTTTGTGGTTGTTTATTTTGATGAGATCCTTATTTACAGCAAATCTAAGAAAGAGCATTTGGAACATTTAAGTGCTGTTTTTGATGCATTGTGTGCTGCCCAGTTATTTGCTAACATGGAAAAATGCATCTTTTGTACACGACGTGTCTCGTTTCTTGGTTATGTTGTTACTCCACAGGGCATTGAGGTGGATAGCAGCAAGATTGCTGCCATTCGGGAGTGGCCTTCACCGACGACGGTCACACAAATTCGGAGCTTTCTTGGACTTGCCGGCTTCTACCGCAGATTTGTTCGTGATTTTAGCTCCATTGCAGCGCCTCTACATGAGCTTACAAAGAAAGATGTGCCATTTGCTTGGAGTGATTCACAGGAGAAAGCGTTCAGCACTTTGAAAGATAAGTTAACCCAAGCTCCCCTATTGCAATTGCCTGATTTTAATAAAGTGTTTGAGCTTGAATGCGATGCTAGCGGTATTGGGCTAGGTGCTGTTTTGTTATAAGAAGGAAAACCAGTTGCTTATTTTAGTGAAAAATTAAGCGGTGCTAGTCTGAAATATTCTACTTATGATAAGGAGCTTTACGCTTTAGTGCGCACTTTGCATACATGGCAGCACTATCTTTGGCATCGTGAGTTCATAATCCATTCTGATCATGAGGCTTTAAACATATTCGTACCCAAACAAATCTGAACCGTCGTCATGCTAAATGGGTAGAATTCATTGAGTCCTTTCCTTACATTATTAAACACAAGAACGGGAAGGACAATGTTATTGCTGATGCTTTGTCTCGTCGCTATACCATGCTGTCACAGTTAGATTTTAAAATCTTTGGTTTGCACACTGTGAAAGATCAATATGTTGATGATGCTGATTTTAAAGATGCTTTCGGCCATTGTATTAATGGGAAACCATGGGGCAAATTTCACATACAGGATGGGTTCCTGTTTCGCGCTAACAAGCTGTGTGTTCCAGCTAGCTCGGTTCATCTTTTGTTGTTACAGGAAGCCCATGGAGGTGGTCTCATGGGGCACTTTGGCGTCTACAAGACACATGAGGTGTTGGCTGCCCACTTCTTTTGGCCTCGGATGCGCGCTGATGTTGAGCGCCTTGTTGCACGCTGCACTACTTCTCAGAAAGCTAAGTCACGGTTGAACAACCATGGTTTGTATATGCCTTTGCCTGTTCCTACTTCCACTTGGATTGATATTTCGATGGATTTTGTTTTGGGATTGCCTAGAACTAAGAAGGGGAGGGATAGCATTTTTGTGGTTGTTGATCGATTCTCCAAAATGGCTCATTTCATACCTTGTCATAAGACTGATGATGCTAGCAATGTTGCTGAATTGTTTTTTAGAGAGATTATTCGTTTGCATGGTATTCCCAATACAATAGTCTCGGATCGTGATGCTAAGTTTCTGAGTCATTTTTGGAGATCTCTGTGGAATAAATTGGGAACTAAATTGCTGTTTAGCACCACTTGTCACCCTCAGACTGATGGTCAAACTGAGGTAGTTAATCGAACTTTGTCTACCATGCTTAGGGCTGTTTTAGACAAAAATTTGAAACGTTGGGAGGATTGCTTGCCTCATGTTGAGTTTGCTTATAATCATGCAACACATTCTTCTACAAAGATGTGCCCTTTTCAAATTGTTTATGGTTACATTCCTAGGGCGCCTATTGCTTTGTTTTCGCTTGATGCTGCGGACGCCCCACACATAGATGCTCTTGCACATGTTGTACAAATGATAAATCTCCATGAACAAACTCAACAAAACATTGCTGCTGCTAATGCTAAATATCAGATTACTGGTAGTAAAGGCTGGAAACTAGTTACTTTTGAACCTGGTGATATGGTTTGGTTGCATTTGAGAAAGGATCGTTTTCCTACTTTGCGCCGTTCTAAATTGATGCCTCGTGCTGCTGGTCCTTTTAAGATACTAACCAAGATTAATGATAATGCTTATATCCTTGACCTGCCTGTGGAGTTTGGTGTTTCCACTAGTTTTAATGTTGCAGATTTGAAACCGTATGCGGGAGAAGATGAGGAGTTGCCGTCGAGGACGACTTCAGTTCAAGAAGGGGAGGATGATGAGGACATCAACACCAACACGAGCACATCTACACCAGCAGCACCTTCTCCAGCCCAGACACCATCTTCCCCAGTCCAGGCGCCACCCCTTCCACCTGGGCCAGTGACTCGGGCCCATGCAAGAGAATTGAACTACATCATGCTGTTAAAGAACGAAGGCCCAGAAGAATAGACGACCAGCCCAACTGCGGACCATAATGGACGACCTAGGGTTGCCGCCCCTAGGGGCTGCGCCCCCTCTCTATTTATCCAGGAGCTGCGCCTCCTTTATTTTTCGAGTTTTGTTTTACGTTAGCTTTAGCTACTCTCGAACACGCGCAAATCTGCGTTGTCTTCGTGTATTCAGAACTCCACCCTCGAGTAATAGATTAGATTGCTCGCATCTTTTTCTTGTTCGTTCTTCGATTGCGCACAGGAAACGATCTTCGTGATCAGGCCGATCTCGCATCAGCAAGGTCGGTAACCACAGGGAGTTGGTTCAGCGATTGCATTGGCGCCTCGGGCTTGCTCGTCGTAGTCGGATCGCAAGGGTCATCTTCCGCCAAATCAGAATTATCTCTACTCGACGAAAGATCGGGCACCTCAGCTACATCAGATTATTCGTTTGCATGGTATTCCCAATACAATAGTTTCGGATCGTGATGCTAAGTTTCTGAGTTATTTTTGGATATCTCTGTGGAATAAATTGGGAACTAAATTGCTGTTTAGCACCACTTGTCACCCTCAGACTGATGGTCAAACTGAGGTAGTTAATCGAACTTTGTCTACCATGCTTAGGGCTATTTTAGACAAAAATTTGAAACGTTGGGAGGATTGCTTGCCTCATGTTGAGTTTGCTTATAATCATGCAACACATTCTTCTACAAAGATGTGCCCTTTTCAAATTGTTTATGGTTACATTCCTAGGGCGCCTATTGCTTTGTTTTCGATTGATGCTGCGGACGCCCCACACATAGATGCTATTGCACATGTTGAGCAAGTGATTAACCTCCATGAACAAACTCAACAAAACATTGCTGCTGCTAATGCTAAATATCAGATTACTGGTAGTAAAGGCCGAAAACTAGTTACTTTTGAACCTGGTGATATGGTTTGGTTGCATTTGAGAAAGGATCGTTTTCCTACTTTGCGCCATTCTAAATTGATGCCTCGTGCTGCTGGTCCTTTTAAGATACTAACCAAGATTAATGCTAATGCTTATATCCTTGACCTGCCTGCGGAGTTTTGTGTTTCCACTAGTTTTAATGTTGCAGATTTGAAACCGTATGCGGGAGAAGATGAGGAGTTGTCGTCGAGGACGACTTCAGTTCAAGAAGGGGAGGATGATGAGGACATCAACACCAACAGGAGTACGTCTACACCAGCAGCACCTTCTCCAGTCCAGGCGCCACCCCTTCCACCTGGGCCAGTGACTCGGGCCCGTGCAAGAGAATTGAACTACATCAAGCTATTAAAGAACGAAGGCCCACAAGAATAGATGACCAGCCCAACTATGGCCCATAATGGACGACCTAGGGTTGGCCGCCCCTAGGGGCTGTGCCCCCTCTCTATTTATTGAGGAGCTGCGCCTCCTTTGTTTTTCGAGTTTTGTTTTACATCTAGCTTTAGCTACCCCAGAACACGCACAAATACGTGATGTCCTCTGTGATTCAGAACTCCACCTCGAGTGATATTAAGATTGCTCGCATCTTTTTCTTGTTCGTTCTTCGATTGCGCACAGGAAACGATCTTCGTGATCAGGCCGATCTCGCATCAGCAAGGTCGGTAACCATTGGGAGTTGGTTCAGCGATTGCATTGGCGCTTCGGGTTCGCTCGTCGTAGTCGGATCGCGAGGGTCTACTTCCACCAAATCGGAATTATCACCACTCACCGAAAGATCGGGCACTCCAGCTCTTTCATCAGGCATCGTTGCGAAAAACGAAGAAATGGTTCTGGTGGCAAAAACTCGTGCTTTGTATGCACCCCGACACCCGTTTTCGGAATGGGTGACGTGCGGCAACGAAACTGCGCGAAATCACCCCAAACATGAGTTTTGGACCTAAATTAGTGGATTGGGCATGTTCGTTGTGAAAAACGAAGAAATGGTTCTGGTGGCAAAAATTCGTGCTTTGTATGTACCCTCACACCCGTTTTCGAAATGGGTGACGTGCGGCAACGAAATTGCACGAAACCACCCCAAACATGAGTTTTGGACCTAAAGTAGTGCATTGGGCATGTTCGTTGCGAAAAACGAAGAAATGGTTCCGGTGCCGAAAGCTCATGCTTCGTATGCACCTTGACACCCGTTTTCGGAATGGGTGACGTGAGGCAACGAAATTGCGCGAAACCACCCTAAACATGAGTTTTGGACCTAGAGTAGTGGATTGGGCATGTTCGTTGGGAAAAACGAAGAAATGGTTCTGGTGGCGTAAACTCGTGCTTTGTATGCACCCCGACACCCGTTTTCGGAATGGATGACGTGCGGCAACAAAATTGCGGGAAACCACCCGAAACATGAGTTTTGGACCTAAAGTAGTGGATTGGGCATGTTCGTTGCGAAAATGAAGTAATGGTTCCGATGGCGAAAACTCGTGCTTTGTATGCACCCCGACACTCGTTTTCGGAATGGGTGACGTGCGGCAACGAAATTGCGCGAAACCACCCGAAACATGAGTTTTGGACCTAAAGTAGTGGATTGGGCATGTTTGCTGCGAAAAAAGAAGAAATGGTTCCGGAGCCAAAAACTCGTGCTTTGTATGCACCCTCACACCCGTTTTCGGAATGGGTGACGTGCGGCAACGAAATTGCGCCAAACCACCCCAAAAATGAGTTTTGGACCTAAAGTAGTGGATTGGGCATGTCGATGCGAAAAATGAATAAATGGTTCCTGTGGCGAAAACTCGTGCTTTGTATGCCTCCCAACACCCGTTTTCAGAATGGGTGACGTGCTTCAACGAAATTGCGCGAAACCACCCCAAACATGAGTTTTGGACCTAAAGTAGTGGATTGGGCATGTTCGTTGCGAAAAACGAAGAAATGGTTCCTGTGGTGAAAACTCGTGCTTTGTATGCACCCCGACACCCGTTTTCGGAATGGGTGACGTGCGGCAATGAAATTGCGCGAAACCCCCCCAAACATGAGTTTAGGACCTAAAGTAGTGGATTGGGCATGTTCGTTGCGAAAAACAAAGAATTGGTTCCGGTGGCGAAAACTCGTGCTTTGTAAGTACCCCGACACACGTTTTCGCAATGAGTGACGTGCAGCAACGAAATTGCGCGAAACCACCTCAAACATGAGTTTTGGAACTAAAGTACTGGATTGGGCATGTTCGTTGCGAAAAATGAAGAAATGGTTCTGGTGCCAAAAACACCCCAAACATGAGTTCTTACATAAAGTAGTGGATTGGGCATGTTCGTTGGGAAAAACAAAGAAATGTTTCCGGTGGCGTAAACTCTTGCTTTGTATGCACCCTGACACCCGTTTTCGGAATGGGTGACGTGCGGCAACGAAATTGCGCGAAACCAACCCAAACATGAGTTTTGGACCTACAATAGTGGATTGGGCATGTTCGTTGTGAAAAATGAAGAAATGGTTTCGGTGCCGAAAACTCGTGCATTGTATGCACGCTGACACCCGTTTTCGGAATAGGTGACGTGCTGCAACGAAATTGCGCGAAACCACCCCAAACTTGAGTTTTGGACCTAAAGTAGTGGATTGTACACGTTCGTTGCAAAAAACGAAGAATTGGTTCTGGTGCCGAAAACTCGTGCTTTGTATGCACCCTGACACCCATTTTTGGAATGGGTGACGTGCGGCAATAAAAATACGCGGAACCACCCCAAACATGAGTTTTGGACCTAAAGTAGTGGATTGGGCATGTTCATTGCGAAAAACGAAAAAATAGTTTCGGTGGCGAAAACTCGTGCTTTGTATGCACCCCAAGGCCCGTTTTCGAAATGGGTGACGTGCGGCAACGAAATTGCGCGGAACCACCCCAAACATGAGTTTAGGACCTAAAGTAGTGGATTGGGCATGTTCGTTGCGAAAAACGAAGAATTGGTTCAGTTGGCGAAAACTCGTGCATTGTATGTACCCCGACACTCGTTTTCGGAATGGGTGACGCGCGGCAACGAAATTGCGTGAAACCACCTCAAACATGAGTTTTGGACCTAAAGTAGTGGATTGGGCATGTTCGTTGTGAAAAACGAAGAAATGGTTTCGGTGCCGAAAACTCGTGCTTTGTATGCACCCCCGATACCCGTTTTCGGAATAGGTGACGTGCGGCAACGAAATTGCGCGAAACCACCCCAAACATGAGTTTTGGACCCAAAGTAGTGGATTGGGCACGTTCGTTGCAAAAAACGAAGAATTGGTTCTGGTGCCAAAAACTCGTGCTTTGTATGCACCCTGACACCCATTTTTGGAATGGGTGACGTGCGGCAACGAAAATGCGCGGAACGACCCTAAACATGAGTTTTGGACCTAAAGTAGTGGATTGGGCATGTTCGTTGCGAAAAACGAAAAAATGGTTCCGGTGCCAAAAACTCGTGCTTTGTATGCACCCCGGTACCCGTTTTCGATATGGGTGACGTGCGGCAACGAAATTGCGCGAAACCACCCCAAACATGAGTTTAGGACCTAAATTAGTGGATTGGGCATGTTCGTTGTGAAAAACGAAGAATTGGTTCTGTTGGCGAAAACTCGTGCATTGTATGTACCACGACACCCGTTTTCGGAATGGGTGACGCGCGACAACGAAATTGCGCGAAACCACCCCAAACATGAGTTTTGGACCTAAAGTAGTGGATTGGGCATGTTCTTTGTGAAAAACGAAGAAATGGTTTCAGTGCCGAAAACTCATGCTTTGTATGCACCCCCGAGACCCGTTTTCGGAATAGGTGACGTGCGGCAACGAAATTGCGCGAAACCACCCCAAACATGAGTTTTGGACCTAAAGTAGTGGATTGGGCACGTTCGTTGCAAAAAACGAAGAATTGGTTCTGGTGCCAAAAACTCGTACTTTGTATGCACCCTGACACCCATTTTTGGAATGGGTGACGTGCGGCAACGAAAATGCGCGGAACCACCCCAAACATGAGTTTTGGAACTGAAGTTGGGGCATGTTCATTGCGAAAAACGAAAAAATGGTTCCGGTGCAGAAAACTTGTGCTCTGTATGCACCCCGACACCCGTTTTCGGAATGGGTGACGTGCGGCAACGAAATTGCGCGAAACCACCTTAAACATGAGTTTTGGACCTAAAGTAGTGGATTGGGCATGTTCGTTGTGAAAAACGAAGAAATGGTTCCGGTGCCGAAAACTCGTGCTTTGTATGCACCCAGACACCCGTTTTCGGAATAGGTGACGTGCGGCGAAAAAATTGCGTGAAACCCCCCAAACATGAGTTTAGGACCTAAAGTAGTGGATTGGGCATGTTCGTTGCGAAAAACAAAGAATTGGTTCCGGTGGCGAAAACTCGTGCTTTGTAAGTACCCCGACACACGTTTTCGCAATGAGTGACGTGCAGCAACGAAATTGCGCGAAACCACCTCAAACATGAGTTTTGGACCTAAAGTAGTGGATTGGGCATGTTCGTTGCGAAAAACGAAGAAATGGTTCTAGTGACGAAAACTCATGCTTTGTATGCACCCCGACACCCTTTTTAGAATGGGTGACGTGCAGCAACGAAATTGCGCGAAACCACCCCAAACATGAGTTTTGGACTTAAAGCAGTGGATGGGGCATGTTCGTTGCGAAAAACGAAGAAATGGTTCCTGTGGCAAAAACTCGTGCTTTGTATGCACCCCGACACCCGTTTTTGGAATGGGTGACATGCGGCAACGAAATAGCGCCAAACCACCCCAAACATGAGTTTTGGACCTAAAGTAGTGGATTGGGCATGTTCGTTGCAAAAAAAGAAGAAATGGTTCCGGTGGCGAAAGCTCGTGCTTTGTATGCACCCCGACACCCGTTTTCTGAATGGGTGACGTGCGGCAACGAAATTGCGTGAAACTACCCAAACATGGGTTTTCGACCTAAAGTAGTGAATTGGCCATGTTTGTTGCGAAAAACGAAGAAATGGTTCCAGTGTCGTAAACTCGTGCTTTGTATGCACCCCGACACCTGTTTTCGGAATGGGTGACATGCTGGAACGAAATTGCGCGAAACCACCCCGAACATGAGTTTTGGACCTAAAGTAGTGGATTGGGCTTGTTCGTTGCGAAAAACGAAGAAATGGTTCTGGTGCCGAAAACTCGTGCTTTGTATGCACCCCGACACCCGTTTTCTGGATATGTGACGTGCGGCAACGAAATTGCGCGAAACCACCCCAAACATGAGTTTTGGACCTGAAGTAGTGGATTGGGCATGTTCATTGCGAAAAACAAAGAAATGGTTCCGGTGGCAAAAACTCGTGATTTGTATGGACCCTCACACCCGTTTTCGGATTGGGTGACGTGCGGCAACGAAATAGAGTGAAACCACACCAAATATGAGTTTTGGACCTAAAGTAGTGGTTTGGGCATGTTCGTAGCGAAAAACGAAGAAATGGTTCTGGTGCCGAAAACTCGTGCTTTGTATGCACCCCGACACCCGTTTTCTGGATATGTGACGTGCGGCAACGAAATTGCGCGAAACCACCCCAAACATGAGTTTTGGACCTGAAGTAGTGGATTGGGCATGTTCATTGCGAAAAACAAAGAAATGGTTCCGGTGGCAAAAACTCGTGATTTGTATGGACCCTCACACCCGTTTTCGGATTGGGTGACGTGCGGCAACGAAATAGAGTGAAACCACACCAAATATGAGTTTTGGACCTAAAGTAGTGGTTTGGGCATGTTCGTAGCGAAAAACGAAGAAATGGTTCTGGTGCCGAAAACTAGTGCATTGTATACACCCTCACACCCGTTTTCGGAATGTGTGACACGCGGCAACAAAATTGCGCGAAACCACCACAAACATGAGTTTTGGACCTAAAATAGTGGATTGGTCATGTTCGTTGCGAAAAACGAAGAAATGGTTCTGGTGGCGAAAACTCGTGCTTTGTATACACCCCGACACCCGTTTTCGGAATAGGTGACGTGCGGCAACGAAATTGCACGAAATCACCCCAAACATGAGTTTTGGACCTAAAGTAGTGGATTGGGCTTGTTTGTTGCGGAAAACGAAGAAATGGTTCCGATGGCAAAAACTCATGCTTTGTATGAACCCCAACACCCATTTTGGAATGGGTGACGTTGGGCAACGAAATTGCGCGAAACCACCCCAAACATGAGTTTTGGACCTAAAGTAGTGGATTGGTGTTTTGAAAAACGAAGAAATGGTTCCGGTGGCGAAAACTCGTGCTTTGTATGCACCCCGACACCCGTTTTCGGAATAGGTGACGTGCGGCAACGAAATTACACGAAACCACCTGAAACATGGGTTTTGGACCTAAAGTAGTCGATTGGGCATGTTCGTTGCGAAAAACGAAGAAATGGTTCCTGTGGCGAAAACTCGTGCTTTATATGCACCCCGACACCCGTTTTCGGAATTGATGTAGCTGAGGTGCCCGATCTTTCGGCGAGTAGAGATAATTCCGATTTGGCGGAAGATGACCCTTGCGATCCGACTACGACGAGCAAGCCCGAGGCGCCAATGCAATCGCTGAACCAACTCCCTGTGGTTACCGACCTTGCTGATGCGAGATCGGCCTGATCACGAAGATCGTTTCCTGTGCGCAATCGAAGAACGAACAAGAAAAAGATGCGAGCAATCTAATCTATTACTCGAGGGAGGAGTTCTGAATACACGAAGACAGCGCAGATTTGTGCGTGTTCGAGAGTAGCTAAAGCTAACGTAAAACAAAACTCAAGAAATAAAGGAGGCGCAGCTCCTAGATAAATAGAGAGGGGGCGCAGCCCCTAGGGGCGGCCAACCCTAGGTCGTCCATTATGGGCCACAGTTGGGCTGGTCGTCTATTCTTCCGGGCCTTCGTTCTTTAACAGCATGATGTAGTTCAAGTCTCTTGCATGGGCCCGAGTCACTGGCCCAGGTGGAAGGGGTGGCGCCTGGACTGGGGAAGATGGTGCCTGGGCTGGAGAAGGTGCTGCTGGTGTAGATGTGCTCGTGTTGGTGTTGATGTCCTCATCAGGAATGGGTGACGTGCGGCACCGAAATTGCACGAAACCACCCTAAACATGAGTTTTGGACCTAAAGTAGTGGATTGGGCATGTTCGTTGTGAAAAACGAAGAAATGGTTCCGGTGCCGAAAACTCGTGCTTTGTATGCACCCGACACCCGTTTTCGGAATGGGTGACGTGCGGCAAAAAAATAGCGTGAACCACCCCAAACATGAGTTTAGGACCCAAAGTAGTGGATTGGGCATGTTCATTGCGAAAAACGAAGAAATGGTTCCGGTGGCGAAAACTCATGCTTTTTATGCACCCCGACACCAGTTTTCGGAATGGGTGACGTGCGGCAACGAAATTGCGCGAAACCACCCCAAACATGAGTTTTTGGACCTAAAGTAGTGGATTGGGCATGTTCGTTGCGAAAAATGAATAATTGGTTTCGGTGGCGAAAACTCGTGCTTTGCATGCACCCGACACCCGTTTTTGGAATGGGTGACGTGCGGCAACGAAATTGAGCGAAATCATCCCAAACATTAGTTTTGGACCTAAAGTAGTGGATTGAGCATGTTCGTTGCAAAAAATGAAGAAATGGTTCCGGTGGCGAAAGCTCGTGCTTTGTATGCACCCCGACACCCGTTTTCGGAATGGGTGACGTGCGGCAACGAAATTGCACGAAACCACCCAAACATGAGTATTGGACCTAAAGTAGTGGATTGGGCATGTTCGTTGCGAAAAACGAAAAAATGGTTCCGGTGGCGAAAACTCGTGCTTTGTATGCACCCCTACACCCATTTTCAAAATGGGTGACGTGCGGCAACGAAATTGCGCGAAACCACCCCAACATGAGTTTTGGACCTAAAGTAGTGGATTGGGCATGTTTGTTGTGAAAAACGAAGAAATGGTTCCGGTGCCGAAAACTCGTGCTTTGTATTCACCCACACCCGTTTTCGGAATAGGTGACGGGCAGCAACGAAATAGCGCGAAACCACCCCAAACATGAGTCTTGGACCTAAAGTAGTGGATTGGGCATGTTCGTTGCGAAAAACGAAGAAATGGTTCTGGTGGCGAAAACTCGTGCTTTTATGCACCCCGACACCCGTTTTCGGAATGGGTGACGTGCGGCAACGAAATAGTGCCAAACCACCCCAAACATGAGTTTTGGACCTAAAGTAGTGGATTGGGCATGTTCGTTGCGAAAAAAGAAGAAATGGTTCCGGTGGCGAAAACTCGTGCTTTGTATGCACCCCGACACCCGTTTTCGGAATGGGTGACATCCGGCAACGAAATTGTGCGAAACCACCCAAACATGAGTTTTAGACCTGAAGTAGTGGATTGGGCATGTTCGTTGCAAAAAACAAAGAAATGGTTCCGGTGCCAAAAACTCGTGCTTTGTATGTCAACACCCATTTTCGGAATGGGTGACGTGCGGCAACGAAATTGAGCGAAATCACCCCAAACATTAGTTTTCGACCTAAAGTAGTGGATTGGGCATGTTCGTTGGGAAAATGAAGAAATGGTTCCGATGGCAAAAGTTTGTGCTTTGTATGCACCCCGACACCCATTTTCGGAATGAGTGACGTGCGGCAACGAAATTGCGTGAAACCACCCCAAACAAGAGTTTTGGACCTAAAGTAGTGGATTGGGCATGTTCGTTACAAAAAACGAAGAAATGGTTCCGGTGGCGAAAACTCGTTCTTTTGTATGCACCCCGACAGCCGTTTTCGGAATGGGTGACGTGCAACAACGAAATTGCGCGAAACCACCTCAAACATGAGTTTTGGACCTAAAGTAGTGGATTGGGCATGTTTGTTGCGAAAAACGAAGGAATGGTTCCGGTACCGAAAACTCGTGCTTTGTATGCACCCTCACACCCGTTTTCGGAATGGGTGACGTGCGGCAACGAAATTGCGCGAAACCACCCCAAACATGAGTTTTGGACCTAAAGTAGTGGATTGGGCATGTACGTTGCGAAAAACGAAGAAATGGTTCCGGTGGCAAAAACTGTGCTTTGTATACACCTCGACACCCGTTTTCGGATTAGGTGACGTGCAGCAACGAAATTGCGCGAAACCACCCCAAACATGAGTTTTGGACCTAAAGTAGTGGACTGGGTATGTTCATTGTGAAAAACGGAGAAATGTATTTTTGTTGTTGTGGACAGATTTTCAAAAATGGCACACTTTATACCATGTCACAAAACTGATGACGCTACCCATGTTGCTGATTTGTTCTTTCGTGAAGTTGTTCGTTTGCATGGGGTTTTGTTTGATGTAAGTTTAGCCTTTGCTACTTCCTTGTAAACGCGTGTGTCGTCTAGACCACCCGAATACTTGAAACAGGACCCCAACTTTATCAGATCCGTGCGTGTTTGCTTGTTATCTTGTTCTTGCTTGTTCTCGATTGCTTGCAGGTTCAAGGTTGTTCTTGGCACGGCAAGAGCAGCAACAACAGGAGCCGGTGTAACTATCGCTAAGGCGCAGCACCCTTGTGGTTGTTGTAGTCGGATAGCACAACGTCGACCTCCACCCCAAATCGTAGTTATCAGGAGACGGTGTACCTGTCGCTCAAGGCGCCACACCATCTTGGTTGTGGTAGTCGGGCAGCCAACGTCGTTCTCCAACAAGTTTTCCACCTCCATCATCTCTCATCGAAAGATCGGGCACCCTTCTACCCGTTGGGTTCATCAAGTGGTATCAAATTTCAGGTTGCTCGGTGAGAGATCTCCATCTTCCTTATTTTATTTACCTACAGTCCACTTGCCAAAGATATATTTAGAACAGAAAATCACCTAAAAACATTTTGAGCCTTTGCTTTACTATTTAGTTTTCGACTTGTTGAATTCACGGTTGCTGCATTTGTGTCGAGTTGCTGGTCCAAAGTTTCTTGCTGCTAGAGTTTCGAGTTCGTGCCACCTTATTTAGATCACCATTTTTAGTTCTCTAGCTGTTCTCTAGCTGTGGTTCAAAAAAACAAGGGAAAGGAAAAGGCAAGTGCACAAAAAAGCCACGCTGATCAAAAAAAGCACGTACAAAAAAGAGAAAAAAAATCGCAGTAAGAATATTGGTAGATAAAATTCCATGTGCAACAAAACAAAGACAGTTTGTGTGCCATCGTTTCATAATTTTATAAGTCAGCTTGCTGTTTTGAGTATTTGGTGATATCATTTGTGTAACGGCTCGCGTCTCTATTACAGTTTGGACTAGGACCAGCACAACAGCATTGTGGAACGTTTATTCAACTTGTTGTGGCTAACGTGGTACTAGCTATTCCTTGGAACTATTATTTTAGCAGCCACCTATAAATCCACAAATTTTTCTACAACACCACCAGGTTGTGCTAGCCGCCACTGTTGTTGTTCTTGCTGTTTGCCAGCGCCACTTGCTTTGCGTGGTGAGAACTTGTAAGAGCTTGATTTCTTGCTAGTGAGGCAGTGTTTATCCATCCACATCATAGCAACTACTATGCTGCATTACTTATTTTTGTATCTCTTTTGCACTAACCATGGCAGAGGATGCAAATGCGCGACCTCCACATTCTCCACGAACCATGGGCATCATTCAACATTTCGAACGTCAAGTAAGGTTGCACACAGATGCCCTCAATGAAGATGTTCAAGTCACCAATGAGCGCATTGGTCAATTAGAAACAGCACAAATTGTTACCAACAACATATTGACCACTTTGGAACGAACAGATGCTGCTACTAACACCTCTCTTGCAGCAATTATTGAGCGCTTAGATAGGATGGACCAAGTTGGGCGTGAAGGTAGGCAACAAGGTGATGATGATGGCCATGGTTCCATTGCTGGTACCGCAAGAGATGATGCTACGGAGTATTCAGCAGACACCGAGCGTGATGACTGATCTATTAGGCACTGACGACACCAACGACGTGATCACCATGGCTTGGGTGGTCGACCTCCACGATGTGAGGTACGTGAAAATAATGATTCTCTTGGAAGAATTAAATTCTCCATACCACCGTTTGATGGAAAATATGATCCTGATGCATATCTAACATGGGAGTTGTCGGTAGATCAAAAATTTGCATGCTATGATTTTTCTGATGATAAAAAGGTTAGAGCTGCTACGAGTGAATTCACTGATTTTGCTTCTATTTGGTGGCATGAGTACCAAACTACACATCTAGCTACCATACCACAAACTTGGAATGCTTTAAAAAGAATCATGCGCAGTCGTTTTGTTCCTTCCTATCATGCTCGTGATTTATTACATAAATTACAACAGCTTAGACAAGGCAACAAATCTGTTGAAGAGTATTATCAACAATTACAAATAGGCATGTTGAGGTGTGGTCTCGTAGAAAATGAAGAAGCTGCAATGGCTAGGTTCATGGGTGGTTTGACAAGAGAAATTCAGGATATATTAGCTTACAAGGAATACACTAATGTTACTCGCTTATTTCATCTTGCTTGTAAGGCTGAAAGATAAGTCCAGGGATGATGCTTGAGAACTAACACTTATGCAGGTCGCAATACATCTTGGCAGCTCCGCACTAGTGCTGCTAGCTCTAACCATGTGTGTTTAGGGAGATGCTTCCAATAGATCATCCACAACACCATCGAAATCAGCACCTTCTCGTGCTATTGAGACAGGGAAAGGATCCTCCCAAGCTGTAGCCAAATCTTCTTCTATTGCTTCCACGGGAAGAACAAAGGACATCCAATGCCTCCAATGCAAAGGATTTGGGCACATCCGAAGGGACTGCCCAAGCAAGCGTGTGCTAATTATAAGAGAAAATGGTGAGTACTCATCAGCCAGCGATTTAGATAATGATACATATGCCATGCTTGCTGCCTAAGATGCTGAAAAGGAGAATGATGATGAAGAGCATATTGGGGCTGAACATGCTGAACACTATGAGAGCCTCGTTGTAAGACGTGTCTTGAGTGCCCAAATTATTAAAGCTGAACAAAACTAGCGACACAATTTGTTCCACACTAAATGTGTAGTTTTGGAACGATCTTGTCGTATTATAATTGATGGAGGAAGCTGCAACAACTTAGCAAGCACCACCATGGTAGAGAAGCTTGGGCTGAAAACGCTTCCACATCCACACCCCTACTACATCCAATGGTTCAATGACAGTGGTAAGCTTAAGGTAACACGTATGGTCCGTGTGGAATTTACAATTGGTTCATACCATGATTATATTGATTGCGATGTGGTACCTATGCAAGCTTGCTCTATGTTATTTGGTAGACCATGGCAATTTGATAAGGACACCGTGCATCATGGTAAAACAAATCACTACTCTTTTATGCATAATGAGAAGAAGCTTGTATTGCACCCCATGTCCCCCGATGCTATTTTGAAGGATGAAGTTGCTAGAGCTTGCAAAGAGAAAAATAAATCTGTTCATAATAAAAACCTAGGTACTGCAAAGGAGTTGGTACAACATAAGAGTGACAATTCTAAATCTGCTCAAGTGAGGAAGACAGAAATACAACTGAAAAGTGCTTGTTTTCTTGCTTCCAAAACTGATTTGCTTGAATTAAATGATGTTGCTTCAATCTGCTATGTATTTATTTGCAAGGATGCTTTGTTCTCACTTCACAACATACCATCTACTTTGCCTTCTACTATCACTAATCTTTTGCAGGAATATGCTGATGTATTTCCAAACGATGTGCCACCTGGCCTGCCACCGATAAGAGGAATTGAGCATCAGATTGACCTCATCCCAGGGGCTTCCTTGCCAAACCGAGCACCATACAGGACGAACCCAGAAGAAACCAAGGAGATTCAGCGATAAGTACAAGAATTACTCGATAAAGGTTATGTGCGTGAGTCCCTTAGTCCTTGCTCTGTCCCTGTTTTATTAGTCCCACCCAACGGGTAGAAGGGTGCCCGATCTTTCGATGAGAGATGATGGAGGTGGAAAACTTGTTGGAGAACGACGTTGGCTGCCCGACTACCACACCAAGATGGTGTGGCGCCTTGAGCGACAGGTACACCGTCTCCTGATAACTACGATTTGGGGTGGAGGTCGACGTTGTGCTATCCTACCACAACAACCAAAAGGGTGCTGCGCCTTAGCGATAGTTACACCGGCTCCTGTTATTGCTGCTCTTACGGTGCCAAAAACAGCCTTGAACCTGCAAGCAATCGAGAACAAGCAAGAATAAGATAAAAAGCAGACGCTCACGGATCTGATAGAGTTGAGTATTCAGCAGACACCGAGCGTGATGACCGATCTATTAGGCACCGACGACACCAACGACGTGATCGCCATGGCTTGGGTGGTCGACCTCCACGACGTGAGGTACGTGAAAATGATAATTCTCTAGGAAGAATTAAATTCTCCATACCACCGTTTGATGGAAAATATGATCCTGATGCATATCTAACATGGGAGTTGTCGGTAGATCAAAAATTTGCATGCTATGATTTTTCTGATGATAAAAAGGTTAGAGCTGCTACGAGTGAATTCACTGATTTTGCTTCTATTTGGTGGCATGAGTACCAAACTACACATCCAGCTACCATACCACAAACTTGGAATGCTTTAAAAAGAATCATGCGTAGTCGTTGTTCCTTCCTATCATGCTCGTGATTTATTACATAAATTACAACAACTTAGACAAGGCAACAAATCTGTTGAAGAGTATTATCAACAATTACAAATAGGCATGTTGAGGTGTGGTCTCGTAGAAAATGAAGAAGCTGCAATGGCTAGGTTCATGGGTGGTTTGACAAGAGAAATTTAGGATAGCTTACAAGGAATACACTAATGTTACTCGCTTATTTCATCTTGCTTGTAAGGCTGAAAGAGAAGTCCAAGGACGATGCTTGAGAACTAACACTTATGCAGGTCGCAATACATCTTGGCAGCTCCGCACTAGTGCTGCTAGCTCTAACCATGTGTTTTAGGGAGATTCTTCCAATAGATCATCCACAACACCATCGAAATCAGCACCTTCTCGTGCTATTGAGACAGGGAAAGGATCCTCCCAAGCTGTAGCCAAATCTTCTTCTATTGCTTCCACAGGAAGAACAAAGGACATCCAATGCCTCCAATGCAAAGGATTTGGGCACAACCGAAGGGACTGCCCAAGCAAGCATGTGCTAATTATAAGAGAAAATGGTGAGTACTCATCAGCCAGCGATTTAGATAATGATACATATGCCCTGCTTGCTGCCCAAGATGTTGAAAAGGAGAATGATGATGAAGAGCATATTGGGGCTGAACTTGCTGAACACTATGAGAGCCTCGTTGTAAGACGTGTCTTGAGTGCCCAAATTATTAAAGCTGAACAAAACCAGCGACACAATTTGTTCCACACTAAATGTGTAGTTTTGGAACGATCTTGTCGTATTATAATTGATGGAGGAAGCTGCAACAACTTAGCAAGCACCACCTTGGTAGAGAAGCTTGGGCTGAAAACTTCCACATCCACACCCCTACTACATCCAATGGTTCAATGACAGTGGTAAGCTTAAGGTAA
The DNA here is from genome assembly GCA_029449295.1 of Zea luxurians. NCBI lineage: Eukaryota > Viridiplantae > Streptophyta > Magnoliopsida > Poales > Poaceae > Zea > Zea luxurians. Next base: position 73,811 of record JAOPSE010001245.1, read on the forward strand.
CACGTATGGTCCGTGTGGAATTTACAATTGGTTCATACCATGATTATATTGATTGCGATGTGGTACCTATGCAAGCTTGCTCTATGTTATTTGGTAGACCATGGCAATTTGATAAGGACACCGTGCATCATGGTAAAACAAATCACTACTCTTTTATGCATAATGAGAAGAAGCTTGTATTGCACCCCATGTCCCCCGATGCTATTTTGAAGGATGAAGTTGCTAGAGCTTGCAAAGAGAAAAATAAATCTGTTCATAATAAAAACCTAGGTACTGCAAAGGAGTTGGTACAACATAAGAGTGACAATTCTAAATCTGCTCAAGTGAGGAAGACAGAAATACAACTGAAAAGTGCTTGTTTTCTTGCTTCCAAAACTGATTTGCTTGAATTAAATGATGTTGCTTCAATCTGCTATGTATTTATTTGCAAGGATGATTTGTTCTCACTTCACAACATACCATCTACTTTGCCTTCTACTGTCACTAATCTTTTGCAGGAATATGCTGATGTATTTCCAAACGATGTGCCACCTGGCCTGCCACCGATAAGAGGAATTGAGCATCAGATTGACCTCATCCCAGGGGCTTCCTTGCCAAACCGAGCGCCATACAGGACGAACCCAAAAGAAACCAAGGAGATTCAGCGACAAGTACAAGAATTTCTCGATAAAGGTTATGTGCGTGAGTCCCTTAATCCTTGCTCTATCCATGTTTTATTAGTCCCAAAGAAAGATGGCTCATGGCACATGTGTGTAGATTGTCGAGCAATTAATAACATTACCATCAGATATCGTCATCCTATCCCTAGGTTAGATGATATGCTGGATGAACTTAGTGGCTCGATGATTTTCTCTAAAATTGACTTACGTAGTGGATATCACCAAATTCGCATGAAGCTAGTGGATGAATGGAAAACGGCATTTAAAACCAAGTTTGGTTTGTATGAGTGGTTAGTCATGCCTTTTTGGTCTCACTAATGCACCTAGTACTTTCATGAGATTAATGAATGAGGTTTTACGTGCTTTCATTGGAAGATTTATGGTCGTCTACTTAGATGACATCTTGATCTATAGCATATGTCTAGTAGACCATCTTGATCATTTACGTGCTGTTTTCAATGCTTTACGTGAAGCACGCTTATTTGGTAACCTTGACAAGTGCACATTTTGCACAGACCGTGTCTCTTTTCTTGGCTATGTTGTGACACCGCAAAGAATTGAAGTTGATCAGGCTAAGGTGGAAGCCATACATAGCTGGCCAGTCCCTACCACGGTCACGCAAGTCCGAAGCTTTCTCGGGCTTGCTGGGTTCTATCATCGATTTGTGAAAGATTTCAGCACCATCGCAGGGCCATTGCATGAGCTTACTAAGAAGGGTGCTCCATTTTCTTGGGGCAAGGCGCAAGAAGTTGCATTTGAAACATTGAAGGATAGGTTAACTCATACACCCCTTCTCCAATTACCTGATTTCAATAAGACTTTTGAATTGGAATGTGATGCTAGTGGTATTGGTTTGGGTGGTGTCTTGTTGCAAGAAGGGAAGCCTGTTGCTTATTTTAGTGAGAAACTGAATGGACCCAGTCTGAACTATTCCACTTATGATAAAGAATTATATGCCTTAGTTCGAACTTTGGAAACATGGCAACACTACTTATGGCCTAAAGAATTTGTTATACATTATGATCATGAATCTTTAAAGCATCTAAGGAGCCAAACAAATCTGAACCGTAGGCATGCCAAGTGGGTCGAATTTATTGAATCTTTTCCCTATGTCATCAAACATAAGAAAGGAAAAGATAATGTCATTGCAGATGCCTTGTCTCGCCGTTATACCATGCTGTCTCAACTTGATTTTAAGATTTTTGGCTTGGAAACAATTAAACAACAATATGTTTTCGATGCTGATTTCAAAGATGTGCTATTACATTGTAAAGAAGGAAGGACATGGAACAAATTTGTTCTCACTGATGGCTTTGTGTTTCGGGCTAACAAATTATGCATTCCAGCTGGTTCTGTGCGTATATTATTATTACAGGAAGCACATGATGGTGGGTTGATGGGACACTTTGGTGTGAAGAAGACAGAAGACATCCTGGCCAGCCATTTCTTTTGGCAGAAGATGAGAAGAGACGTGGAGCGATTTGTTGCTCGCTGCACTACATGTCAAAAAGCTAAGTCTCGCCTTAATTCACATGGTTTATACATGCCTCTCCCAGTTCCTAGTGCACCATGGGAGGATATTTCTATGGACTTTGTTTTAGGGCTACCTAGAACAAAGAAGGGGAGGGATAGTATTTTTGTTGTTGTGGACAGATTTTCAAAAATGGCACACTTTATACCATGTCACAAAACTGATGACACTACCCATGTTGCTGATTTGTTCTTCCGTGAAGTTGTTCGTTTGCATGGGGTTCCAAACACTATTGTGTCCGATCGGGATACCAAATTTCTTAGTCATTTTTGGAAAACGTTATGGGCTATGTTGGGAACTAAATTGCTCTTTTCTACTACTTGTCACCCTCAAATCGATGGACAAACCAAAGTCGTAAACCGTAGTTTATCTACCATGCTTAGGGCTGTTCTGAAACATAACATCAAATTGTGGGAAGAATGTTTGCCTCACATTGAGTTTGCTTATAATCGTTCGTAGCATTCTACATGATGTAGCTGAGGTGCCCGATCTTTCGGCGAGTAGAGATAATTCCGATTTGGCGGAAGTTGACCCTTGCGATCCGACTACGACGAGCAAGCCCGAGGCGCCAATGCAATCGCTGAACCAACTCCCTGTGGTTACCGACCTTCCTGATGCGAGATCGGCCTGATCACGAAGATCGTTTCCTGTCCGCAATCGAAGAACGAACAAGAAAAAGATGCGAGCAATCTAATCTATTACTCGAGGGTGGAGTTCTGAATACACGAAGACAGCGCAGATTTGCGCGTGTTCGAGAGTAGCTAAAGCTAACGTAAAACAAAACTCCAAAAATAAAGGAGGCGCAGCTCCTGGATAAATAGAGAGGGGCGCAGCCCCTAGGGGCGGCCAACCCTAGGTCGTCCATTATGGGCCGCAGTTGGGCTGGTCGTCTATTCTTCTGGGCCTTCGTTCTTTAACAGCATGATGTAGTTCAATTCTCTTGCACGGGCCCGAGTCACTGGCCCAGGTGGAAGGGGTGGCGCCTGGACTGGGGAAGATGGTGCCTGGGCTGGAGAAGGTGCTGCTGGTGTAGATGTGCTCGTGTTGGTGTTGATGTCCTCATCATCCTCCCCTTCTTGAACTGAAGTCGTCCTCGACGGCAACTCCTCATCTTCTCCCGCATACGGTTTCAAATCTGCAACATTAAAACTAGTGGAAACACCAAACTCCGCAGGCAGGTCAAGGATATAAGCATTATCATTAATCTTGGTTAGTATCTTAAAAGGACCAGCAGCACGAGGCATCAATTTAGAACGGCGCAAAGTAGGAAAACGATCCTTTCTCAAATGCAACCAAACCATATCACCAGGTTCAAAAGTAACTAGTTTCCGGCCTTTACTACCAGTAATCTGATATTTAGCTTTAGCAGCAGCAATGTTTTGTTGAGTTTGTTCATGGATATTAATCATTTGTTCAACATGTGCAAGAGCATCTATGTGCGGGGCGTCCGCAGCATCAAGCGAAAACAAAGCAATAGGCGCCCTAGGAATGTAACCATAAACAATTTGAAAAGGGCACATCTTTGTAGAAGAATGTGTTGCATGATTATAAGCAAACTCAACATGAGGCAAGCAATCCTCCCAACGTTTCAAATTTTTGTCTAAAACAGCCCTAAGCATGGTAGACAAAGTTCGATTAACTACCTCAGTTTGACCATCAGTCTGAGGGCGACAAGTGGTGCTAAACAGCAATTTAGTTCCCAATTTATTCCACAGAGATCTCCAAAAATGACTCAGAAACTTAGCATCATGATCCGAGACTATTGTATTGGGAATACCGTGCAAACGAATAATCTCTCTAAAAAACAATTCAGCAACATTGCTAGCATCATCAGTCTTACGACAAGGTATGAAATGAGCCATTTTGGAGAATCGATCAACAACCACAAAAATGCTATCCCTCCCCTTCTTAGTTCTAGGCAATCCCAAAACAAAATCCATCGAAATATCAATCCAAGGGAAAGTAGGAACAGGCAAAGGCATATACAAACCATGGTTGTTCAACCGTGACTTAGCTTTCTGACAAGTAGTGCAGCGTGCAACAAGGCGCTCAACATCAGCGCGCATCCGAGGCCAAAAGAAGTGGGCAGCCAACACCTCATGTGTCTTATAGACGCCAAAGTGCCCCATGAGACCACCTCCATGGGCTTCCTGTAACAACAAAAGACGAATCGAGCTAGCTGGAACACAAAGCTTGTTAGCGCGAAACAGGAACCCATCCTGTATGTGAAATTTGCCCCATGGTTTCCCATTAATACAATGGCCGAAAGCATCTTTAAAATCAGCATCATCAACATATTGATCTTTCACAGTGTGCAAACCAAAGATTTTAAAATCTAACTGTGACAGCATGGTATAGCGACGAGACAAAGCATCAGCAATAACATTGTCCTTCCCGTTCTTGTGTTTAATAATGTAAGGAAAGGACTCAATGAATTCTACCCATTTAGCATGACGACGGTTCAGATTTGTTTGGGTACGAATATGTTTTAAAGCCTCATGATCAGAATGGATTATGAACTCACGATGCCAAAGATAGTGCTGCCATGTATGCAAAGTGCGCACTAAAGCATAAAGCTCCTTATCATAAGTAGAATATTTCAGACTAGCACCGCTTAATTTTTCACTAAAACAAAACTCGGAAAATAAAGGAGGCGCAGCTCCTGTATAAATAGAGAGGGGGCGCAGCCCCTAGGGGCGGCCAACCCTAGGTCGTCCATTATGGGCCGCAATTGGGCTGGTCGTCTATTCTTCTGGGCCTTCGTTCTTTAACAACAAGATGTAGTTCAATTCTCTTGCACGGGCCCGAGTCACTGGCCCAGGTGGAAGGGGTGGCGCCTGGACTGGGGAAGATGGTGCCTGGGCTGGAGAAGGTGCTGCTGGTGTAGATGTGCTCGTGTTGGTGTTGATGTCCTCATCAAGTGGATTGGGCATGTTCGTTGCAAAAAACGAAGAAATGGTTCCTCTGGCGTAAACTCGTGCTTTATATGCACCCCGACACCCGTTTTTGGAATGGGCGACGCGCGAAACCACACCAAACATGAGTTTTGGACCTAAGGTAGTGGATTGGGCATGTTCGTTGTGAAAAACGAAGAAATGGTTCTGGTGGCGAAAATTCGTGCATTGTATGCACCCTCACACCCGTTTTCGGAATGGGTGACGTGCGGCAACGAAATTGCACGAAACCACCCTGAACATGAGTTTTGGACCTAAAGTAGTGGATTGGGCATGTTCGTTGCGAAAAACGAAGAAATGGTTCCTGTGGCGTAAACTCGTGCTTTGTATGCACCCCGACACCTGTTTTCGGAATGGGTGACGTCCGGCAACAAAATTGCGCGAAACCACCCCAAACATGAGTTTTGGACCTAAAGTAGTGGATTGGGCATGTTCGTTGTGAAAAACGAAGAAATGGTTTCGGTGCCGAAAGCTCATGCTTTGTGTGCACCCCGACACCCGTTTTCGGAATGGGTGATGTGCGACAACAAAATTGCGCGAAACCACCGCAAACATGAGTTTTGGACCTAAATTAGTGGATTGGGCATGTTCATTGGGAAAAACGAAGAAATGGTTCCGGTGGCGTAAACTCGTGCTTTGTATGCACCCCGACACCCGTTTTCGGAATGGGTGACGTGCGGCAACGAAATTGCACGAAACCACCCCAAACCTGAGTTTTGGACCTAAAGTAGTGGATTGGGCATGTTCGTTGCGAAAAACGAAGAAATGGTTCCTGTGGCGTAAACTCGTGCTTTGTATGCACCCCGACACCCGTTGTCAGAATGGGTGACGTGCGGCAACGAAATTGCGCGTAACAACCCCAAACATGAGTTTTGGACATAAAGTAGTGGATTGGGCATGTTCGTTGCGAAACACGAAGAAATGGTTCCTGTGGCGTAAACTCGTGCTTTATATGCACCCCGACACCCGTTTTCGGAATGGGTGACGTGCGACAACGAAATTGCGCAAAACCACCCCAAACATGAGTTTTGCACCTAAAGTAGTGGATTGGGCATGTTCGTTGTGAAAAACGAAGAAATGGTTCTGGTGGCGAAAATTCGTGCTTTGTATGCACCCTCACAGCCATTTTCGGAATGGGTAACGTGCGGCAACGAAATTGCACGAAACCACCCCAAACCTGAGTTTTGGACCTAAAGTAGTGGATTGGGCATGTTCGTTGCGAAAAACGAAGAAATGGTTCCTGTGGCGTAAACTCGTGCTTTGTATGCACCTCGACACCCGTTGTCGGAATGGGTGACGTGCGGCAACGAAATTGCGCGAAACAACCCCAAACGTGAGTTTTGGACCTAAAGTAGTGCATTGGGCATGTTCGTTGCAAAAAACGAAGAAATGGTTTCCGAATGGGTGACGTGAGGCAACGAAATTGCGTGAAACCAACCCAAACATGAGTTTTGGACTTAAAGTAGTGGATTGGGATTGTTCGTTGGGAAAAACGAAGAAATGGTTCCGGTGGCGTAAACTCGTGCTTTGTATGCACCCCGACACCCGTTTTCGGAATGGATGACGTGCGGCAACGAAATTGCGCGAAACCACCCCAAACATGAGTTTTCGACCTAAAGTAGTGGATTGGGCATGTTCATTGCGAAAAACGAAGTAATAGTTCCGGTGGCGAAAACACGTACTTTGTATGCACCCGACACTCGTTTTCGGAATGGGTGACGTGCGGCAACGTAATTGCGCGAAACCACTCGAAACATGAGTTTTGGACCTAATGTAGTGGATTGGGCATGTTTGCTGTGAAAAACGAAGAAATGGTTCCGATGCCGAAAACTCGTGCTTTGTATGCACCCTCACACCCGTTTTCGGAATGGGTGACGTGCGGCAACGAAATTGCACGAAATCACCCCAAAAATGAGTTTTGGACCTAAAGTAGTGGATTGGGCATGTCGATGTGAAAAATGAAGAAATGGTTCCTGTGGCGAAAACTCGTGCTTTGTATGCACCCCGACACCCTTTTTTGGAATGGGTGACGTGCGGCAACGAAATTGCGCGAAACCACCCCAAACATGGGTTTTGGACATAAAGTAGTGGATTGGGCATGTTCGTTGCGATAATCGAAGAAATTATTCCGGTGGTGAAAACTCGTGCTTTGTGATGAGGACATCAACACCAACACGAGCACATCTACACCAGCAGCACCTTCTCCAGCCCAGGCACCATCTTCCCCAGTCCAGGCGCCACCCCTTCCACCTGGGCTAGTGACTCGGGCCCGTGCAAGAGAATTGAACTACATCATGTTGTTAAAGAACGAAGGCCCGGAAGAATAGACGACCAGCCCAATTGCGGCCCATAATGGACGTCCTAGGGTTGGCCGCCCCTAGGGGCTGCGCCCCCTCTCTATTTATACAGGAGCTGCGCCTCCTTTATTTTGGGAGTTTTGTTTTAGATCTAGCTTTAGCTACTCTCGAACACGCGCAAATCTGCGCTGTCTTCGTGTATTCAGAACTCCACCCTCGAGTAATAGATTAGATTGCTCGCATCTTTTTCTTGTTCGTTCTTCGATTGCGCACAGGAAACGATCTTCGTGATCAGGCCGATCTCGCATCAGCAAGGTTGGTAACCACAGGGAGTTGGTTCAGCGATTGCATTGGCGCCTCAGGCTTGCTCGTCGTAGTCGGATCGCAAGGGTCATCTTCCGCCAAATTGAAATTATCTCCTCTCGCCGAAAGATCGGGCACCTCAGCTACATCAATTGGTATCAGATTTCCAGGTTGATCGGTGAGTTTATCGAGTGTTTTTTTTCCTACAGTCCACAAAACCACATAAAAATTCAGGTTAGACCTTATCCCAGCACCCTTTTGAGCCTCGCACTTTCTTTCAATAATCTGCATTGTTGAATTTGTGTGCTTTCGCGTCATTTGTTGCTGGTTGCATTGTGTTCTTCCACCATTCAAACCCTAGCGCCGCCACCATCTCCCCTTTGATCACGCCACAAACCGAGTCAACATTGTTTCCTTGTTTTTCTCCTTCGGTTACGTAAAAAAACAGAAAAAACAAACCGAGTCAACGGCCGTTTCCTTGTTTTTCTCCTTCGATTACGAATAAAAAAACAAAAAAAAACAAACCGAGTCAACATCGTTTCCTTGTTTTTCTCCTTCGGTTACGTAAAAAAAAACAGAAACAAAAAAACAACGAAGGAGAAAGGATACGGTTGTTTCATCCCGGTCGTTTGAAAACATAACTTGAGGTACCTTCCTTAAACCGGGCATAACTTTTCGCTCGGGTGTCCAAAAAATCTGAAATTTTTATAGGAGCTAGTTGACACCATTCTGAGGCCGGCCAAACTCACCTACGGTCTGTTTGGGCTTCGACAAAATTGTCAAAAAAATTCAGGAAAATAAAGAAAAAAATTCGTCAAAGTTCTCGCACGCTTTTCAGAGAAATTCCTGATTTTCTATAGACCACATTTGAACTCTGTTTTAGGTGAAACTTCGTCTAGCTCCTATTTTGTTGCTTCTTGTGCTGAGAAAAATATCAAAAAAATCATACAAAAAAGAAAAACAAAATCACTTGTGATTCCTACTAGTGGCCTCGCTAGTACAATATTTACGGTACTGCCATTCTGCTAGTTCCATCCGTCCTTTGCACTTGTGGCCAGCAATATAGTTTCGTGTTCTGCACTATAATTCAACTTTGCATTATTGTTTGGTCGTGCTAATCCTTGACTTGAGTGCAGCCTACCCAGAACTCCACATATTTCTACGACGAGAAGGTTTCTGTTTCTCCAGGCAATCGCTCATCCAATCTTTCACCGGTTCCACCTGTTGGTTGCAGTTCACCACTGTGGCTTGGTAAGAACGGATAAGAATTTGATAACAGCACTAGTGTGAGCGCCTTGTGAGCAGTACACCCCTGTTTTTTGTCGTTGGTTTTTTTTTGGTGTTTTGGTGTTTGCGCTAACTATGGCAGGAGCACATGACACGGTGTATGCCCAGTTGCTGGAAGTAAGGGGACAAGTTGATGGACTTGCTGATGACATTAGGACGATGCATGAACGGCTTGATTCAACGGTCACTTCGACGACCGAGCGTTTCAACCAGCTTGACCTTGCTCACACGGCGACTCGCACCACACTCGACACCATCCTGGCACGCCTTGATGCGTTGACCACAAAGATGGAGCAGGACTACGGCGGTGACACTGAGTGGGACGATGGAGATCGCCGTGGTCGTGCACGCCGTGTGGTTCGTCATCCCCCTAATGACTTATTTTCTAAGATTAAATTTAAAATTCCACCTTTTAATGGCAAATATGATCCTGCTGCATATCTTGATTGGGAGTTAGAGGTTGAACAAAAATTTTCATGCCATGATATTGCTGCACATTCTCAGGTTAAAGCTGCTATTAGTGAATTTACTGATTTTGCTTTAATTTGGTGGCGTGAGTTTAAAATAAAACATCCCACTACCATTCCAACCACTTGGGATCAGTTGAAAGCTGCGATGCGACATCGATTTGTGCCTTCGTATTATGCTCGTGATTTGCTTAATAAAATGCAGCGTTTTCAGCAAGGTTCTCAATCTGTTGAGGACTATTTCCAGAAGTTACAAAAAGGTATGATTCGTTGTGGGATATTGGAGGACAACGACGCTGCTATGGCACGTTTTCGTGGTGGTTTAAACCGCGAAATCCAAGATATACTTGATTATAAGGAATATTATGATATGACTACTTTATTTGAATATGCTTGCAAAGCTGAACGTGAAGTGCAGGGACGCCGCTCGAAGCCATATTCTAACCCTTTTGCAGGACGAAGCTCGACATCCACCTCAGCACCAGTTCCCCCTGCGCCATCCACGTCCACCACTACTCCACGCGAGAAGACGACCAAACCAGCCAGCACTGCCCCACCCACAGGTCGTACACGGGATATTCAGTGTCATCGCTGTAGAGGATTTGGCCATGTGATTCGGGACTGCCCAAACAAGCGCACTTTGCTCATTCGTGATGATGGTGAGTACTCTTCCGCTAGTGATTCTGAAGAAATTGAACATGCACTACTTGCCACTGACCATGCAGCTAAGGCGGAGGTACATGTCAACCCGGGCGACGCTGATAGGTATGAAAGTCTTGTTGTGCAGCGTGTTCTCAGTACACAGGTCGCTTTGCCCGAGAAGAATCAGCGACACACTCTGTTCCATACAAAGGGTGTTGTGCAGGAGCGGTCAATTCGCATCATTATCGACAGCGGCAGTTGCAACAATTTGGCGAGTACCATGCTGGTCGAAAAGTTGTCGTTACCCACTCGTAAGCATCCAAACCCATATCACATTCAATGGCTTAATGATGGTGGTAAAATAAAAATCACGCGTTCCGTGCGTGTTCCTTTCTCCATGGGTGCTTATTCTGATTTTGTTGATTGTGATGTTATTCCCATGGAAGCATGCTCTTTGTTACTTGGTCGACCTTGGCAATATGATACTGATAGCTTGCATCATGGTCGTTCGAATCATTATTCTTTCATTTTTAAGGGTCAGAAAATAATTATACATCTAATGACACCTGAACAAATTGTTAAAGATGATCTTGCCCGAGCTGCTATAACTGCTAAACAACTTGATCCATCGCCCTCTGTTCCTTCTGAAATTAAGTTGAAGGCTCCTGTTTTACTTGCTACACGTGCTGATTTTGATGATCTACACGGTGCTCATTTGCCATGCTATGCACTTGTATGCTCTAGTGTCCTCATTTCACTTGATGATGCACCATCTTTGGCTATTCCCCCTATGGTTGCTAACCTTTTGCAGGAGTACGCTGATGTCTTTCCCAAAGACTTACCACCGGGTCTCCCACCGCTTCGTGGCATTGAGCACCAGATCGACCTCATTCCCGGCGCACAGCTTCCGAACCGCGCACCATACCGTACAAATCCGGATGAGACGAAGGAGATTCAGCGCCAGGGCATTGAGGTGGATAGCAGCAAGATTGCTGCCATTCGGGAGTGGCCTACACCGACGACGGTCACACAAATTCGGAGCTTTCTTGGACTTGCCGGTTTCTACCGCAGATTTGTTCGTAATTTTAGCTCCATTGCAGCGCCTCTACATGAGCTTACAAAGAAAGATGTGCCGTTTGCTTGGAGTGATTCGCAGGAGGAAGCGTTCAGCACTTTGAAAGATAAGTTAACCCAAGCTCCCCTATTGCAATTGCCTGATTTTAATAAAGTATTTGAGCTTGAATGCGATGCTAGCGGTATTGGGCTAGGTGCTGTTTTGTTACAAGAAGGAAAACCAGTTGCTTATTTTAGTGAAAAATTAAGCGGTGCTAGTCTGAAATATTCTACTTATGATAAGGAGCTTTACGCGTTAGTGCGCACTTTACATATATGGCAGCACTATCTTTGGCATCGTGAGTTCATAATTCATTCTGATCATGAGGCTTTAAAACATATTCGTACCCAAACAAATCTGAACCGTCGTCATGCTAAATGGGTAGAATTCATTGAGTCTTTTCCTTACATTATTAAACACAAGAACGGGAAGGACAATGTTATTGCTGATGCTTTGTCTCGTCGCTATACCATGCTGTCACAGTTAGATTTTAAAATCTTTGGTTTGCACACTGTAAAAGATCAATATGTTGACGATGCTGATTTTAAAGATGCTTTCGGCCATTGTATTAATGGGAAACCATGGGGCAAATTTCACATACAGGATGGGTTCCTGTTTCGCGCTAACAAGCTGTGTGTTCCAGCTAGCTCGGTTCGTCTTTTGTTGTTATAGGAAGCACATGGAGGCGGTCTCATGGGGCACTTTGGCGTCTACAAGACACATGAGGTGTTGGCTGCCCACTTCTTTTGGCCTCGGATGCGCGCTGATGTTGAGCGCCTTGTTGCACGCTGCACTACTTGTCAGAAAGCTAAGTCACGGTTGAACAACCATGGTTTGTATATGCCTTTGCCTGTTCCTACTTCCCCTTGGATTGATATTTCGATGGATTTTGTTTTGGGATTGCCTAGAACTAAGAAGGGGAGGGATAGCATTTTTGTGGTTGTTGATCGATTCTCCAAAATGGCTCATTTCATACCTTGTCATAAGACTGATGATGCTAGCAATGTTGCTGAATTGTTTTTTAGAGAGATTATTCGTTTGCACGGTATTCCCAATACAATAGTCTCGGATCGTGATGCCAAGTTTCTGAGTCATTTTTGGAGATCTCTGTGGAATAAATTGGGAACTAAATTGCTGTTTAGCACCACTTGTCGCCCTCAGACTGATGGTCAAACTGAGGTAGTTAATCGAACTTTGTCTACCATGCTTAGGGCTGTTTTAGACAAAAATTTGAAACGTTGGGAGGATTGCTTACCTCATGTTGAGTTTGCTTATAATCATGCAACACATTCTTCTACAAAGATGTGCCCTTTTCAAATTGTTTATGGTTAGATTCCTAGGGCGCCTATTGCTTTGTTTTCGCTTGATGCTACGGACGCCCCACACATAGATGCTCTTGCACATGTTGAACAAATGATTAATCTCCATGAACAAACTCAACAAAACATTGCTGCTGCTAATGCTAAATATCAGATTACTGGAAGTAAAGGCCGGAAACTAGTTACTTTTGAACCTGGTGATATGGTTTGGTTGCATTTGAGAAAGGATCGTTTTCCTACTTTGCGCCGTTCTAAATTGATGCCTCGTGCTGCTGGTCCTTTTAAGGTACTAACCAAGATTAATGATAATGCTTATATCCTTGACCTGCCTGCGGAGTTTGGTGTTTCCACTAGTTTTAATGTTGCAGATTTGAAACCGTATGCGGGAGAAGATGAGGAGTTGCCGTCGAGGACGACTTCAGTTCAAGAAGGGGAGGATGATGAGGACATCAACACCAACACGAGCACATCTACACCAGCAGCACCTTCTCCAGCCCAGGCACCATCTTCCCCAGTCCAGGCGCCACCCCTTCCACCTGGGCCAGTGACTCGGGCCCGTGCAAGAGAATTGAACTACATCATGTTGTTAAAGAACGAAGGCCCAGAAGAATAGACGACCAGCCCAATTGCGGCCCATAATGGACGTCCTAGGGTTGGCTGCCCCTAGGGGCTGCGCCCCCTCTCTATTTATACAGGAGCTGCGCCTCCTTTATTTTGGGAGTTTTGTTTTAGATCTAGCTTTAGCTACTCTCGAACACGCGCAAATCTGCGCTGTCTTCGTGTATTCAGAACTCCACCCTCGAGTAATAGATTAGATTGCTCGCATCTTTTTCTTGTTCGTTCTTCGATTGCGCACAGGAAACGATCTTCGTGATCAGGCCGATCTCGCATCAGCAAGGTCGGTAACCACAGGGAGTTGGTTCAGCGATTGCATTGGCGCCTCGGGCTTACTCGTCGTAGTCGGATCGCAAGGGTCATCTTCCGCCAAATCGAAATTATCTCCTCTCGCCGAAAGATCGGGCACCTCAGCTACATCACTTTGTATGCACCCTAACACCCGTTTTCGGAATGGGTGACGTGCAGCAATGAAATTGCGCGAAACCACCCCAAACAAGAATTTTGGACCTAAAGTAGTGGATTGGGCATGTCGATGCGAAAAACGAAGAAATGGTTCTGGTGGTGTAAACTCGTGCTTTGTATGCACCCCGACACCCGTCTTTGGAATGGGTGACATGTGGCAACAAAATTGCGCGAAATCACCCTAAACATGAGTTTTGGACATAAAGTAGTGGATTGGGCATGTTCGTTGGAAAAAATGAAGAAATGGTTCTGGTGGCGAAAACTCGTGCTTTGCATGCACCCCGACACCCGTTTTCGTAACGGGTGACGTGCGGCAACGAAATTGCACGAAACCACCCCAAACATGAGTTTTGGACCTAAAGTAGTGGATTGGGCATGTTCGTTGCAAAAAACGAAGAAATGGTTCCTCTGGCGTAAACTCATGCTTTATATGCACCCCGACACCCGTTTTTGGAATGGGCGACGTGCGACAACGAAATTGTGCGAAACCACCCCAAACATGAGTTTTGGACCTAAAGTAGTGGATTGGGCATGTTCGTTGTGAAAAACGAAGAAATAGTTCTGGTGGCGAAAATTCGTGCATTGTATGCACCCTCACACCCGTTTTCGGAATGGGTGACGTGCGGCAACGAAATTGCACGAAACCACCCCGAACATGAGTTTTGGAACTAAAGTAGTGGATTGGGCATGTCGATGCGAAAAAACGAAGAAATGGTTCTGGTGGCGTAAACTCGTGCTTTGTATGCACCCCGACACCCGTCTTTGGAATGGGTGACATGTGGCAACGAAATTGCGCGAAATCACCCTAAACATGAGTTTTGGACATAAAGTAGTGGATTGGGCATGTTCGTTGGAAAAAATGAAGAAATGGTTCTGGTGGCGAAAACTCGTGCTTTGCATGCACCCCGACACCCGTTTTCGTAACGGGTGACGTGCGGCAACGAAATTGCACGAAACCACCCCAAACATGAGTTTTGGACCTAAAGTAGTGGATTGGGCATGTTCGTTGCAAAAAACGAAGAAATGGTTCCTCTGGCGTAAACTCATGCTTTATATGCACCCCGACACCCGTTTTTGGAATGGGCGACGTGCGACAACGAAATTGCGCGAAACCACCCCAAACATGAGTTTTGGACCTAAAGTATTGGATTGGGCATGTTCGTTGTGAAAAACGAAGAAATGGTTCTGGTGGCGAAAATTCGTGCATTGTATGCACCCTCACACCCGTTTTCGGAATGGGTGACGTCCGGCAACAAAATTGCGCGAAACCACCCCAAACATGAGTTTTGGACCTAAAGTAGTGGATTGGGCATGTTCGTTGTGAAAAACGAAGAAATGGTTTCGGTGCCGAAAGCTCATGCTTTGTGTGGACCCCGACACCCGTTTTCGGAATGGGTGATGTGCGACAACGAAATTGCGCGAAACCACCGCAAACATGAGTTTTGGACCTAAATTAGTGGATTGGGCATGTTCATTGGGAAAAACGAAGAAATGGTTCCAGTGGCGTAAACTCGTGCTTTGTATGCACCCCGACACCCGTTTTCGGAATGGGTGATGTGCGGCAACGAAATTGCACGAAACCACCCGAAACAGGAGTTTTGGACCTAAAGTAGTGGATTGGGCATGTTTGCTGCGAAAAACGAAGAAATGGTTCCGGTGCCGAAAACCCGTGCTTTGTATGCACCCTCACACCCGTTTTCGGAACGGGTGACGTGCGGCAACGAAATTGCACGAAACCACCCGAAACATGAGTTTTGGACCTAAAGTAGTGGATTGGCCATGTTCGTTGCGAAAAATGAATAATTGGTTCATGTGGCGAAAAGTCGTGTTTGTATGCACCGTGACACCCGTTTTCGGAATGGGTGACGTGCGGCAACGAAATTGCGCGAAACCACCCTAAACATGAGTTTTGGACCTAACGTAGTGGATTGGGCATGTCGATGAAATGGTTCCTGTGGCGAAAACTCGTGCTTTGTATGCACCCTGACACCCGTTTTCAGAATGGGTGACGTGCGGCAACGAAATTGCGCGAAACCACCCCAAACATGAGTTTTGGAACTAAAGTAGTGGATTGGGCATGTTCGTTGCGAAAAACGAAGAAATGGTTTCTATGGCAAAAACTCGTGCTTTGTATGCACCCCGACACCCGTTTTTGGAATGGATGACGTGTGGCGACGAAATTGCGCGAAACCACCCCAAACATGAGTTTTGGACATAAAGTAGTGGATTGGGCATGTTCGTTGGGAAAAACGAAGAAATGGTTTCGGTGGCGTAAACTCGTGCTTTGTATGCACCCCGACACCCGTTTTCGGAATGGGTGTCGTGCGGCAACGAAATTGCACGAAACCACCCGAAACATGAGTTTTGGACCTAAAGTAGTGGATGGGGCATGTTTGCTGCGAAAAACGAATAAATGGTTCCGGTGCCGAAAACCCGTGCTTTGTATGCACCCTCACACCCGTTTTGGGAATGGGTGACGTGCGGCAACGAAATTGCACGAAACCACCCCAAACATGAGTTTTGGACCTAAAGTAGTGGATTGGACTTGTCGATGCGAAAAACGAGAAATGGTTCCTGTGGCGAAAACTCGTGCTTTGTATGCACCCCGACACCCATTTTCGGAATGGGTGACGTGCGGCAACGAAATTGCGCGAAACCACCCCAAACATGAGTTTTGGACCTAAAGTAGTGGATTGGGCATGTTCGTTGCGAAAAATGAATAATTGGTTCAGGTGGCGAAAAGTCGTGTTTGTATGCACCGCAACACCCGTTTTCGGAATGGGTGACGTGCGGCAACGAAATTGCGCGAAACCACCCCAAACAGGAGTTTTGGACCTAAAGTAGTGGATTGGGCATGTCGATGCGAAAAACGAAGAAATGGTTCTGGTGGCGTAAACTCGTGCTTTGTATGCACCCCGACACCCGTCTTTGGAATGGGTGACATGTGGCAACGAAATTGCGCGAAATCACCCTAAACATGAGTTTTGGACATAAAGTAGTGGATTGGGCATGTTCGTTGGAAAAAATGAAGAAATTGTTCTGGTGGCGAAAACTCGTGCTTTGCATGCACCCTGACACCCGTTTTCGGAACGGGTGACGTGCGGCAACGAAATTGCACGAAACCACCCCAAACATGAGTTTTTGACCTAAAGTAGTGGATTGGGCATGTTCGTTGCAAAAAACGAAGAAATGGTTCCTCTGGCGTAAACTCGTGCTTTATATGCACCCCGACACCCGTTTTTGGAATGGGCGACGTGCGACAACGAAATTGCGCGAAACCACCCCAGACATGAGTTTTGGACCTAAGGTAGTGGATTGGGCATGTTCGTTATGAAAAACGAAGAAATGGTTCTGGTGGCGAAAATTCGTGCATTGTATGCACCCTCACCCCGTTTTCGG
Organism: Zea luxurians; assembly: GCA_029449295.1. Classification (NCBI taxonomy): domain Eukaryota; kingdom Viridiplantae; phylum Streptophyta; class Magnoliopsida; order Poales; family Poaceae; genus Zea; species Zea luxurians. The sequence continues at coordinate 90,863 of JAOPSE010001245.1, forward strand.
AATGGGTGACGTGCGGCAACGAAATTGCACGAAACCACCCCGAACATGAGTTTTGGACCTAAAGTAGTGGATTGGGCATGTTCATTGCGAAAAACAAAGAAATGGTTCCTGTGGCGTAAACTCGTGCTTTGTATGCACCCCGACACCCGTTTTCGGAATGGGTGACGTCCGGCAACAAAATTGCGCGAAACCACCCCAAACATGAGTTTTGGACCTAAAGTAGTGGATTGGGCATGTTCGTTGTGAAAAACGAAGAAATGGTTTCGGTGCCGAAAGCTCATGCTTTGTGTGCACCCCGACACCCGTTTTCGGAATGGGTGATGTGCGACAACGAAATTGCGCGAAACCACCACAAACATGAGTTTTGGACATAAATTAGTGGATTGGGCATGTTCATTGGGAAAAACGAAGAAATGGTTCCGGTGGCGTAAACTCGTGCTTTGTATGCACCCTGACACCCGTTTTCGGAATGGGTGACGTGCGGCAACGAAATTGCACGAAACCACCCCAAACCTGAGTTTTGGACCTAAAGTATTAAATTGGGCATGTTCGTTGCGAAAAACGAAGAAATGGTTCCTGTGGCGTAAACTCGTGCTTTGTATGCACCCCGACACCCGTTGTCGGAATGGGTGACGTGCGGCAACGAAATTGCGCGAAACAACCCCAAACATGAGTTTTGGACCTAAAGTAGTGCATTGGGCATGTTCGTTGCAAAAAACGAAGAAATGGTTTCGGAATGGGTGACGTGAGGCAACGAAATTGCGCGAAACCACCCCAAACATGAGTTTTGGACCTAAAGTAGTGGATTGGGATTGTTCGTTGGGAAAAACGAAGAAATGGTTCCGGTGGCGTAAACTCGTGCTTTGTATGCACCACGACACCCGTTTTCGGAATGGATGACGTGCGGCAACGAAATTGCGCGAAACCACCCCAAACATGAGTTTTGGACCTAAAGTAGTGGATTAGGCATGTTCGTTGCGAAAAACGAAGTAATGGTTCCGGTGGCGAAATCGCGTACTTTGTATGCACCCGACACTCGTTTTCGGAATGGGTGACGTGCGACAACGTAATTGCGCGAAACCACTCGAAACATGAGTTTTGGACCTAATGTAGTGGATTGGGCATGTTTGCTGTGAAAAACGAAGAAATGGTTCCGATGCCGAAAACTCGTGCTTTGTATGCACCCTCACACCCGTTTTCGGAATGGGTGACGTGCGGCAACGAAATTGCACGAAATCACCCCAAAAATGAGTTTTGGACCTAAAGTAGTGGATTGGGCATGTCGATGCGAAAAATGAAGAAATGGTTCCTGTGGCGAAAACTCGTGCTTTGTATGCACCCCGACACCCTTTTTTGGAATGGGTGACGTGCGGCAACGAAATTGCGCGAAACCACCCCAAACATGGGTTTTGGACATAAAGTAGTGGATTGGGCATGTTCGTTGTGAAAAACGAAGAAATTATTCCGGTGGTGAAAACTCGTGCTTTGTATGCACCCTAACACCCGTTTTCGGAATGGGTGACGTGCGGCAATGAAATTGCGCGAAACCACCCCAAACAGGAGTTTTGGACCTAAAGTAGTGGATTGGGCATGTCGATGCGAAAAACGAAGAAATGGTTCTGGTGGCGTAAACTCGTGCTTTGTATGCACCCCGACACCCGTCTTTGGAATGGGTGACATGTGGCAACGAAATTGCGCGAAATCACCCTAAACATGAGTTTTAGACATAAAGTAGTGGATTGGGCATGTTCGTTGGAAAAAATGAAGAAATGGTTCTGGTGGCGAAAACTCGTGCTTTGCATGCACCCCGACACCCGTTTTCGTAACGGGTGACGTGCGGCAATGAAGTTGCACGAAACCACCCCAAACATGAGTTTTGGACCTAAAGTAGTGGATTGGGCATGTTCGTTGCAAAAAACGAAGAAATGGTTCCTCTGGCGTAAACTCGTGCTTTATATGCACCCCGACACCCGTTTTTGGAATGGGCGACGTGCGACAACGAAATTGCGCGAAACCACCCCAAACATGAGTTTTGGACCTAAAGTAGTGGATTGGGCATGTTCGTTGTGAAAAAACAAAGAAATGTTTCTGTTGGCGAAAATTCGTGCATTGTATGCACCCTCACGCCCGTTTTCGGAATGGGTGACGTGCGGCAACGAAATTGCACGAAACCACCCCGAACATGAGTTTTGGATCTAAAGTAGTGGATTGGGCATGTTCGTTGCGAAAAACGAAGAAATGGTTCCTGTGGCGTAAACTCGTGCTTTGTATGCACCCCGACACCCGTTTTCGGAATGGGTGACGTCCGGCAACAAAATTGCGCGAAACCACCCCAAACATGAGTTTTGGAACTAAAGTAGTGGATTGGGCATGTTCGTTGTGAAAAATGAAGAAATGGTTTCTGTGCCGAAAGCTCATGCTTTGTGTGCACCCCGACACCCGTTTTCGGAATGGGTGATGTGCGACAACGAAATTGCGCGAAACCACCGCAAACATGAGTTTTGGACCTAAATTAGTGGATTGGGCATGTTCATTGGGAAAAACGAAGAAATGGTTCCGGTGGCGTAAACTCGTGCTTTGTATGCACCCCGACACCCGTTTTCGGAATGGGTGACGTGCGGCAACGAAATTGCACGAAACCACCCCAAACCTGAGTTTTGGACCTAAAGTAGTGGATTGGGCATGTTCGTTGCGAAAAACGAAGAAATGGTTCCTGTGGCGTAAACTCGTGCTTTGTATGCACCCCGACACCCGTTGTCGGAATGGGTGACGTGCGGCAACGAAATTGCGCGAAACAACCCCAAACATGAGTTTTGGACCTAAAGTAGTGCATTGGGCATGTTCGTTGCAAAAAACGAAGAAATGGTTTCCGAATGGGTGACGTGAGGCAACGAAATTGCGCGAAACCACCCCAAACATGAGTTTTGGACCTAAAGTAGTGGATTGGGATTGTTCGTTGGGAAAAACGAAGAAATGGTTCCGGTGTCGTAAACTCGTGCTTTGTATGCACCCCGACACCCGTTTTCGAAATGGATGACGTGCGGCAAAGAAATTGCGCGAAACCACCCCAAACATGAGTTTTGGACCTAAAGTAGTGGATTGGGCATGTTCGTTGCGAAAAACGAAGTAATGGTTCCGGTGGCGAAAACGCGTACTTTGTTTGCACCCGATACTCGTTTTCGGAATGGGTGACGTGCGGCAACGTAATTGCGCGAAACCACTCGAAACATGAGTTTTGGACCTAATGTAGTAGATTGGGCATGTTTGCTGTGAAAAATGAAGAAATGGTTCCGATGCCGAAAACTCGTGCTTTGTATGCACCCTCACACCCGTTTTCGGAATGGGTGACGTGCGGCAACGAAATTACACGAAATCACCCCAAAAATGAGTTTTGGACCTAAAGTAGTGGATTGGGCATGTCGATGCGAAAAATGAAGAAATGGTTCCTGTGGCGAAAACTCGTGCTTTGTATGCACCCCGACACCCTTTTTTGGAATGGGTGACGTGCGGCAACGAAATTGCGCGAAACCACCCCAAACATGGGTTTTGGATATAAAGTAGTGGATTGGGCATGTTCGTTGCAAAAAACGAAGAAATTATTCCTGTGGTGAAAACTCGTGCTTTGTATGCACCCTAACACCCATTTTCGGAATGGGTGACGTGCGGCAATGAAATTGCGCGAAACCACCCCAAACATGAGTTTTGGACCTAAAGTAGTGGATTGGGCATGTCGATGCGAAAAACGAAGAAATGGTTCTGGTGGCGTAAACTCGTGCTTTGTATGCACCCTGACACCCGTCTTTGGAATGGGTGACATGTGGCAACGAAATTGCGCGAAATCACACTAAACATAAGTAGTGGATTGGGCATGTTCGTTGCAAAAAAAACGAAGAAATGGTTCCTCTGGCGTAAACTCGTGCTTTATATGCACCCCGACACCCGTTTTTGGAATGGGCGACGTGCGACAACGAAATTGCGCGAAACCACCCCAAACATGAGTTTTGGACCTAAAGTAGTGGATTGGGCATGTTCGTTGTGAAAAACGAAGAAATGGATCTGGTGGCGAAAATTCGTGCATTGTATGCACCCTCACACCCGTTTTCGGAATGGGTGACGTGCGGCAACGAAATTGCACGAAACCACCCCGAACATGAGTTTTGGAACTAAAGTAGTGGATTGGGCATGTTCGTTGCGAAAAACGAAGAAATGGTTCCTGTGGCGTAAACTCGTGCTTTGTATGCACCCCGACACCCATTTTCGGAATGGGTGACGTCCGGCAACAAAATTGCGCGAAACCACCCCAAACATGAGTTTTGGACCTGAAGTAGTGGATTGGGCATGTTCGTTGTGAAAAACGAAGAAATGGTTTCGGTGCCGAAAGCTCATGCTTTGTGTGGACCCCGACACCCATTTTCGGAATGGGTGATGTGCGACAACGAAATTGCGCGAAACCACCGCAAACATGAGTTTTGGACCTAAATTAGTGGATTGGGCATTTTCATTGGGAAAAACGAAGAAATGGTTCCGGTGGCGTAAACTCGTGCTTTGTATGCACCCCGACACCCGTTTTCGGAATGGGTGATGTGCGGCAACGAAATTGCACGAAACCACCCGAAACATGAGTTTTGGACCTAAAGTAGTGGATTGGGCATGTTTGCTACGAAAAACGAAGAAATGGTTCCGGTGCCGAAAATCCGTGCTTTGTATGCACCCTCACACCCGTTTTCGGAACGGGTGACGTGCGGCAACGAAATTGCACGAAACCACCCGAAACATGAGTCTTGGACCTAAAGTAGTGGATTGGCCATGTTCGTTGCGAAAAATGAATAATTGGTTCATGTGGCGAAAAGTCGTGTTTGTATGCACCGCGACACCCGTTTTCGGAATGGGTGACGTGCGGCAACGAAATTGCGCGAAACCACCCCAAACATGAGTTTTGGACCTAACGTAGTGGATTGGGCATGTCGATGAAATGGTTCCTGTGGCAAAAACTCATGCTTTGTATGCACCCTGACACCCGTTTTCAGAATGGGTGACGTGCGGCAACGAAATTGCGCGAAACCACCCCAAACATGAGTTTTGGACCTAAAGTAGTGGATTGGGCATGTTCGTTGCGAAAAACGAAGAAATGGTTTCTATGGCAAAAACTCGTGCTTTGTATGCACCCCGACACCTGTTTTTGGAATGGATGACGTGTGGCGACGAAATTGCGCGAAACCACCCCAAACATGAGTTTTGGACATAAAGTAGTGGATTGGGCATGTTCGTTGGGAAAAACGAAAAAATGGTTTCGGTGGCGTAAACTCATGCTTTGTATGCACCCCGACCCCCGTTTTCGGAATGGGTGACGTGCGGCAAAGAAATTGCACGAAACCACCCGAAACATGAGTTTTGGACCTAAAGTAGTGGATTGGGCATGTTTACTGCGAAAAACGAAGAAATGGTTCCGGTGCCGAAAACCCGTGCTTTGTATGCACCCTCACACCCGTTTTCGGAATGGGTGACGTGCGGCAACGAAATTGCACGAAACCACCCCAAACATGAGTTTTGGACCTAAAGTAGTGGATTGGACTTGTCGATGCGAAAAACGAGAAATGGTTCCTGTGGCGAAAACTCGTGCTTTGTATGCACCCCGACACCCATTTTCGGAATGGGTGACGTGCGACAACGAAATTATGCGAAACCACCCCAAACATGAGTTTTGGACCTAAAGTAGTGGATTGGGCATGTTCGTTGCGAAAAATGAATAATTGGTTCAGGTGGCGAAAAGTCGTGTTTGTATGCACCGCGACACCCGTTTTCGGAATGGGTGACGTGCGGCTACGAAATTGCGCGAAACCACCCCAAACAGGAGTTTTGGACCTAAAGTAGTGGATTGGGCATGTCGATGCGAAAAACGAAGAAATGGTTCTGGTGGCGTAAACTCGTGCTTTGTATGCACCCCGACACCCGTCTTTGGAATGGGTGACATGTGGCAACGAAATGGCGCGAAATCACCCTAAACATGAGTTTTGGACATAAAGTAGTGGATTGGGCATGTTCGTTGGAAAAAATGAAGAAATGGTTCTGGTGGCGAAAACTCGTGCTTTGCATGCACCCCCACACCCGTTTTCGGAACGGGTGACGTGCGGCAACGAAATTGCACGAAACGACCCCAAACATGAGTTTTGGACCTAAAGTAGTGGATTGGGCATGTTCGTTGCAAAAAACGAAGAAATGGTTCCTCTGGCGTAAACTCGTGCTTTATATGCACCCCGACACCCGTTTTTGGAATGGGCGACGTGCGACAACGAAATTGCGCGAAACCACCCCAAACATGAGTTTTGGACCTAAAGTAGTGGATTGGGCATGTTCGTTGTGAAAAACAAAGAAATGGTTCTGGTGGCGAAAATTCGTGCATTGTATGCACCCTCACACCCGTTTTCGGAATGGGTGACGTGCGGCAACGAAATTGCACGAAACCACCCCGAGCATGAGTTTTGGACCTAAAGTAGTGGATTGGGCATGTTCGTTGCGAAAAACGAAGAAATGGTTCCTGTGGCGTAAACTCGTGCTTTGTATGCACCCTGACACCCGTTTTCGGAATGGGTGACGTCCGGCAACAAAATTGCGCGAAACCACCCCAAACATGAGTTTTAGACCTAAAGAAGTGGATTGGGCATGTTCGTTGTGAAAAACGAAGAAATGGTTTCGGTGCCGAAAGCTCATGCTTTGTGTGCACCCCAACACCCGTTTTCGGAATGGGTGATGTGCGACAACGAAATTGCGCGAAACCACCGCAAACATGAGTTTTCGACCTAAATTAGTGGATTGGGCATGTTCATTGGGAAAAACGAAGAAATGGTTCCGGTGGCGTAAACTCGTGCTTTGTATGCACCCTGACACCCATTTTCGGAATGGGTGACGTGCGGCAACGAAATTGCACGAAACCACCCCAAACCTGAGTTTTGGACCTAAAGTAGTGGATTGGGCATGTTCGTTGCGAAAAACGAAGAAATGGTTCCTGTGGCGTAAACTCGTGCTTTGTATGCACCCCGACACCCGTTGTCGGAATGGGTGACGTGCGGCAACGAAATTGCGCGAAACAACCCCAAACATGAGTTTTGGACCTAAAGTAGTGCATTGGGCATGTTCGTTGCAAAAAACGAAGAAATGGTTTCGGAATGGGTGACGTGAGGCAACGAAATTGCGCGAAACCACCCCAAACATGAGTTTTGGACCTAAAGTAGTGGATTGGGATTGTTCGTTGGGAAAAACAAAGAAATGGTTCCGGTGGCGTAAACTCGTGCTTTGTATGCACCCCGACACCCGTTTTCGGAATGGATGACGTGCGGCAACGAAATTGCGCGAAACCACCCCAAACATGAGTTTTGGACCTAAAGTAGTGGATTGGCCATGTTCGTTGCGAAAAACGAAGTAATGGTTCCGGTGGCGAAAACGCGTACTTTGTATGCACCCGACACTCGTTTTCGGAATGGGTGACGTGCGGCTACGTAATTGCGCGAAACCACTCGAAACATGAGTTTTGGACCTAATGTAGTGGATTGGGCATGTTTGCTGTGAAAAACGAAGAAATGGTTCCGATGCCGAAAACTCGTGCTTTGTATGCACCCTCACACCCATTTTCGGAATGGGTGACGTGCGGCAACGAAATTGCACGAAATCACCCCAAAAATGAGTTTTGGACCTAAAGTAGTGGATTGGGCATGTCGATGCGAAAAATGAAGAAATGGTTCCTGTGGCGAAAACTCGTGCTTTGTATGCACCCCGACACCCTTTTTTGGAATGGGTGACGTGCGGCAACCAAATTGCGCGAAACAACCCCAAACATGGGTTTTGGACATAAAGTAGTGGATTGGGCATGTTCGTTGTGAAAAACGAAGAAATTATTCTGGTGGTGAAAACTCGTGCTTTGTATGCACCCTAACACCCGTTTTCGGAATGGGTGACGTGCGGCAATGAAATTGCGCGAAACCACCCCAAACAGGAGTTTTGGACCTAAAGTAGTGGATTGGGCATGTCGATGCGAAAAACGAAGAAATGGTTCTGGTGGCGTAAACTCGTGCTTTGTATGCACCCCGACACCCATCTTTGGAATGGGTGATATGTGGCAACGAAATTGCGCGAAATCACCCTAAACATTAGTTTTGGACATAAAATAGTGGATTGGGCATGTTCGTTGTGAAAAATGAAGAAATGGTTCTGGTGGCGAAAACTCGTGCTTTGCATGCACCCCCACACCCGTTTTCGGAACGGGTGACGTGCGGCAACGAAATTGCACGAAACCACCCCAAACATGAGTTTTGGACCTAAAGTAGTGGATTGGGCATGTTCGTTGCAAAAAACGAAGAAATGGTTCTTCTGGCGTAAACTCGTGCTTTATATGCACCCCGACACCCGTTTTTGGAATGGGCGACGTGCGACAACGAAATTGCGCGAAACCACCCCAAACATGAGTTTTGGACCTAAAGTAGTGGATTGGGCATGTTCGTTGTGAAAAACGAAGAAATGGTTCTGGTGGCGAAAATTCGTGCATTGTATGCACCCTCTGATGAGGACATCAACACCAACACGAGCACATCTACACCAGCAGCACCTTCTCCAGCCCAGGCGCCATCTTCACCAGTCCAGGCGCCACCCCTTCCACCTGGGCCAGTGACTCGGGCCCGTGCAAGAGAATTGAACTACATCATGCTGTTAAAGAACGAAGGCCCGGAAGAATAGACGACCAGCCCAACTGCGGCCCATAATGGACGACCAAGGGTTGGCCGCCCCTAGGGGCTGCGCCCCCTCTCTATTTATCCAGGAGCTGCGCCTCCTTTATTTCTTGAGTTTTGTTTTAGATCTAGCTTTAGCTACTCTCGAGCACGCGCAAATCTGCGCTGTCTTCGTGTATTCAGAACTCCACCCTCGAGTAATAGATTAGATTGCTCGCATCTTTTTCTTGTTCGTTCTTCGATTGCGCACAGGAAACGATCGTCGTGATCAGGCCGATCTCGCATCAGCAAGGTCGGTAACCACAGGGAGTTGGTTCAGCGATTGCATTGGCGCCTCGGGCTTGCTAGTCGTAGTCGGATCGCAAGGGTCATCTTCCGCCAAATCGGAATTATCTCTACTCGCCGAAAGATCGGGCACCTCAGCTACATCAATTGGTATCAGATTTCCAGGTTGATCGGTGAGTTTATCGAGTGTTTTTTTTCCTACAGTCCACAAAACCACATAAAAATTCAGGTTAGACCTTATCCCAACAACCTTTTGAGCCTCGCACTTTCTTTCAATAATCTGCATTGTTGAATTTGTATGCTTTCGCGTCATTTGTTGCTGGTTGCATTGTGTTCTTCCACCATTCAAACCCTAGCGCGGCCACCATCTCCCCTTTGATCACGCCTCAAACCGAGTCAACATCGTTTCCTTGTTTTTCTCCTTCGGTTACGTCAAAAAAAAAAGAAAAAACAAACCGAGTCAACGGCCGTTTCCTTGTTTTTCTCCTTCGGTTACGAAAAAAAAACAGAAAAAAAACAAACCGAGTCAACATCGTTTCCTTGTTTTTCTCCTTCGGTTACGTCAAAAAAAACAGAAACAAAAAACAACGAAGGAGAAAGGATACGGTTGTTTCATCCCGGTCGTTTGAATACATAACTTGAGGTACCTTCCTTAAATCGGGCATAACTTTTCGCTCGGGTGTCCAAAAAATCTGAAATTTTTACAGGAGCTTGTTGACACCATTCTGAGGCCGGCCAAACTCACCTTCGGTCTGTTTGGGTTCGACAAAATTGTCAAAAAAATTCAGGAAAATAAAGAAAAAAATTCGTCAAAGTTCTCGCACGCTTTTTAGAGAACTTCCTGATTTTCTATAGACCACATCCGATCTCTGTTTTAGGTGAAACTTCGTCTAGCTCCTATTTTGTTGCTTCTTGTGCTGAGAAAAATATCAAAAAAATCATACAAAAAAAGAAAAACAAAAATCACTTGTGATTCCTACTAGTGGCCTCGCTAGTACAATATTAACGGTACTGCCATTCTGCTAGTTCCATCCGTCTTTTGCACTTGTGGCCAGCAATATAGTTTCGTGTTCTGCACTATAATTCAACTTTGCATTATTGTTTGATTGTGCTAATCATTGACTTGAGTGCAGCCTACCCACAACTCCACATATTTCTACGACGAGCAGGTTTCTGTTTCTCCAGGCAATCGCTCATCCAATCTTTCACCAGTTCCACCTGTTGGTTGCAGTTCACCACTGTGGCTTGGTAAGAACGGATAAGAATTTGATAACAGCACTAGTGTGAGCGCCTTGTGAGCAGTACACCCCTAATTTGTGTCGTTGTTTTTTTTCTTCTTTTGGTGTTTTGGTGTTTGCGCTAACTATGGCAGGAGCACCCGACACGGTGGATGCCCAGTTGCTAGAAATAAGGGGACAAGTTGATGGACTTGCTGATGACATTAGGACGATGCATGAACGGCTTGATTCAACGGTCACTTCGACGACCGAGCGTTTCAACCAGCTTGACCTTGCTCAAACGGCGACTCGCACCACACTCGACACCATCCTGGCACGCCTTGATGCGTTGACCACAAAGATGGAGCAGGACTACGGCGGTGACACTGAGTGGGAAGATGGAGATCGCCGTGGTCGTGCACGCCGTGTGGTTCGTCATCCCCCTAATGACTTATTTTCTAAGATTAAATTTAAAATTCCACCTTTTAATGGCAAATATGATCCTGCTGCATATCTTGATTGGGAGTTAGAGGTTGAACAAAAATTTTCATGCCATGATATTGCTGCACATTCTCAGGTTAAAGCTGCTATTAGTGAATTTACTGATTTTGCTTTAATTTGGTGGCGTGAGTTTAAAATAAAACATCCCACTACCATTCCAACCACTTGGGATCAGTTGAAAGCTGCGATGCGACATCGATTTGTGCCTTCGTATTATGCTCGTGATTTGCTTAATAAAATGCAGCGTTTTCAGCAAGGTTCTCAATCTGTTGAGGACTATTTCCAGGAGTTACAAAAAGGTATGATTCGTTGTGGGATATTAGAGGACAACGATGCTGCTATGGCACGTTTTCGTGGTGGTTTAAACCGCGAAATCCAAGATATACTTGATTATAAGGAATATTATGATATGACTACTTTATTTGAATATGCTTGCAAAGCTGAACGTGAAGTGCAGGGACGCCGCTCGAAGCCATATTCTAACCCTTTTGTAGGACGAAGCTCGACATCCACCTCAGCACCAGTTCCCCCTGCACCATCCACATCCACCACTACTCCACGCGAGAAGACAACCAAACCAGCCAGCACTGCCCCACCCACAGGTCGTACACGGGATATTCAGTGTCATCGCTGTAGAGGATTTGGCCATGTGATTCGGGACTGCCCAAACAAGCGCACTTTGCTCATTCGTGACGATGGTGAGTACTCTTCCGCTAGTGATTCTGAAGAAATTGAACATGCACTACTTGCCACTGACCATGCAGCTAAGGCGGAGGTACATGTCAACCCGGGCGACGCTGATAGGTATGAAAGTCTTGTTGTGCAGCGTGTTCTCAGTACACAGGTCGCTTTGCCCGAGAAGAATCAGCGACACACTCTGTTCCATACAAAGGGTGTTGTGCAGGAGCGGTCAATTCGCATCATTATCGACAGCGGCAGTTGCAACAACTTGGCGAGTACCATGCTGGTCGAAAAGTTATCGTTACCCACTCGTAAGCATCCAAACCCATATCACATTCAATGGCTTAATGATGGTGGTAAAATAAAAATCACACGTTCCATGCGCGTTCCTTTCTCCATGGGTGCTTATTCTGATTTTGTTGATTGTGATGTTATTCCCATGGAAGCATGCTCTTTGTTACTTGGTCGACCTTGGCAATATGATACTGATAGCTTGCATCATGGTCGTTCGAATCATTATTCTTTCATTTTTAAGGGTCAGAAAATAATTATACATCCAATGACACCTGAACAAATTGTTAAAGATGATCTTGCCCGAGCTGCTATAACTGCTAAACAACTTGATCCATCGCCCTCTGTTCCTTCTGAAATCAAGTTGAAGGCTCCTGTTTTACTTGCTACACGTGCTGATTTTGATGATCTACACGGTGCTCATTTGCCATGCTATGCACTTATATGCTCTAGTGTCCTCATTTCACTTGATGATGCACCATCTTTGGCTATTCCCCCTATGGTTGCTAACCTTTTGCAGGAGTACGTTGATGTTTTCCCAAAGACTTACCACCGGGTCTCCCACCACTTCGTGGCATTGAGCACCAGATCGACCTCATTCCCGGCGCACAGCTTCCGAACCGCGCACCGTACCGTATAAATCCGGATGAGACGAAGGAGATTCAGCGCCAGGTACAGGCGTTGCTTGACAAGGGATACATTCGTGAGTCTCTTAGCCCTTGCTCTGTTCCTGTGTTACTTGTTCCCAAGAAAGATGGGTCATGGCGTATGTGTGTAGACTGTCGTGCTATTAATAACATCACTATTCGTTATCGATATCCTATACCACGCCTTGATGATACGCTAGATGAGCTTAGTGGTGCCATTATTTTCACTAAGATTGATTTGCGTAGTGGTTACCACCAGATTAGAATGAAACTGGGTGATGAATGGAAAACGGCTTTTAAAACGAAATTTGGTTTATATGAATGGTTGGTTATGCCGTTTGGATTGACTAATGCTCCCCGCACTTTTATGCGAGTGATGAATGAAGTTCTAAGGCCCTTCATAGGATTGTATGTGGTTGTTTATTTTGATGATATTCTTATTTACAGCAAATCTAAGAAAGAGCATTTGGAACATTTAAGTGCTGTTTTTGATGCATTGCGTGCTGCCCAGTTATTTGCTAACATGGAAAAATGCATCTTTTGTACACGACGTGTCTCGTTTCTTGGTTATGTTGTTACTCCACAGGGCATTGAGGTGGATAGCAGCAAGATTGCTGCCATTCGGGAGTGGCCTACACCGACGACGGTCACACAAATTCGGAGCTTTCTTGGACTTGCTGGTTTCTACCGCAGATTTGTTCGTGATTTTAGCTCCATTGCAGCGCCTCTACATGAGCTTACAAAGAAAGATGTGCCATTTGCTTGGACTGATTCCCAGGAGGAAGCGTTCAACACTTTGAAAGATAAGTTAACCCAAGCTCCCCTATTGCAATTGCCTGATTTTAATAAAGTGTTTGAGCTTGAATGCGATGCTAGCGGTATTGGGCTAGGTGCTGTTTTGTTACAAGAAGGAAAACCAGTTGCTTATTTTAGTGAAAAATTAAGCGGTGCTAGTCTGAAATATTCTACTTATGATAAGGAGCTTTACGCTTTAGTGCACACTTTGCATACATGGCAGCACTATCTTTGGCATCGTGAGTTTATAATCCATTCTGATCATGAGGCTTTAAAACATATTCGTACCCAAACAAATCTGAACCGTCGTCATGCTAAATGGGTAGAATTCATTGAGTCCTTTCCTTACATTATTAAACACAAGAACGGGAAGGACAATGTTATTGCTGATGCTTTGTCTCGTCGCTATACCATGCTGTCACAGTTAGATTTTAAAATCTTTGGTTTGCACACTGTGAAAGATCAATATGTTGATGATGCTGATTTTAATGATGCTTTTGGCCATTGTATTAATGGGAAACCATGGGGCAAATTTCACATACAGGATGGGTTCCTGTTTCGCGCTAACAAGCTGTGTGTTCCAGCTAGCTCGGTTCGTCTTTTGTTGTTACAGGAAGCACATGGAGGCGGTCTCATGGGGCACTTTGGCGTCTACAAGACACATGAGGTGTTGGCTGCCCACTTTTTTTGGCCTCGGATGCGCGCTGATGTTGAGCGCCTTGTTGCACGCTGCACTACTTGTCAGAAAGCTAAGTCACGGTTGAACAACCATGGTTTGTATATGCCTTTGCCTGTTCCTACTTCCCCTTGGATTGATATTTCGATGGATTTTGTTTTGGGATTGCCTAGAACTAAGAAGGGGAGGGATAGCATTTTTGTGGTTGTTGATCGATTCTCCAAAATGGCTCATTTCATACCTTGTCATAAGACTGATGATGCTAGCAATGTTGCTGAATTGTTTTTTAGAGAGATTATTCGTTTGCACGGTATTCCCAATACAATAGTCTCGGATCGTGATGCTAAGTTTTTGAGTCATTTTTGGAGATCTCTGTGGAATAAATTGGGAACTACATTGCTATTTAGCACCACTTGTCACCCTCAGACTGATGGTCAAACTGAGGTAGTTAATCGAACTTTGTCTACCATGCTTAGGGCTGTTTTAGACAAAAATTTGAAACGTTGGGAGGATTGCTTGCCTCATGTTGAGTTTGCTTATAATCATGCAACCCATTCTTCTACAAAGATGTGCCCTTTTCAAATTGTTTATGGTTACATTCCTAGGGCGCCTATTGCTTTGTTTTCGCTTGATGCTGCGGACGCCCCACACATAGATGCTCTTGCACATGTTGAACAAATGATTAATCTCCATGAACAAACTCAACAAAACATTGCTGCTGCTAATGCTAAATATCAGATTACTGGTAGTAAAGGCCGGAAACTAGTTACTTTTGAACCGGGTGATATGGTTTGGTTGCATTTGAGAAAGGATCGTTTTCCTACTTTGCGTCGTTCTAAATTGATGCCTCGTGCTGCTGGTCCTTTTAAGATACTAACCAAAATTAATGATAATGCTTATACCCTTGACCTGCCTGCGGAGTTTGGTGTTTCCACTAGTTTTAATGTTGCAGATTTGAAACCGTATGCGGGAGAAGACGAGGAGTTGCCGTCGAGGACGACTTCAGTTCAAGAAGGGGAGGATGATGAGGACATCAACACCAACACGAGCACATCTACACCAGCAGCACCTTCTCTAGCCCAGGCGCCATCTTCACCAGTCCAGGCGCCACCCCTTCCACCTGGGCCAGTGACTCGGGCCCGTGCAAGAGAATTGAACTACATCATGCTGTTAAAGAACGAAGGCCCGGAAGAATAGACGACCAGCCCAACTGCGGCCCATAATGGACGACCTAGGGTTGGCCGCCCCTAGGGGCTGCGCCCCCTCTCTATTTATCCAGGAGCTGCGCCTCCTTTATTTCTTGAGTTTTGTTTTAGATCTAGCTTTAGCTACTCTCGAGCACGCGCAAATCTGCGCTGTCTTCGTGTATTCAGAACTCCACCCTCGAGTAATAGATTAGATTGCTCGCATCTTTTTCTTGTTCGTTCTTCGATTGCGCACAGGAAACGATCTTCGTGATCAGGCCGATCTCGCATCAGCAAGGTCGGTAACCACAGGGAGTTGGTTCAGCGATTGCATTGGCGCCTCGGGCTTGCTCGTCGTAGTCGGATCGCAAGGGTCATCTTCCGCCAAATCGGAATTATGTCTACTCGCCGAAAGATCGGGCACCTCAGCTACATCACCCTCACACCCGTTTTCGGAATAGGTGACGTGCGGCAACGAAATTGCACGAAACCACCCCGAACATGAGTTTTGGACCTAAAGTAGTGGATTGGGCATGTTCGTTGCGAAAATCGAAGAAATGGTTCCTGTGGCGTAAACTCGTGCTTTGTATGCACCCCGACACCCGTTTTCGGAATGGGTGACGTCCGGCAACAAAATTGCGCGAAACCACCCCAAACATGAGTTTTGGAACTAAAGTAGTAGATTGGGCATGTTCGTTGTGAAAAACGAAGAAATGGTTTCGGTGCCGAAAGCTCATGCTTTGTGTGCACCCCGACACCCGTTTTCGGAATGGGTGATGTGCGACAACGAAATTGCGCGAAACCACCGCAAACATGAGTTTTGGACCCACTGATTGGGCATGTTCATTGGGAAAAACGAAGAAATGGTTCCGGTGGCGTAAACTCGTGCTTTGTATGCACCCCGACACCCGTTTTCGGAATGGGTGATGTGCGGCAACGAAATTGCACGAAACCACCCGAAACATGAGTTTTGGACCTAAAGTAGAGGATTGGGCATGTTTGCTGCGAAAAACGAAGAAATGGTTCTGGTGCCGAAAACCCGTGCTTTGTATGCACCCTCACACCCGTTTTCGAAACGGGTGACGTGCGGCAACGAAATTGCACGAAACCACCCAAAACATGAGTTTTGGACCTAAAGTAGTGGATTGGGCATGTTCGTTGCGAAAAATGAATAATTGGTTCATGTGGCGAAAAGTCGTGTTTGTATGCACCGCGACACCCGTTTTCGGAATGGGTGACGTGCGGCAACGAAATTGCGCGAAACCACCCCAAACATGAGTTTTGGACCTAACGTAGTGGATTGGGCATGTCGATGAAATGGTTCCTGTGGCGAAAACTCGTGCTTTGTATGCACCCTGACACCCGTTTTCAGAATGGGTGACGTGCGGCAACGAAATTGCGCGAAACCACCCCAAACATGAGTTTTGGACCTAAAGTAGTGGATTGGGCATGTTCGTTGCGAAAAACGAAGAAATGGTTTCTATGGCAAAAACTCGTGCTTTGTATGCACCCCGACACCCGTTTTTGGAATGGATGACGTGTGGCGACGAAATTGCACGAAACCACCCCAAACATGAGTTTTGGACATAAAGAAGTGGATTGGGCATGTTCGTTGGGAAAAACGAACAAATGGTTTCGGTGGCGTAAACTCGTGCTTTGTATGCACCCTGACACCCGTTTTCGGAAATGGGTGACGTGCGGCAATGAAATTGCACGAAACCACCCGAAACATGAGTTTTGGACCTAAAGTAGTGGATTGGGCATGTTTGCTGCGAAAAACGAAGAAATGGTTCCGGTGCCGAAAACCCGTGCTTTGTATGCACCCTCACACCCGTTTTCGGAATGGGTGACGTGCGGCAACGAAATTGCACGAAACCACCCCAAACATGAGTTTTGGACCTAAAGTAGTGGATTGGACTTGTCGATGCGAAAAACGAGAAATGGTTCCTGTGGCGAAAACTCGTGCTTTGTATGCACCCCGACACCCATTTTCGGAATGGGTGACGTGCGGCAACGAAATTGCGCGAAACCACCCCAAACATGAGTTTTGGACCTAAAGTAGTGGATTGGGCATGTTCGTTGCGAAAAATGAATAATTGGTTCAGGTGGCGAAAAGTCGTGTTTGTATGCACCGCGACACCCGTTTTCGGAATGGGTGACGTGCGGCAACGAAATTGCGCGAAACCACCCCAAACAGGAGTTTTGGACCTAAAGTAGTGGATTGGGCATGTCGATGCGAAAAACGAAGAAATGGTTCTGGTGGCGTAAACTCGTGCTTTGTATGCACCCCGACACCCGTCTTTGGAATGGGTGACATGTGGCAACGAAATTGTGCGAAATCACCCTGAACATGAGTTTTGGACATAAAGTAGTGGATTGGGCATGTTCGTTGGAAAAAATGAAGAAATGGTTCTGGTGGCGAAAACTCGTCCTTTGCATGCACCCCGACACCCGTTTTCGGAACGGGTGACGTGCGGCAACGAAATTGCACGAAAACACCCCAAACATGAGTTTTGGACCTAAAGTAGTGGATTGGGCATGTTCGTTGCAAAAAACGAAGAAATGGTTCCTCTGGCGTAAACTCGTGCTTTATATGCACCCCGACACCCGTTTTTGGAATGGGCGATGTGCGACAACGAAATTGCGCGAAACCACCCCAAACATGAGTTTTGGACCTAAAGTAGTGGATTGGGCATGTTCGTTGTGAAAAACGAAGAAATGGTTCTGGTGGCGAAAATTCGTGCATTGTATGCACCCTCACACCCGTTTTCGGAATGGGTGACGTGCGGCAACGAAATTGCACGAAACCACCCGAACATGAGTTTTGGACCTAAAGTAGTGGATTGGGCACGTTCGTTGCGAAAAACGAAGAAATGGTTCCTGTGGCGTAAACTCGTGCTTTGTATGCACCCCGACACCCGTTTTCGGAATGGGTGACGTCCGGCAACAAAATTGCGCGAAACCACCCCAAACATGAGTTTTAGACCTAAAGTAGTGGATGGGGCATGTTCGTTGTGAAAAACAAAGAAATGGTTTCGGTGCCGAAAGCTCATGCTTTGTGTGCACCCCAACACCCGTTTTCGGAATGGGTGATGTGCGACAACGAAATTGTGCGAAACCACCGCATACATGAGTTTTCAACCTAAATTAGTGGATTGGGCATGTTCATTGGGAAAAACGAAGAAATTGTTCCGGTGGCGTAAACTCGTGCTGTGTATGCACCCTGACACCCGTTTTCGGAATGGGTGACGTGCGGCAACGAAATTGCACGAAAACACCCCAAACATGAGTTTTGGACCTAAAGTAGTGGATTGGGCATGTTCGTTGCAAAAAACGAAGAAATGGTTCCTCTGGCGTAAACTCGTGCTTTATATGCACCCCGACACCCGTTTTTGGAATGGGCGATGTGCGACAACGAAATTGCGCGAAACCACCCCAAACATGAGTTTTGGACCTAAAGTAGTGGATTGGGCTTGTTCGTTGTGAAAAACGAAGAAATGGTTCTGGTGGCGAAAATTCGTGCATTGTATGCACCCTCACACCCGTTTTCGGAATGGGTGACGTGCGGCAACGAAATTGCACGAAACCACCCGAACATGAGTTTTGGACCTAAAGTAGTGGATTGGGCATGTTCGTTGCGAAAAACGAAGAAATGGTTCCTGTGGCGTAAACTCGTGGTTTGTATGCACCCCGACACCCGTTGTCGGAATGGGTGACGTGCGGCAACGAAATTGCGCGAAACAACCCCAAACGTGAGTTTTGGACCTAAAGTAGTGCATTGGGCATGTTCGTTGCAAAAAACGAAGAAATGGTTTCGGAATGGGTGACGTGAGGCAACGAAATTGCGCGAAACCACCCAAAACATGAGTTTTGGACCTAAAGTAGTGGATTGGGATTGTTCGTTGGGAAAAACAAAGAAATGGTTCCGGTGGTGTAAACTCGTGCTTTGTATGCACCCCGACACCCGTATTTTCGGAATGGATGACGTGCGGCAACGAAATTGCGCGAAACCACCCCAAACATGAGTTTTGGACCTAAAGTAGTGGATTGGGCATGTTCGTTGCGAAAAACGAAGTAATGGTTCCGGTGGCGAAAACGCGTACTTTGTATGCACCCGACACTCGTTTTCGGAAAGGGTGACGTGCGGCAACGTAATTGCGCGAAACCACTCGAAACATGAGTTTTGGACCTAATGTAGTGGATTGGGCATGTTTGCTGTGAAAAACGAAGAAATGGTTTCGATGCCGAAAACTCGTGCTTTGTATGCACCCTCACACCCGTTTTCGGAATGGGTGATGTGCGGCAACGAAATTGCACGAAATCACCCCAAAAATGAGTTTTGGACCTAAAGTAGTGGATTGGGCATGTCGATGCGAAAAATGAAGAAATGGTTCCTGTGGCGAAAACTCGTGCTTTGTATGCACCCCGACACCCTTTTTTGGAATGGGTGACGTGCGGCAACGAAATTGCGCGAAACAACCCCAAACATGGGTTTTGGACATAAAGTAGTGGATTGGGCATGTTCGTTGCGAAAAAACGAAGAAATTATTCGGGTGGTGAAAACTCGTGCTTTGTATGCACCCTAACACCCGTTTTCGGAATGGGTGACGTGCGACAATGAAATTGCGCGAAACCACCCCAAATAGGAGTTTTGGACCTAAAGTAGTGGATTGGGCATGTCGATGCGAAAAACGAAGAAATGGTTCTGGTGGCGTAAACTCGTGCTTTGTATACACCCCGAAACCCGTCTTTGGAATGGGTGACATGTGGCAACGAAATTGCGCGAAATCACCCTAAACATGAGTTTTGGACATAAAGTAGTGGATTGGGCATGTTCGTTGGGAAAAATGAAGAAATGGTTCTGGTGGCGAAAACTCGTGCTTTGCATGCACCCCCACACCCGTTTTCGGAACGGGTGACGTGCGGCAACGAAATTGCACGAAACCACCCCAAACATGAGTTTTGGACCTAAAGTAGTGGATTGGGCATGTTCGTTGCAAAAAACGAAGAAATGGTTCCTCTGGCGTAAACTCGTGCTTTATATGCACCCCGACACCCGTTTTTGGAATGGGCGACGTGCGACAAAGAAATTGTGCGAAACCACCCCAAACATGAGTTTTGGACCTAAAGTATTGGATTGGGCATGTTCGTTGTGAAAAACGAAGAAATGGTTCTGGTGGCGAAAATTCGTGCATTGTATGCACCCTCACACCCGTTTTCGGAATGGGTGACGTGCGGCAACGAAATTGCACGAAACCACCCCGAACATGAGTTTTGGACCTAAAGTAGTGGATTGGGCATGTTCGTTGCGAAAAACAAAGAAATGGTTCCTGTGGCGTAAACTCGTGCTTTGTATGCACCCCGACACCCGTTTTCGGAATGGGTGACGTCCGGCAACAAAATTGCGTGAAACCACCCCAAACATGAGTTTTGGACCTAAAGTAGTAGATTGGGCATGTTCGTTGTGAAAACGAAGAAATGGTTTCGGTGCCGAAAGCTCATGCTTTGTGTGCACCCCGACACCCGTTTTCGGAATGGGTGATGTGCGACAACGAAATTGCGCGAAACCACTGCAAACATGAGTTTTGGACCCACTGATTGGGCATGTTCATTGGGAAAAACGAAGAAATGGTTCCGGTGGCGTAAACTCGTGCTTTGTATGCACCCCGACACCCGTTTTCGGAATGGGTGATGTGCGGCAACGAAATTGCACGAAACCACCCGAAACATGAGTTTTGGACCTAAAGTAGAGGATTCGGCATGTTTGCTGCGAAAAACGAAGAAATGGTTCTGGTGCCGAAAACCCGTGCTTTGTATGCACCCTCACACCCGTTTTCGAAACGGGTGACGTGCGGCAACGAAATTGCACGAAACCACCCAAAACATGAGTTTTGGACCTAAAGTAGTGGATTGGGCATGTTCGTTGCGAAAAATGAATAATTGGTTCATGTGGCGAAAAGTCGTGTTTGTATGCACCGCGACACCCGTTTTCGGAATGGGTGACGTGCGGCAACGAAATTGCGCGAAACCACCCCAAACAAGAGTTTTGGACCTAACGTAGTGGATTGGGCATGTCGATGAAATGGTTCCTGTGGCGAAAACTCGTGCTTTGTATGCACCCTGACACCCGTTTTCAGAATGCGTGACGTGCGGCAATGAAATTGCGCGAAACCACCCCAAACATGAGTTTTGGACCTAAAGTAGTGGATTGGGCATGTTCGTTGCGAAAAACGAAGAAATGGTTTCTATGGCAAAAACTCGTGCTTTGTATGCACCCCGACACCCGTTTTTGGAATGGATGACGTGTGGCGACGAAATTGCGCGAAACCACCCCAAACATGAGTTTTGGACATAAAGTAGTGGATTGGGCATGTTCGTTGGGAAAAACGAAGAAATGGTTTCGGTGGCGTAAACTCGTGCTTTGTATGCACCCCGACACCCGTTTTCGGAAATGGGTGACGTGCGGCAACGAAATTGCACGAAACCACCCGAAACATGAGTTTTGGACCTAAAGTAGTGGATTGGGCATGTTTGCTGCGAAAAACGAAGAAATGGTTCCGGTGCCGAAAACCCGTGCTTTGTATGCACCCTCACACCCGTTTTCGGAATGGGTGACGTGCGGCAACGAAATTGCACGAAACCACCCCAAACATGAGTTTTGGACCTAAAGTAGTGGATTGGACTTGTCGATGCGAAAAACGAGAAATGGTTCCTGTGGCGAAAACTCGTGCTTTGTATGCACCCCGACACCCATTTTCGGAATGGGTGACGTGCGGCAACGAAATTGCGCGAAACCACCCCAAACATGAGTTTTGGACCTAAAGTAGTGGATTGGGCATGTTCGTTGCGAAAAATGAATAATTGGTTCAGGTGGCGAAAAGTCGTGTTTGTATGCACCGCGACACCCGTTTTCGGAATGGGTGACGTGCGGCAACGAAATTGCGCGAAACCACCCCAAACAGGAGTTTTGGACCTAAAGTAGTGGATTGGGCATGTCGATGCGAAAAACGAAGAAATGGTTCTGGTGGCGTAAACTCGTGCTTTGTATGCACCCCGACACCCATCTTTGGAATGGGTGACATGTGGCAACGAAATTGCGCGAAATCACCCTAAACATGAGTTTTGGACATAAAGTAGTGGATTGGGCATGTTCGTTGGAAAAAATGAAGAAATGGTTCTGGTGGCGAAAACTCGTGCTTTGCATGCACCCCGACACCCGTTTTCGGAACGGGTGACGTGCGGCAACGAAATTGCACGAAAACACCCCAAACATGAGTTTTGGACCTAAAGTAGTGGATTGGGCATGTTCGTTGCAAAAAACGAAGAAATGGTTCCTCTGGCGTAAACTCGTGCTTTATATGCACCCCGACACCCGTTTTTGGAATGTGCGATGTGCGACAACGAAATTGCGCGAAACCACCCCAAACATGAGTTTTGGACCTAAAGTAGTGGATTGGGCATGTTCGTTGTGAAAAACGAAGAAATGGTTCTGGTGGCGAAAATTCGTGCATTGTATGCACCCTCACACCCGTTTTCGGAATGGGTGACGTGCGGCAACGAAATTGCACGAAACCACCCGAACATGAGTTTTGGACCTAAAGTAGTGGATTGGGCATGTTCGTTGCGAAAAACGAAGAAATGGTTCCTGTGGCGTAAACTCGTGCTTTGTATGCACCCCGACACCCGTTTTCGGAATGGGTGACGTCCGGCAACAAAATTGCGCGAAACCACCCCAAACATGAGTTTTAGACCTAAAGTAGTGGATGGGGCATGTTCGTTGTGAAAAACAAAGAAATGGTTTCGGTGCCGAAAGCTCATGCTTTGTGTGCACCCCAACACCCGTTTTCGGAATGGGTGATGTGCGACAACGAAATTGCGCGAAACCACCGCAAACATGAGTTTTTGACCTAAATTAGTGGATTGGGCATGTTCATTGGGAAAAACGAAGAAATTGTTCCGGTGGCGTAAACTCGTGCTGTGTATTCACCCTGACACCCGTTTTCGGAATGGGTGACGTGCGGCAACGAAATTGCACGAAAACACCCCAAACATGAGTTTTGGACCTAAAGTAGTGGATTGGGCATGTTCGTTGCAAAAAACGAAGAAATGGTTCCTCTGGCGTAAACTCGTGCTTTATATGCACCCCGACACCCGTTTTTGGAATGGGCGATGTGCGACAACGAAATTGCGCGAAACCACCCCAAACATGAGTTTTGGACCTAAAGTAGTGGATTGGGCATGTTCGTTGTGAAAAACGAAGAAATGGTTCTGGTGGCGAAAATTCGTGCATTGTATGCACCCTCACACCCGTTTTCGGAATGGGTGACGTGCGGCAACGAAATTGCACGAAACCACCCGAACATGAGTTTTGGACCTAAAGTAGTGGATTGGGCATGTTCGTTGCGAAAAACGAAGAAACGGTTCCTGTGGCGTAAACTCGTGCTTTGTATGCACCCCGACACCC
This sequence comes from Zea luxurians, assembly GCA_029449295.1. Lineage (NCBI taxonomy): Eukaryota > Viridiplantae > Streptophyta > Magnoliopsida > Poales > Poaceae > Zea > Zea luxurians. The sequence goes on from JAOPSE010001245.1 coordinate 114,321, forward strand.
GTTGTCGGAATGGGTGACGTACGGCAACGAAATTGCGCGAAACAACCCCAAACGTGAGTTTTGGACCTAAAGTAGTGCATTGGGCATGTTCGTTGCAAAAAAACGAAGAAATGGTTTCGGAATGGGTGACGTGAGGCAACGAAATTGCGCGAAACCACCCAAAACATGAGTTTTGGACCTAAAGTAGTGGATTGGGATTGTTCGTTGGGAAAAACAAAGAAATGGTTCCAGTGGCGTAAACTCGTGCTTTGTATGCACCCCGACACCCGTTTTCGGAATGGATGACGTGCGGCAACAAAATTGCGCGAAACCACCCCAAACATGAGTTTTGGACCTAAAGTAGTGGATTGGGCATGTTCGTTGCGAAAAACGAAGTAATGGTTCCGGTGGCGAAAACGCGTACTTTGTATGCACCCGACACTCGTTTTCGGAATGGGTGACGTGCGGCAACGTAATTGCGCGAAACCACTCGAAACATGAGTTTTGGACCTAATGTAGTGGATTGGGCATGTTTGCTGTGAAAAACGAAGAAATGGTTTCGATGCCGAAAACTCGTGCTTTGTATGCACCCTCACACCCGTTTTCGGAATGGGTGACGTGCGGCAACGAAATTGCACGAAATCACCCCAAAAATGAGTTTTGGACCTAAAGTAGTGGATTGGGCATGTCGATGCGAAAAATGTAGAAATGGTTCCTGTGGCGAAAACTCGTGCTTTGTATGCACCCCGACACCCTTTTTTGGAATGGGTGACGTGCGGCAACGAAATTGCGCGAAACAACCCCAAACATGGGTTTTGGACATAAAGTAGTTGATTGGGCATGTTCGTTGCGAAAAACGAAGAAATTATTCCGGTGGTGAAAACTCGTGCTTTGTATGCACCCTAACACCCGTTTTCGGAATGGGTGACGTGCGACAATGAAATTGCGCGAAACCACCCCAAACAGGAGTTTTGGACCTAAAGTAGTGGATTGGGCATGTCGATGCGAAAAACGAAGAAATGGTTCTGGTGGCGTAAACTCGTGCTTTGCACGACACCCGTTTTCGGAATGGGTGACGTGCGACAACAAAATTGCGCGAAACCACCCCAAACATGAGTATTGGACCAAAAGTAGTGGATTGGGCATGTTCGTTGCAAAAACGAAGAAATGGTTCCGGTGGCAAAAACTTGTGCTTTGTATGCACCCGACACCCGTTTTCGGAATGGGTGACGTGCGACAACGAAATTGCGCGAAACCACCCAAAACATGAGTTTTGGACCTAAAGTAGTGGATTAGGCATGTTCGTTGCGAAAAACGATAAAATGGTTCCGGTGGCAAAAACTCGTGCTTTCTATGCACCCCGACAACCGTTTTCAGAATGGGTGACGTATGGCAACGAAATTGCGCGAAACCACCCCAAACATGAGTTTTGGACCTAAAGTAGTGGATTGGGCATGTTCGTTGCGAAAAACGAAGAAATGGTTCCGGTGGCAAAAACTCGTGCTTTGTATGCACCCGACACCCGTTTTCGGAATGGGTGATGTGCGACTACGAAATTGCGCGAAACCACCCCAAACATGAGTTTTAGACCTAAAGTAGTGGATTGGGCATGTTCGTTGCGAAAAACGAAGAAATGGTTCCGGTGGCAAAAACGCGTGCTTTGTATGCACCCCGACAACCGTTTTTAGAATGGGTGACGTGCGGCAACGAAATTGCGCGAAACCACCCCAAACATGCGTTTTGGACCTAAAGTAGTGGATTGGGCATGTTCGTTGCGAAAAACGAAGAAATGGTTCCGGTGGCAAAAACTCGTGCTTTGTATGCACCCCGACACCCGTTTTCGGAATGGGTGACGTGCGACAACGAAATTGCGCGAAACCACCCCAAACATGAGTTTTGGACCTAAAGTAGTGGATTGGGCATGTTCGTTGCGAAAAACGAAGAAATGGTTCTGGTGGCAAAAACTCGTGCTTTGTATGCACCCCGACAACCGTTTTCAGAATGGTTGACGTGCGGCAACGAAATTGCGCGAAACCATCCCAAACATGAGTTTTGGACCTAAAGTAGTGGATTGGGCATGTTCGTTGCGAAAAACGAAAAATGGTTCCGGTGGGAAAAACTCGTGCTTTGTATGCACCCCGACAACCGTTTTCAGAATGGGTGATGTGCGGCAACGAAATTGCGCGAAACCACCCCAAACATGAGTTTTGGACCTAAAGTAGTGGATTGGGCATGTTCGTTGCGAAAAACGAAGAAATGGTTCAGGTGGCAAAAACTCGTGCTTTGTATGCACCCGACACCCGTTTTCGGAATGGGTGATGTGTGACAACGAAATTGCGCGAAACCACACCAAACATGAGTTTTAGACCTAAAGTAGTGGATTGGGCATGTTCGTTTCAAAAAACGAAGAAATGGTTCAGGTGGCAAAAACTCGTGCTTTGTATGCACCCGACACCCGTTTTCGGAATGGGTGACGTGCGACAACGAAATTGCGCGAAACCAGCCCAAACATGAGTATTGGACCTAAAGTAGTGCATTGGGCATGTTCGTTGCGAAAAACGAAGAAATGGTTCCGGTGGCAAAAACTCGTGCTTTGTATGCACCCGACACCCGTTTTCGGAATGGGTGACGTGCGACAACGAAATTGCGCGAAACCACCCCAAACATGAGTTTTGGACCTAAAGTAGTGGATTGGGCATGTTCGTTGCGAAAAACGATAAAATGGTTCCGGTGGCAAAAACTTGTGCTTTGTATGCACCCCGACAACCGTTTTCAGAATGGGTGACGTGCGGCAACGAAATTGTGCGAAACCACCCCAAACATGAGTTTTGGACCTAAAGTAGTGGATTGGGCATGTTCGTTGCGAAAAACGAAGAAATGGTTTCGGTGGCAAAAACTCGTGCTTTGTACACCACGACACCCTTTTCGGAATGGGTGACGTGCGACAACGAAATGGCGCGAAACCACCCCAAACATGAGTATTGGACCTAAAGTAGTGGATTGGGCATGTTCGTTGCGAAAAACGAAGAAATGGTTCCGGTGGCAAAAACTCGTGCTTTGTATGCACCCGACACCCGTTTTCGGAATGGGTGACGTGTGACAACGAAATTGCGCGAAACCACACCAAACATGAGTTTTGGACCTAAAGTAGTGGATTGGGCATGTTCGTTTCGAAAAACGAAGAAATGGTTCAGGTGGCAAAAACTCGTGCTTTGTATGCACCCGACACCCGTTTTCGGAATGGGTGACGTGCGACAACGAAATTGCGCGAAACCAGCCCAAACATGAGTATTGGACCTAAAGTAGTGGATTGGGCATGTTCGTTGCGAAAAACGAAGAAATGGTTCCGGTGGCAAAAACTCGTGCTTTGTATGCACCCGACACCCGTTTTCGGAATGGGTGACGTGCGACAACGAAATTGCGCGAAACCACCCCAAACATGAGTTTTGGACCTAAAGTAGTGGATTGGGCATGTTCGTTGCGAAAAACGATAAAATGATTCCGGTGGCAAAAACTCGTGCTTTGTATGCACCCCGACAACCGTTTTCAAAATGGGTGATGTGCGGCAACGAAATTGCGCGAAACCACCCCAAACATGAGTTTTGGACCTAAAGTAGTGGATTGGGCATGTTCGTTGCGAAAAACGAAGAAATGGTTCCGGTGGCAAAAACTCGTGCTTTGTATGCACCCCGACAACCCCGACACCCGTTTTCGGAATGGGTGATGTGCGACGACGAAATTGCGTGAAACCACCCCAAACATGAGTTTTAGACCTAAAGTAGTGGATTGGGCATGTTCGTTGCGAAAAACGAAGAAATGGTTCCGGTGGCAAAAACGCGTGCTTTGTATGCACCCCGACAACCGTTTTCAGAAAGGGTGACGTGCGGCAACGAAATTGCGCGAAACCACCCCAAACATGAGTTTTGGACCTAAAGTAGTGGATTGGGCATGTTCGTTGCGAAAAACGGAGAAATGGTTCCGGTGGCAAAAACTCGTGCTTTGTATGCACCCCGACAACCGTTTTCAGAATGGGTGACGTGCGGCAACGAAATTGCGCGAAACCACCCGAAACATGAGTTTTGGACCTAAAGTAGTGGATTGGGCATGTTCGTTGCGAAAAACGAAGAAATGGTTCAGGTGGCAAAAACTCGTGCTTTGAATGCACCCGACACCCGTTTTCGGAATGGGTGACGTGCAACAACGAAATTGCGCGAAACCACACCAAACATGAGTTTTGGACCTAAAGTAGTGGATTGGGCATGTTCGTTTCGAAAAACGAAGAAATGGTTCTGGTGGCAAAAACTCGTGCTTTGTATGCACCCTGACACCCGTTTTCGGAATGGGTGACGTGCGACAACGAAATTGCGCGAAACCACCCCAAACATGAGTTTTGGACCTAAAGTAGTGGATTGGGCATGTTCGTTGCGAAAAATGAAGAAATGGTTCCGGTGGCAAAAACTCGTGCTTTGTATGCACCCCAACATCCGTTTTCAGAATGGGTGACGTGCGACAACGAAATTGCGCGAAACCACCCCAAACATGAGTTTTGGACCTAAAGTAGTGGATTGGGCATGTTCGTTGCGAAAAACAAAGAAATGGTTCCGGTTGCAAAAACTCGTGCTTTGTATGCACCCGACACCCGTTTTCGGAATGGGTGATGTGCGACTACGAAATTGCGCGAAACCACCCCAAACATGAGTTTTAGACCTAAAGTAGTGGATTGGGCATGTTCGTTGCGAAAAACGAAGAAATGGTTCCGGTGGCAAAAACGCGTGCTTTGTATGCACCCCGACAACCGTTTTTAGAATGGGTGACGTGCGGCAACGAAATTGCGCGAAACCACCCCAAACATGCGTTTTGGACCTAAAGTAGTGGATTGGGCATGTTCGTTGCGAAAAACGAAGAAATGGTTCCGGTGGCAAAAACTCGTGCTTTGTATGCACCCCGACACCCGTTTTCGGAATGGGTGACGTGCGACAACGAAATTGCGCGAAACCACCCCAAACATGAGTTTTGGACCTAAAGTAGTGGATTGGGCATGTTCGTTGCGAAAAACGAAGAAATGGTTCTGGTGGCAAAAACTCGTGCTTTGTATGCACCCCGACAACCGTTTTCAGAATGGTTGACGTGCGGCAACGAAATTGCGCGAAACCATCCCAAACATGAGTTTTGGACCTAAAGTAGTGGATTGGGCATGTTCGTTGCGAAAAACGAAAAATGGTTCCGGTGGGAAAAACTCGTGCTTTGTATGCACCCCGACAACCGTTTTCAGAATGGGTGATGTGCGGCAACGAAATTGCGCGAAACCACCCCAAACATGAGTTTTGGACCTAAAGTAGTGGATTGGGCATGTTCGTTGCGAAAAACGAAGAAATGGTTCAGGTGGCAAAAACTCGTGCTTTGTATGCACCCGACACCCGTTTTCGGAATGGGTGATGTGTGACAACGAAATTGCGCGAAACCACACCAAACATGAGTTTTAGACCTAAAGTAGTGGATTGGGCATGTTCGTTTCAAAAAACGAAGAAATGGTTCAGGTGGCAAAAACTCGTGCTTTGTATGCACCCGACACCCGTTTTCGGAATGGGTGACGTGCGACAACGAAATTGCGCGAAACCAGCCCAAACATGAGTATTGGACCTAAAGTAGTGCATTGGGCATGTTCGTTGCGAAAAACGAAGAAATGGTTCCGGTGGCAAAAACTCGTGCTTTGTATGCACCCGACACCCGTTTTCGGAATGGGTGACGTGCGACAACGAAATTGCGCGAAACCACCCCAAACATGAGTTTTGGACCTAAAGTAGTGGATTGGGCATGTTCGTTGCGAAAAACGATAAAATGGTTCCGGTGGCAAAAACTTGTGCTTTGTATGCACCCCGACAACCGTTTTCAGAATGGGTGACGTGCGGCAACGAAATTGTGCGAAACCACCCCAAACATGAGTTTTGGACCTAAAGTAGTGGATTGGGCATGTTCGTTGCGAAAAACGAAGAAATGGTTTCGGTGGCAAAAACTCGTGCTTTGTACACCACGACACCCTTTTCGGAATGGGTGACGTGCGACAACGAAATGGCGCGAAACCACCCCAAACATGAGTATTGGACCTAAAGTAGTGGATTGGGCATGTTCGTTGCGAAAAACGAAGAAATGGTTCCGGTGGCAAAAACTCGTGCTTTGTATGCACCCGACACCCGTTTTCGGAATGGGTGACGTGTGACAACGAAATTGCGCGAAACCACACCAAACATGAGTTTTGGACCTAAAGTAGTGGATTGGGCATGTTCGTTTCGAAAAACGAAGAAATGGTTCAGGTGGCAAAAACTCGTGCTTTGTATGCACCCGACACCCGTTTTCGGAATGGGTGACGTGCGACAACGAAATTGCGCGAAACCAGCCCAAACATGAGTATTGGACCTAAAGTAGTGGATTGGGCATGTTCGTTGCGAAAAACGAAGAAATGGTTCCGGTGGCAAAAACTCGTGCTTTGTATGCACCCGACACCCGTTTTCGGAATGGGTGACGTGCGACAACGAAATTGCGCGAAACCACCCCAAACATGAGTTTTGGACCTAAAGTAGTGGATTGGGCATGTTCGTTGCGAAAAACGATAAAATGATTCCGGTGGCAAAAACTCGTGCTTTGTATGCACCCCGACAACCGTTTTCAAAATGGGTGATGTGCGGCAACGAAATTGCGCGAAACCACCCCAAACATGAGTTTTGGACCTAAAGTAGTGGATTGGGCATGTTCGTTGCGAAAAACGAAGAAATGGTTCCGGTGGCAAAAACTCGTGCTTTGTATGCACCCCGACAACCCCGACACCCGTTTTCGGAATGGGTGATGTGCGACGACGAAATTGCGTGAAACCACCCCAAACATGAGTTTTAGACCTAAAGTAGTGGATTGGGCATGTTCGTTGCGAAAAACAAAGAAATGGTTCCGGTGGCAAAAACGCGTGCTTTGTATGCACCCCGACAACCGTTTTCAGAAAGGGTGACGTGCGGCAACGAAATTGCGCGAAACCACCCCAAACATGAGTTTTGGACCTAAAGTAGTGGATTGGGCATGTTCGTTGCGAAAAACGGAGAAATGGTTCCGGTGGCAAAAACTCGTGCTTTGTATGCACCCCGACAACCGTTTTCAGAATGGGTGACGTGCGGCAACGAAATTGCGCGAAACCACCCGAAACATGAGTTTTGGACCTAAAGTAGTGGATTGGGCATGTTCGTTGCGAAAAACGAAGAAATGGTTCAGGTGGCAAAAACTCGTGCTTTGAATGCACCCGACACCCGTTTTCGGAATGGGTGACGTGCAACAACGAAATTGCGCGAAACCACACCAAACATGAGTTTTGGACCTAAAGTAGTGGATTGGGCATGTTCGTTTCGAAAAACGAAGAAATGGTTCTGGTGGCAAAAACTCGTGCTTTGTATGCACCCTGACACCCGTTTTCGGAATGGGTGACGTGCGACAACGAAATTGCGCGAAACCACCCCAAACATGAGTTTTGGACCTAAAGTAGTGGATTGGGCATGTTCGTTGCGAAAAATGAAGAAATGGTTCCGGTGGCAAAAACTCGTGCTTTGTATGCACCCCAACATCCGTTTTCAGAATGGGTGACGTGCGACAACGAAATTGCGCGAAACCACCCCAAACATGAGTTTTGGACCTAAACTAGTGGATTGGGCATGTTCGTTGCGAAAAACAAAGAAATGGTTCCGGTTGCAAAAACTCGTGCTTTGTATGCACCCGACACCCGTTTTTTGGAATGACTGACGTGCGACAATGAAATTGCGCGAAACCACCCCAAACATGAGTTTTGGACCTAAAGTAGTGGATTGGGCATGTCCGTTGCGAAAAACGAAGAAATGGTTCCGGTGGCAAAAACTCGTGCTATGTATGCACCCCGACAATAGTTTTTAGAATGGGTGACGTGCGGCAACGAAATTGCGCAAAACCACCCCAAACATGAGTTTTGGACCTAAAGTAGTGGATTGGGCATGTTCGTTGCAAAAAACGAAGAAATGTTTCCGATGGCAAAAACTCGTGCTTTGTATGCACCCCCGACACCCGTTTTCGGAATGGGTGACGTGCGACAACGAAATTGCGCGAAACCACCCCAAACATGAGTTTTGGACCTAAAGTAGTGGATTGGGCATGTTCGTTGCGAAAAACGAAGAAGTGGTTCCGGTGGCAAAAACTCGTGCTTTGTATGCACCCGACACCCGTTTTCGGAATGGGTGACGTGCGACGACGAAATTGCGTGAAACCACCCCAAACATGAGTTTTGGACCTAAAGTAGTGGATTGGGCATGTTCGTTGCGAAAAACGAAGAAATGGTTCCGGTGGCAAAAACTCGTGCTTTGTATGCACCCCCGACAACCGTTTTCAGAATGGGTGACATGCAGCAACGAAATTGCGCGAAACCACACCAAACATGAGTTTTGGACCCAAAGTAGTGGATTGGGCATGTTCGTTGCGAAAAACGAAGAAATGGTTCCGGTGGCAAAAACTCGTGCTTTGTATGCATCCGACACCCGTTTTCGGAATGGGTGACTTGCGGCAACGAAATTGCGCGAAACCACGTCAAACATGAGTTTTGGACCTAAAGTAGTGGATTGGGCATGTTCGTTGCGAAAAACGAAGAAATGGTTCCAGTGGCAAAAACTCGTGCTTTGTATGCACCCCGACAAACGTTTTCAGAATGGGTGACGTGCGGCAACGAAATTGCGTGAAACCACCCCAAACATGAGTTTTGGACCTAAAGTAGTGGATTGGGCATGTTCGTTGCAAAAAACGAAGAAATGGTCCCGGTAGCAAAAACTCGTGCTTTGTATGCACCTGACACCCGTTTTCGGAATGGGTGACTGATGAACCCAACGGGTAGAAGGGTGCCCGATCTTTCGATGAGAGATGATGGAGGTGGAAAACTTGTTGGAGAACGACGTTGGCTGCCCGACTACCACAACCAAGATGGTGTGGCGCCTTGAGCGACAGGTACACCGTCTCTTGATAACTACGATTTGGGGTGGAGGTCGACGTTGTGCTATCCGACTTGATGAGGACATCAACACCAACACGAGCACATCTACACCAGCAGCACCTTCTCTAGCCCAGGCACCATCTTCCCCAGTCCAGGCGCCACCCCTTCCACCTGGGCCAGTGACTCGGGCCCGTGCAAGAGAATTGAACTACATCATGTTGTTAAAGAACGAAGGCCCAGAAGAATAGACGACCAGCCCAATTGCGGCCCATAATGGACGACCTAGGGTTGGCCGCCCCTAGGGGCTGCGCCCCCTCTCTATTTATACAGGAGCTGCGCCTCCTTTATTTTCCGAGTTTTGTTTTACATTAGCTTTAGCTACTCTCGAACACGCGCAAATCTGCGCTGTCTTCGTGTATTCAGAACTCCACCCTCGAGTAATAGATTAGATTGCTCGCATCTTTTTCTTGTTCGTTCTTCGATTGCGCACAGGAAACGATCTTCGTGATCAGGCCGATCTCGCATCAGCAAGGTCGGTAACCACAGGGAGTTGGTTCAGCGATTGCATTGGCGCCTCGGGCTTGCTCGTCGTAGTCGGATCGCAAGGGTCAACTTCCGCCAAATCGGAATTATCTCTACTCGCCGAAAGATCGGGCACCTCAGCTACATCAATTGGTATCAGATTTCCAGGTTGATCGGTGAGTTTATCGAGTGTTTTTTTCCTACAGTCCACAAAACCACATAAAAATTCAGGTTAGACCTTATCCCAGCACCCTTTTGAGCCTCGCACTTTCTTTCAATAATCTGCATTGTTGAATTTGTGTGCTTTCGCGTCATTTGTTGCTGGTTGCATTGTGTTCTTCCACCATTCAAATCCTAGCGCCGCCACCATCTCCCCTTTCATCACTCCACAAACCGAGTCAACATTGTTTCCTTGTTTTTCTCCTTCGGTTACGTCAAAAAAAACAGAAAAAACAAACCGAGTCAACGGCCGTTTCCTTGTTTTTCTCCTTCGGTTACGAAAAAAAAACAGAAAAAAAAACCGAGTCAACATCGTTTCCTTGTTTTTCTCCTTCGGTTACGTCAAAAAAAAACAGAAACAAAAAAACAACGAAGGAGAAAGGATACGGTTGTTTCATCCCGGCCGTTTGAAAACATAACTTGAGCTACCTTCCTTAAACCGGGCATAACTTTTCGCTCGGGTGTCCGAAAAATCTGAAATTTTTACAGGAGCTAGTTGACACCATTCTGAGGCCGCCAAACTCACCTTCGGTCTGTTTGGGTTCGACAAAATTGTCAAAAAAATTCAGGAAAATAAAGAAAAAATCCGTCAAAGTTCTCGCACGCTTTTCAGAGAACTTCCTAATTTTCTGTAGACCACATTTGAACTCTGTTTTAGGTGAAACTTCGTGTAGCTCCTATTTTGTTGCTTCTTGTGCTGAGAAAAATATCAAAAAAATCATACAAAAAAGAAAAACAAAATCACTTGTGATTCCTACTAGTGGCCTCGCTAGTACAATATTTACGGTACTGCCATTCTACTAGTTCCATCCGTCCTTTGCACTTGTGGCCAGCAATATAGTTTCGTGTTTTGCACTATAATTCAACTTTAAATTATTGTTTGGTCGTGCTAATCCTTGACTTGAGTGCAGCCTACCCAGAACTCCACATATTTCTACGACGAGTAGGTTTCTGTTTCTCCAGGCAATCGCTCATCCAATCTTTCACCGGTTCCACCTGTTGGTTGCAGTTCACCACTGTGGCTTGGTAAGAACGGATAAGACTTCGATAACAGCACTAGTGTAAGCGCCTTGTGAGCAGTACACCACTGTTTTTTGTCGTTTTTTTGGTGTTTGCGCTAACTATGGCAGGAGCACATGACGCGGTGGATGCCCAGTTGCTGGAAGTAAAGGGACAAGTTGATGGACTTGCTGATGACATTAGGACGATGCATGAACGGCTTGATTCAACGGTCACTTCGACGACCGAGCGTTTCAACCAGCTTGACCTTGCTCAAACGGCGACTCGCACCACACTCGACACCATCCTGGCACGCCTTGATGCGTTGACCACAAAGATGGAGCAGGACTACGGCGGTGACACTGAGTGGGACGATGGAGATCGCCGTGTTCGTGCACGCCGTGTGGTTCGTCATCCCCCTAATGACTTATTTTCTAAGATTAAATTTAAAATTCCACCTTTTAATGGCAAATATGATCCTGCTGCATATCTTGATTGAGAGTTAGAGGTTGAACAAAAATTTTTATGCCATGATATTGCTGCACATTCTCAGGTTAAAGCTGCTATTAGTGAATTTACTGATTTTGCTTTAATTTGGTGGCGTGAGTTTAAAATAAAACATCCCACTACCATTCCAACCACTTGGGATCAGTTGAAAGCTGCGATGCGACATCGATTTGTGCCTTCGTATTATGCTCGTGATTTGCTTAATAAAATGCAGCGTTTTCAGCAAGGTTCTCAATCTGTTGAGGACTATTTCCAGGAGTTACAAAAAGGTATGATTCGTTGTGGGATATTGGAGGACAACGACGCTGCTATGGCACGTTTTCGTGGTGGTTTAAACCGCGAAATCCAAGATATACTTGATTATAAGGAATATTATGATATGACTACTTTATTTGAATATGCTTGCAAAGCTGAACGTGAAGTGCAGGGACGCCGCTCGAAGCCATATTCTAACCCTTTTGCAGGACGAAGCTCGACATCCACCTCAGCACCAGTTCCCTCTGCGCCATCCACGTCCACCACTACTCCACGCGAGAAGACGACCAAACCAGCCAGCACTGCCCCACCCACAGGTCGTACACGGGATATTCAGTGTCATCGCTGTAGAGGATTTGGCCATGTGATTCGGGACTGCCCAAACAAGCGCACTTTACTCATTCGTGACGATGGTGAGTACTCTTCCGCTAGTGATTCTGAAGAAATTGAACATGCACTACTTGCCACTGACCATGCAGCTAAGGCGGAGGTACATGTCAACCCGGGCGACGCTGATAGGTATGAAAGTCTTGTTGTACAGCGTGTTCTCAGTACACTGGTCGCTTTGCCCGAGAAGAATCAGCGACACACTCTGTTCCATACAAAGGGTGTTGTGCAGGAGCGGTCAATTCACATCATTATCGACAGCGGCAGTTGCAACAATTTGGCGAGTACCATGCTGGTCGAAAAGTTGTCGTTACCCACTCGTAAGCATCCAAACCCATATCACATTCAATGGCTTAATGATGGTGGTAAAATAAAAATCACGCGTTCCGTGCGAGTTCCTTTCTCCATGGGTGCTTATTCTGATTTTGTTGATTGTGATGTTATTCCCATGGAAGCATGCTCTTTGTTACTTGGTCGACCTTGGCAATATGATACTGATAGCTTGCATCATGGTCGTTCGAATCATTATTCTTTCATTTTTAAGGGTCAGAAAATAATTATACATCCAATGACACCTGAACAAATTGTTAAAGATGATCTTGCCCGAGCTGCTATAACTGCTAAACAACTTGATCCATCGCCCTCTGTTCCTTCTGAAATTAAGTTGAAGGCTCCTGTTTTACTTGCTACACGTGCTGATTTTGATGATCTACACGGTGCTCATTTGCCATGCTATGCACTTGTATGCTCTAGTGTCCTCATTTCACTTGATGATGCACCATCTTTGGCTATTCCCCCTATGGTTGCTAACCTTTTGCAGGAGTACGCTGATGTCTTTCCCAAAGACTTACCACCGGGTCTCCCACCGCTTCGTGGCATTGAGCACCAGATTGACCTCATTCCCGGTGCACAGCTTCCGAACCGCGCACCATACCGTACAAATCCGGATGAGACGAAGGAGATTCAGCGCCAGGTACAGGCGTTGCTTGACAAAGGATACATTCGTGAGTCTCTTAGCCCTTGCTCTGTTCCTGTGTTACTTGTTCCCAAGAAGGATGGGTCATGGCGTATGTGTGTAGACTGTCGTGCTATTAATAACATCACTATTCGTTATCGCTATCCTATACCACGCCTTGACGATATGCTAGATGAGCTTAGTGGTGTCATTATTTTCACTAAGATTGATTTGCGTAGTGGTTACCACCAGATTAGAATGAAACTGGGTGATGAATGGAAAACAGCCTTCAAAACAAAATTTGGTTTATATGAATGGTTGGTTATGCCGTTTGGATTGACTAATGCTCCCAGCACTTTTATGCGAGTGATGAATGAAGTTCTGAGGCCCTTCATAGGATTGTTTGTGGTTGTTTATTTCGATGATATCCTTATTTACAGCAAATCTAAGAAAGAGCATTTGGAACATTTAAGTGCTGTTTTTGATGCATTGCGTGCCGCCCAGTTATTCGCTAACATGGAAAAATGCATCTTTTGCACACGACGTGTCTCGTTTCTTGGTTATGTTGTTACTCCACAGGGCATTGAGGTGGATAGCAGCAAGATTGCTGCCATTCGGGAGTGGCCTACACCGACGATGGTCACACAAATTCGGAGCTTTCTTGGACTTGCCGGTTTCTACCGCAGATTTGTTCGTGATTTTAGCTCCATTGCAGCGCCTCTACATGAGCTTACAAAGAAAGATGTGCCGTTTGCTTGGAGTGATTCGCAGGAGGAAGCGTTCAGCACTTTGAAAGATAAGTTAACCCAAGCTCCCCTATTGCAATTGCCTGATTTTAATAAAGTATTTGAGCTTGAATGCGATGCTAGCGGTATTGGGCTAGGTGCTGTTTTATTACAAGAAGGAAAACCAGTTGCTTATTTTAGTGAAAAATTAAGCGGTGCTAGTCTGAAATATTCTACTTATGATAAGGAGCTTTTCGCGTTAGTGCGCACTTTACATACATGGCAGCACTATCTTTGGCATCGTGAGTTCATAATTCATTCTGATCATGAGGCTTTAAAACATATTCGTACCCAAACAAATCTGAACCGTCGTCATGCTAAATGGGTAGAATTCATTGAGTCTTTTCCTTACATTATTAAACACAAGAACGGGAAGGACAATGTTATTGCTGATGCTTTGTCTCGTCGCTATACCATGCTGTCACAGTTAGATTTTAAAATCTTTGGTTTCCACACTGTAAAAGATCAATATGTTGACGATGCTGATTTTAAAGATGCTTTCGGCCATTGTATTAATGGGAAACCATGGGGCAAATTTCACATACAGGATGGGTTCCTGTTTCGCGCTAACAAGCTGTGTGTTCCAGCTAGCTCGGTTCGTCTTTTGTTGTTACAGGAAGCACATGGAGGCGGTCTCATGGGGCACTTTGGCGTCTACAAGACACATGAGGTGTTGGCTGCCCACTTCTTCTGGCCTCGGATGCGCGCTGATGTTGAGCGCCTTGTTGCACGCTGCACTACTTGTCAGAAAGCTAAGTCACGGTTGAACAACCATGGTTTGTATATGCCTTTGCCTGTTCCTACTTCCCCTTGGATTGATATTTCGATGGATTTTGTTTTGGGATTGCCTAGAACTAAGAAGGGGAGGGATAGCATTTTTGTGGTTGTTGATCGATTCTCCAAAATGGCTCATTTCATACCTTGTCATAAGACTGATGATGCTAGCAATGTTGCTGAATTGTTTTTTAGAGAGATTATTCGTTTGCACGGTATTCCCAATACAATAGTCTCGGATCGTGATGCCAAGTTTCTGAGTCATTTTTGGAGATCTCTGTGGAATAAATTAGGAACTAAATTGCTGTTTAGCACCACTTGTCACCCTCAGACTGATGGTCAAACTGAGGTAGTTAATCGAACTTTGTCTACCATGCTTAGGGCTGTTTTAGACAAAAATTTGAAACGTTGGGAGGATTGCTTACCTCATGTTGAGTTTGCTTATAATCATGCAACACATTCTTCTACAAAGATGTGCCCTTTTCAAATTGTTTATGGTTACATTCCTAGGGCGCCTATTGCTTTGTTTTCGCTTGATGCTACGGACGCCCCACACATAGATGCTCTTGCACATGTTGAACAAATGATTAATCTCCATGAACAAACTCAACAAAACATTGCTGCTGCTAATGCTAAATATCAGATTACTGGTAGTAAAGGCCGGAAACTAGTTACTTTTGAACCTGGTGATATGGTTTGGTTGCATTTGAGAAAGGATCGTTTTCATACTTTGCGCCGTTCTAAATTGATGCCTCGTGCTGCTGGTCCTTTTAAGGTACTAACCAAGATTAATGATAATGCTTATATCCTTGACCTGCCTGCGGAGTTTGGTGTTTCCACTAGTTTTAATGTTGCAGATTTGAAACCGTATGCGGGAGAAGATGAGGAGTTGCCGTCGAGGACGACTTCAGTTCAAGAAGGGGAGGATGATGAGGACATCAACACCAACACGAGCACATCTACACCAGCAGCACCTTCTCCAGCCCAGGCACCATCTTCCCCAGTCCAGGCGCCACCCCTTCCACCTGGGCCAGTGACTCCGGCCCGTGCAAGAGAATTGAACTACATCATGTTGTTAAAGAACGAAGGCCCAGAAGAATAGACGACCAGCCCAATTGCGGCCCATAATGGACGACCTAGGGTTGGCCGCCCCTAGGGGCTGCGCCCCCTCTCTATTTATACAGGAGCTGCGCCTCCTTTATTTTCCGAGTTTTGTTTTACATTAGCTTTAGCTACTCTCGAACACGCGCAAATCTGCGCTGTCTTCGTGTATTCAGAACTCCACCCTCGAGTAATAGATTAGATTGCTCGCATCTTTTTCTTGTTCGTTCTTCGATTGCGCACAGGAAACGATCTTCGTGATCAGGCCGATCTCGCATCAGCAAGGTCGGTAACCACAGGGAGTTGGTTCAGCGATTGCATTGGCGCCTCGGGCTTGCTCGTCGTAGTCGGATCGCAAGGGTCAACTTCCGCCAAATCGGAATTATCTCTACTCGCCGAAAGATCGGGCACCTCAGCTACATCACGACTACAACAACCACAAGGGTGCTGCGCCTTAGCGATAGTTACACCGGCTCCTGTTGTTGCTGCTCTTGCCGTGCCAAGAACAGCCTTGAACCTGCAAGCAATCGAGAACAAGCAAGAACAAGATAACAAGCAAACACGCACGGATCTGATATAGTTGGGGTCCTGTTTCAAGTATTCGGGTGGTCTAGCCGACACACGCGTTTACAAGGAAGGAGCAAAGGCTAAACTTACATCAAACAAAACCCGAGTTCTTTGGTGGCTGCTAGTTGCTTAAATAGAGAAATAGAAATAAGGAATTCTGGTGGAGTCATGAAGTTCTCTCGGCAGTTCCTGGATGCCTCGGGTGTAATCTCCCATTAATTCTTGATCCACCAGCAATTAGACGAAGGGAGCTTTCCAACAAGTACTTATTTGCATTAAACGGCCTTGGGAATTGGAAGATATGTCCCATTTAAACTTGTAATTGATGCAGTTACGAAATCCCCTCGGGCTGGTGGAATCATGAAGTTCTCTCGGCAGTTCCTGGACGCCTTGGGTGTAATCTCCAATTAATTCTTGACCCACCAGCAATTAGACGAAGAGAGCTTTCCAGCAAGTACTTATTTGCATTAAACGGCCTTGGAAGTTGGAAGATATGCCCTCTTTAACATGCACTTACTACAGTTACAAAATTATCTCGGGTGCAACCGCTTTTATTGCTTTGTTGTTTTCTCCACTCCAAGATGGTTCACCTCCCAAACACCTGAGCATAATAAAGTCGTAGCAAGGCTTTAGTAACACATTTAAAGAAGAATTAGCTTCAGCATCAAGAAACGAGTTCACCTTATAATTAAGTTTACGTGCACAAGCTACGTCATTGGTCCCTGATTAGCTACGAATGGTGAAGTGATGTGTCGTTGTATCAATGGCAGCAATGTCCTCATCATCCTCCCCTTCTTACAATAGAGTCGTCCTCGATCTAGCGTGTACGGTATGTGGTCAATTCTGATGATATGATTGCCTGATTAAGGGATGTTGGAAATATCATTACTTGGTCCTCAATCAACTTCTTTGTTCCTCAAAGCCTTCCTTGCACCCTTAACACATCGCTTAATCCATGTAAGAAGTTCTACAAATAAAAGTATACACACTTTACGGCGCAATATCAATTCTTCAAATATATCGATGGTAGTTTTAATGTGGAAGAGTTTCACCTTCGCAGTAGGAGCCATTGACATGGTCATTTCTGGGCAGGTTATGTTCTCATCATTCTCCCCTTCTTGACAGCAAACTGTCCTCAGTTTTGCATCATGGTTGATGTTCATGACTAAGGTTTTATCATGATCTTCTAAAAATAAACCTGACACTTCTACTAAAGTACATGGAAACAATAATTTCTCCACTTCTTGAGAACATGCTAATATCTTATTTGTGTAATGTGAAGAAACACTGTATATTGATGAAATATAAACACTATGCACTAAAAATTGTCCTGTATTGTTGTACTTGCCAGCATAGTAAAATATAGCATGAGAAGGACAAGGCATAGCTGAGCTATCAAATAAAATATTGTCCAAATTACCGAGTTCACAAAGATCATCAAACTCAATATAGCCCCAAGTATTTAAAGAAGAGAGCAAATTTATTTCTTCAGTTTTGTTTGCAATACAAATGACATCTTCCTTTTTAGCCAAAATGTTTGGTTCAATAATAGATGTAACATGTTCATGCACTAGTTGTTTCCTAAATAAAAGTGAATTATCCCACAACTCTTCGCTATCACAAGGGTCAGGAATCAATTCTTCTTGTGTTGATGGAAAAACAACAGCTTGTTTCACTATTTTGTGTTCTTGATCAGCATGTAGAGCAGACGCAAAAGAGGAACTATGGCTCACATGTTCAGTGCTTGTATAATTGTATAATAGAATCTCATTTTCAGCTTTACATGCAAGCAAAAACAAGTGAGAAATGTGTTTGTATGCTTCATTCATGACTATAGTCTGAATTTCAGAATTGAGTCCTTTCATGAACCTAGTCATTACATCTTCCATGCATTCATCTAAACCAGCAAACATGGTACAAATTTTAAAATCATGATAATAATCTTTCACAGTCCTAGGCCCCTGCTTTAAGGTGTCTAATTTAGAAAGCAAATGATCAGCATAGTATGCAGGAATGAATGCATCTCTAAAATGAAGTTTGAAGTCTTCCCAAGACTGTGGAACTTTGTTATGCCTACAAATGTATTTCCATTCCATCAATGCATGCTCAGTTAACACATTAGAGGCAATATAAATCTTTTGTTTTTGAGATAGATCATACTCATCAAATTCCTTATCTACCTTGAGCTCCCAATCAATGTATGCATGAGGATCGAATTTACCGGCATATGAAGGCAAGTGTTGAATGATGCCTTCAATATAATGTTCGGTTGGCTCAAAAATCTCCATATCACCTGCCATATTTAGTAAAGACAAGAAACAATAAAAATATCTTTGATCCTATAAAATACTAGGAATCATTGTTGTAATCTCTCACTCTCAAACTGGTTAAACAAGTTCTTACAAATTCTCACCACGCAATACAGGAGGTGCCGGCAGACAGCAAGAACAACAACAACGGTGGCAGCTAGCACAACCTGGTGGTGTTGTAGAAAAATTTGTGGATTTATAGGTAGCTGCAATTTCAATAGTTCCAAGGAATAGCTAGTACCACGTTAGCCACAACAAGTTGAATAAATGTTCCACAATGGTGTTGTGCTGGTCCCAGTCCAAACCGTAATAGAGACGCGAGCCGTTACACAAATAGTATCACCAAAAGCTCAGAATAGCAATCTGATTTCTGAAACTATAAAAAGATGGCACACAAACTGCCTTTTGTTTTGTTGCAATTACAGATTTTATCTACCAAAATTCAGAACTAGTGTTTCTCTTTTTTTTGCACGTGTCTTTTTTGTTTTGCTGATTAGTGCGGCTTTTTTTATGCACTCGCCTTTTGATTTCTCTTCTTTTTGGTTGAATTGCAGCAAGAGGTCTAAACTGGTGATTGAAACAAGGTGGCGCGAACTCGAAACTCTAGCGGTAGGAAAACATTAGACCAGCAACTCGGCCCAAATGCAGCAACCGTGAATTCAACAAGTCGAAAACTAAGTAGTAAAGCAAAGGCTCAAAATGTTTTTAGGTGATTTTCTGCTCTAAATATATCTTTGGCAAAAGTGGACTGTAGGTAAATAAAATAAGGAAGATGGATATCTCTCACCGAGCAACCTGAAATTTGATACCACTTGATGAACCCAACGGGTAGAAGGGTGCCCGATCTTTCGATGAGAGATGGTGGAGGTGATGTGTCGTTGTATCAATGGCAGCAATGTCCTCATCAGTGACATGTGACAACGAAATTGCGCGAAACCACACCAAACATGAGTTTTGGACCTAAAGTTGTGGATTAGGCATGTTTGTTGCGAAAAACGAAGAAATGGTTGCGGTGGCAAAAACTCGTGCTTTGTATGCACCCTGACACCCGTTTTCGGAATGGGTAACGTGCGGCAACGAAATTGTGCGAAACTACCCCAAACATGAGTTTTGGACCTAAAGTAGTGGATTGGGCATGTTCGTTGCGAAAAACGAAGAAATGGTTCTGGTGGCAAAAACTTGTGCTTTGTATGCACCCCCGACAACCGTTTTTAGAATGGGTGACGTGCGGCAACGAAATTGCGCGAAACCACCCCAAACTTGAGTTTTGGACCTAAAGTAGTGGATTGGGCATGTTCGTTGCGAAAAACAAAGAAATGGTTCCGGTGGCAAAAACTCGTGCTTTGTATGCATCCGACACCCGTTTTCGGAATGGGTGACTTGCGGCAACGAAATTGCGTGAAAACACCCCAAACATGAGTTTTAGACCTAAAGTAGTGGATTGGGCATGTTCGTTGCGAAAAACGAAGAAATGGTTCCAGTGGCAAAAACTCGTGCTTTGTATGCACCGCGACAACCGTTTTCAGAATGGGTGACGTGCGGCAACGAAATTGCGCGAAACCACCCCAAACATGAGTTTTGTACCTAAAGTAGTGGATTGGGCATGTTCGTTGCAAAAAACGAAGAAATGGTTCCGGTAGCAAAAACTCGTGCTTTGTATGCACCTGACACCCGTTTTCGGAATGGGTGACGTGTGACAACGAAATTACGCGAAACCACACCAAACATGAGTTTTGGACCTAAAGTAGTGGATTGGGCATGTTCGTTGCGAAAAACGAAGAAATGGTTCCGGGGGCAAAAACTCGTGCTTTGTATGCACCCCGACACCCGTTTTCGGAATGGGTGACGTGCGGCAACGAAATTGCGCGAAACCACCCCAAACATGAGTTTTGGACCTAAAGTAGTGGATTGGGCATGTTCGTTGCGAAAAACGAAGAAATGGTTCTGGTGGCAAAAACTTGTGCTTTGTATGCACCTCGACAACCGTTTTTAGAATGGGTGACGTGTGGCAACGAAATTGCGCGAAACGACCCCAAACTTGAGTTTTGGACCTAAAGTAGTGGATTGTGCATGTTCGTTGCGAAAAACAAAGAAATGGTTCAGGTGGCAAAACTCGTGCTATGTATGCACCCGACACCCGTTTTCGGAATGGGTGACGTGCGGCAACAAAATTGCGCGAAACCACCCCAAACATGAGTTTTGGACCTAAAGTAGTGGATTAGGCATGTTCGTTGCGAAAAACGAAGAAATGGTTCTGGTGGCAAAAACTTGTGCTTTGTATGCACCCCGACAACCGTTTTTAGAATGGGTGACGTGCGGCAACGAAATTGCGCGAAACCACCCCAAACTTGAGTTTTGGACCTAAAGTAGTGGATTGGGCATGTTCGTTGTGAAAAACAAAGAAATGGTTCCGGTGGCAAAAACTCGTGCTTTGTATGCATCCGACACCCGTTTTCGGAATGGGTGACTTGCGACAACGAAATTGCGCGAAAACACCCCAAACATGAGCTTTGGACCTAAAGTAGTGGATTGGGCATGTTCGTTGCGAAAAATGAAGAAATGGTTCCAGTGGCAAAAACTCGTGCTTTGTATGCACCCGACACCCGTTTTCGGAATGGGTAATGTGCGGCAACGAAATTGCGCGAAACCACCCCAAACATGAGTTTTGGACGAGTAGTGGATTGGGCATGTTCGTTGCGAAAAACGAAGAAATGGTTCCGGTGGCAAAAACTCGTGCTTCGTATGCACCCCGACAACCGTTTTCAGAATGGGTGAAGTGCGGCAACGAAATTTCGCGAAACCACCCCAAACATGAGTTTTGGACCTAAAGTAGTGGATTGGGCATGTTCGTTGCGAAAAACGAAGAAATGGTTCCGATGGAAAAAACTCGTGCTTTGTATGCACCCGACACCCGTTTTCGGAATGGGTGACGTGCGACAACGAAATTGCGCGAAACCAGCCCAAACATGAGTTTTGGACCTAAAGTAGTGGATTGGGCATGTTCGTTGCGAAAAAACGAAGAAATGGTTCCGGTGGCAAAAACTCGTGCTTAGTATGCACCCCGACACCCGTTTTCAGAATGGGTGACGTGCGACAACGAAATTGCGCGAAACCACCCCAAACATGAGTTTTGGACCTAAGGTAGTGGATTGGGCATGTTCGTTGCGAAAAACAAAGAAATGGTTCCGGTTGCAAAAACTCGTGCTTTGTATGCACCCGACACCCGTTTTTGGAATGAGTGACGTGCGACAACGAAATTGCGCGAAACCACCCCAAACATGAGTTTTGGACCTAAAGTAGTGGATTGGGCATGCTCGTTGCGAAAAACGAAGAAATGGTTCCGGTGGCAAAAACTCGTGCTATGTATGCACCCCTACAACCGTTTTTAGAATGGGTGACGTGCGGCAACGAAATTGCGCGAAACCACCCCAAACTTGAGTTTTGGACCTAAAGTAGTGGATTGGGCATGTTCGTTGTGAAAAACAAAGAAATGGTTCCGGTGGCAAAAACTCGTGCTTTGTATGCATCCGACACCCGTTTTCGGAATGGGTGACTTGCGGCAACGAAATTGCGCGAAAACACCCCAAACATGAGTTTTGGACCTAAAGTAGTGGATTGGGCATGTTCGTTGCGAAAAATGAAGAAATGGTTCCAGTGGCAAAAACTCGTGCTTTGTATGCACCCCGACAACCGTTTTCAGAATGGGTGACGTGCGGCAACGAAATTGCGCGAAACCACCCCAAACATGAGTTTTGGACCTAAAGTAGTGGATTGGGCATGTTCGTTGCAAAAAACAAAGAAATGGTTCCGGTGGCAAAAACTCGTGCTTTGTATGCATCCGACACCCGTTTTCGGAATGGGTGACTTGCGGCAACGAAATTGCGCGAAAACACCCCAAACATGAGTTTTGGACCTAAAGTAGTGGATTGGGCATGTTCGTTGCGAAAAATGAAGAAATGGTTCCAGTGGCAAAAACTCGTGCTTTGTATGCACCCCGACAACCGTTTTCAGAATGGGTGACGTGCGGCATCGAAATTGCGCGAAACCACCCCAAACATGAGTTTTGGACCTAAAGTAGTGGATTGGGCATGTTCGTTGCAAAAAACGAAGAAATGGTTTCGGTAGCAAAAACTCGTGCTTTGTATGCACCTGACACCCATTTTCGGAATGGGTGACGTGTGACAACGAAATTGCGCGAAACCACACCAAACATGAGTTTTGGACCTAAAGTAGTGGATTGGGCATGTTCGTTGCGAAAAACGAAGAAATGGTTCCGGTGGCAAAAACTCGTGCTTTGTATGCACCCCGACACCCGTTTTCGGAATGGGTGACGTGCGGCAACGAAATTGCGCGAAACGACCCCAAACATGAGTTTTGGACCTAAAGTAGTGGATTGGGCATGTTCGTCGCGAAAAAACGAAGAAATGGTTCTGGTGGCAAAAACTTGTGCTTTGTATGCACCCCGACAACCGTTTTTTAGAATGGGTGACGTGCGGCAACGAAATTGCGCGAAACCACCCCAAACTTGAGTTTTGGACCTAAAGTAGTGGATTGGGCATGTTCGTTGCGAAAAACAAAGAAATGGTTCCGGTGGCAAAAACTCGTGCTATGTATGCACCCGACAACCGTTTTTAGAATGGGTGACGTGCGGCAACGAAATTGCGCGAAACCACCCCAAACATGAGTTTTGGACCTAAAGTAGTGGATTGGGCATGTTCGTTGCGAAAAACGAAGAAATGGTTCCGGTGGCAAAAACTCGTGCTTTGTATGCACCCGACACCCGTTTTCGGAATGGGTGATGTGCGGCAACGAAATTGCGCGAAACCACCCCAAACATGAGTTTTGGACGAGTAGTGGATTGGGCATGTTCGTTGCGAAAAGCGAAGAAATGGTTCCGGTGGCAAAAACTCGTGCTTTGTATGCACCCCGACAACCGTTTTCAGAATGGGTGACGTGCGGCAACGAAATTGCGCGAAACCACCCCAAACATGAGGTTTGGACCTAAAGTAGTGGATTGGGCATGTTCGTTGCGAAAAACGAAGAAATGGTTCCGATGGCAAAAACTCGTGCTTTGTATGCACCCGACACCCGTTTTCGGAATGGGTGACGTGCGACAACGAAATTGCGCGAAACCAGCCCAAACATGAGTTTTGGACCTAAAGTAGTGGATTGGGCATGTTCGTTGCGAAAAACGAAGAAATGGTTCCGGTGGCAAAAACTCGTGCTTTGTATGCACCCCGACACCCGTTTTCAGAATGGGTGACGTGCGACAACGAAATTGCGCGAAACCACCCCAAACATGAGTTTTGGACCTAAGGTAGTGGATTGGGCATGTTCGTTGCGAAAAACAAAGAAATGGTTCCGGTTGCAAAAACTCGTGCTTTGTATGCACCCGACACCCGTTTTTGGAATGAGTGACGTGCGACAACGAAATTGCGCGAAACCACCCCAAACATGAGTTTTGGACCTAAAGTAGTGGATTGGGCATGCTCGTTGCGAAAAACGAAGCAATGGTTCCGGTGGCAAAAACTCGTGCTATGTATGCACCCCGACAACCGTTTTTAGAATGGGTGACGTGCGGCAACGAAATTGCGCGAAACCACCCCAAACATGAGTTTTGGACCTAAAGTAGTGGATTGGGCATGTTCATTGCGAAAAACGAAGAAATGGTTCCGATGGCAAAAACTCGTGCTTTGTATGCACCCCCGACACCCGTTTTCGGAATGGGTGACGTGCGACAACGAAATTGCGCGAAACCACCCCAAACATGAGTTTTGGACCTAAAGTAGTGGATTGGGCATGTTCGTTGCGAAAAACGAAGAAGTGGTTCCGGTGACAAAAACTCGTGCTTTGTATGCACCCGACAACCGTTTTCGGAATGGGTGACGTGCGACGACGAAATTGCGCAAAACCACCCCAAACATGAGTTTTGGACCTAAAGTAGTGGATTGGGCATGTTCGTTGCGAAAAACGAAGAAATGGTTCCGGTGGCAAAAACTCGTGCTTTGTATAACCGCTTTCAGAATGGGTGACGTGCGGCAACGAAATTGCGCGAAACCACGCCAAACATGAGTTTTGGACCTAAAGTAGTGGATTGGGCATGTTCATTGCGAAAAACGAAGAAATGGTTCCGGTGGCAAAAACTCGTGCTTTGTATGCATCCGACACCCGTTTTCGGAATGGGTGACTTGCGGCAACGAAATTGCGCGAAAACACCCCAAACATGAGTTTTGGACCTAAAGTAGTTGATTGGGCATGTTCGTTGCGAAAAACGAAGAAATGGTTCCAGTGGCAAAAACTCGTGCTTTGTATGCACCCCGACAAACGTTTTCAGAATAGGTGACGTGCGGCAACGAAATTGCGCGAAACCACCCCAAACATGAGTTTTGGACCTAAAGTAGTGGATTGGGCATGTTCGTTGCAAAAAACGAAGAAATGGTTCCGGTGGCAAAAACTCGTGCTTTGTATGCACCCCCGACAACCGTTTTCGGAATGGGTGACGTGTGGCAACGAAATTGCGCGAAACCACCCCAAACATGAGTTTTGGACCTAAAGTAGTGGATTGGGCATGTTCGTTGCGAAAAACGAAGAAATGGTTCCGGTGGCAAAAACTCGTGCTTTGTATGCACCCCGACACCCGTTTTCGGAATGGGTGCCGTGCGACAACGAAATTGCGCGAAACCACCCCAAACTTGATTTTTGGACCTAAAGTAGTGGATTGGGCATGTTCGTTGCGAAAAAACGAAGAAATGGTTCCGATGGCAAAAACTCGTGCTTTGTATGCACCCCGACAACCGTTTTCGGAATGGGTGACGTGCGGCAACGAAATTGCGCGAAACCACCCCAAACATGAGTTTTGGACCTAAAGTAGTGGATTGGGCATGTTCGTTGCGAAAAACGAAGAAATGGTTGCGGTGGCAAAAACTCGTGCTTTGTATGCACCCCCGACAACCGTTTTCAGAATGGGTGACGTGCGGCAACGAAATTGCGCGAAACCACCCCAAACATGAGTTTTGGACCTAAAGTATTGGATTGGGCATGTTCGTTGCGAAAAACGAAGAAATGGTTCCGGTGGCAAAAACTCGTGCTTTGTATGCACGTGACCCCCGTTTTCGGAATGGGTGACGTGGTACAACGAAATTGCGCGAAACCACACCAAACATGAGTTTTGGACCTAAAGTAGTGGATTGGGCATGTTCGTTGCGAAAAACGAAGAAATGGTTCCGGTGGCAAAAACTCGTGCTTTGTAGGCACCCCGACAACCGTTTTCGGAATGGGTGACGTGTGGCAACGAAATTGCGCGAAACCACCCCAAACATGAGTTTTGGACCTAAAGTAGTGGATTGGGCATGTTCGTTGCGAAAAACGAAGAAATGGTTCCGGTGGCAAAAACTCGTGCTTTGTATGCACCCGACAACCGTTTTCGGAATGGGTGACGTGCGGCATGAAAATTGCGCGATACCACCCCAAACATGAGTTTTGGACCTAAATTAGTGGATTGGGCATGTTCGTTGCGAAAAACGAAGAAATGGTTCCGGTGGCAAAAACTCGTGCTATGTATGCACCCGACACCCGTTTTCGGAATGGGTGACGTGTGACAACGAAATTGCGCGAAACCACACCAAACATGAGTTTTGGACCTAAAGTAGTGGATTGGGCATGTTCGTTGCGAAAAACGAAGAAATGGTTCCGGTGGCAAAAACTCGTGCTTTGTATGCACCCCGACACCCGTTTTCGGAATGGGTGACGTGCGGCAACGAAATTGCGCGAAACCACCCCAAACATGAGTTTTGGACCTAAAGTAGTGGATTGGGCATGTTCGTTGCGAAAAACGAAGAAATGGTTCTCGTGGCAAAAACTTGTGCTTTGTATGCACCCCGACAACCGTTTTTAGAATGGGTGACGTGCTGCAACGAAATTGCGCGAAACCACCCCAAACTTGAGTTTTGGACCTAAAGTAGTGGATTGTGCATGTTCGTTGTGAAAAACAAAGAAATGGTTCCGGTGGCAAAAACTCGTGCTATGTATGCACCCGACACCCGTTTTTGGAATGGGTGACGTGCGGCAATGAAATTGCGCGAAACCACCCCAAACATGAGTTTTGGACCTAAAGTAGTGGATTGGGCATGTTCGTTGCGAAAAACGAAGAAATGGTTCTGTTGGCAAAAACTTGTGCTTTGTATGCACCCCGACAACCGTTTTTAGAATGGGTGACAAGCGGCAACGAAATTGCGCGAAACCACCCCAAACTTGAGTTTTGGACCTAAAGTAGTGGATTGGGCATGTTCGTTGCGAAAAACAAAGAAATGGTTCCGGTGGCAAAAACTCGTGCTTTGTATGCATCCGACACCCGTTTTCGGAATGGGTGACTTGCGGCAACGAAATTGCGCGAAAACACCCCAAACATGAGTTTTGGACCTAAAGTAGTGGATTGGGCATGTTCGTTGCGAAAAACGAATAATTGGTTCCAGTGGCAAAAACTCGTGCTTTGTATGCACCCCGACAACCGTTTTCAGAATGGGTGACGTGCGGCAACGAAATTGCACGAAACCACCCCAAACATGAGTTTTGGACCTAAAGTAGTGGATTGGGCATGTTCGTTGCAAAAAACGAAGAAATGGTTCCGGTAGCAAAAACTCGTGCTTTGTATGCACCTGACACCCGTTTTCGGAATGGGTGACGTGTGACAACGAAATTGCGCGAAACCACACCAAACATGAGTTTTGGACCTAAAGTAGTGGATTGGGCATGTTCGTTGTGAAAAACGAAGAAATGGTTCTGGTGGCAAAAACTCGTGCTTTGTATGCACCCCGACACCCGTTTTCGGAATGGGTGACGTGCGGCAACGAAATTGCTCGAAACCACCCCAAACATGAGTTTTGGACCTAAAGTAGTGGATTGGGCACGTTCGTTGCGAAAAACGAAGAAATGGTTCCGGTGGCAAAAACTCGTGCTATGTATGCACCCGACACCCTTTTTCGGAATGGGTGACGTGCGACAACGAAATTGCGCGAAACCACCCCAAACATGAGTTTTGGACCTAAAGTAGTGGATTGGGAATGTTCATTGCGAAAAATGAAGAAATGGTTCCGGTGGCAAAAACTCGTGCTATGTATGCACCCGACACCCGTTTTCGGAATGGGTGACGTGCGACAACGAAATTGCGCGAAACCACCCCAAACATGAGTTTTGGACCTAAAGTAGTGGATTGGGCATGTTCGTTGCGAAAAACGAAGAAATGGTTCCAGTGGCAAAAACTCGTGCTTTGTATGCACCCCGACACCCGTTTTCGGAATCGGTGACGTGCGGCAACGAAATTGCGCGAAACCACCCCAAACATGAGTTTTGGACCTAAAGTAGTGGATTGGGCATGTTCGTTGCGAAAAACGAAGAAATGGTTCCGATGGCAAAAACTCGTGCTTTGTATATGCACCCGACACCCGTTTTCGGAATGGGTGACGTGCGACAACGAAATTGCGTGAAACCAGCCCAAACATGAGTTTTGGACCTAAAGTAGTGGATTGGGCATGTTCGTTGCGAAAAACGAAGAAATGGTTCCGGTGGCAAAAACTCGTGCTTTGTATGCACCCCCCGACACCCGTTTTCAGAATGGGTGACGTGCGACAACAAAATTGCACGAAACCACCCCAAACATGAGTTTTGGACCTAAATTAGTGGATTGGGCATGTTCGTTGCGAAAAACAAAGAAATGGTTCCGGTTGCAAAAACTCGTGCTTTGTATGCACCCGACACACGTTTTTGGAATGAGTGACGTGCGACAACGAAATTGCGCGAAACCACCCCAAACATGAGTTTTGGACCTAAAGTAGTGGATTGGGCATGTTTGTTGCGAAAAAACGAAGAAATGGTTCTGGTGGCAAAAACTCGTGCTATGTATGCACCCCGACAACCGTTTTTAGAATGGGTGACGTGCGGCAACGAAATTGCGCGAAACCACCCCAAACATGAGTTTTGGACCTAAGTAGTGGATTGGGCATGTTCATTGCGAAAAACGAAGAAATGGTTCTGATGGCAAAAACTCGTGCTTTGTATGCACCCCCGACACCCGTTTTCGGAATGGGTGACGTGCGACAACGAAATTGCGCGTAACCACCCCAAACATGAGTTTTGGACCTAAAGTAGTGGATTGGGCATGTTCGTTGCGAAAAACGAAGAAATGGTTCCGGTGGCAAAAACTCGTGCTTTGTATGCACCCCGACACCCGTTTTTGGAATGGGTGACGTGCGGCAACGAAATTGCGTGAAACCACCCCAAACATGAGTTTTGGACCTAAAGTAGTGGATTGGGCATGTTCGTTGCGAAAAAACGAAGAAATGGTTCTGGTGGCAAAAACTTGTGCTTTGTATGCACCCCCGACAACCGTTTTAGAATGGGTGACGTGCGGCAACGAAATTGCACGAAACCACCCCAAACTTGAGTTTTGGACCTAAAGTAGTGGATTGGGCATGTTTGTTGCGAAAAACAAAGAAATGGTTCCAGTGGCAAAAACTCGTGCTTTGTATGCATCCGACACCCGTTTTCAGAATGGGTGACTTGCGGCAACGAAATTGCGCGAAAACACCACAAACATGAGTTTTGGACCGAAAGTAGTGGATTGGGCATGTTCGTTGCGAAAAACGAAGAAATGGTTCAGTTGGCAAAAACTCGTGCTTTGTATGCACCCCGACAACCGTTTTCAGAATGGGTGACGTGCGGCAACGAATTGCGCGAAACCACACCAAACATGAGTTTTGGACCTAAAGTAGTGGATTGGGCATGTTCGTTGCGAAAAACGAAGAAATGGTTCCGGTGGCAAAAACTCGTGCTTTGTATGCACCCCGACACCCGTTTTCGGAATGGGTGACGTGCGGCAACGAAATTGCGCGAAACCACCCCAAACATGAGTTTTGGACCTAAAGTAGTGGATTGGGCATGTTCGTTGCGAAAAACGAAGAAATGGTTCTGGTGGCAAAAACTTTTGTGCTTTGTATGCACCCCGACAACCGTTTTCGGAATGGGTGACGTGCGGCAACGAAATTGCGCGAAACCACCCCAAACATGAGTTTTGGACCTAAAGTAGTGGATTGGGCATGTTCGTTGCGAAAAACGAAGAAATGGTTCCGGTGGCAAAAACTCGTGCTTTGTACGCACCCCGACAACTGTTTTTTAGAATGGGTGACGTGCGGAAACGAAATTGCGCGAAACCACCCGAAACTTGAGTTTTGGACCTAAAGTAGTGGATTGTGCATGTTCGTTGCGAAAAACAAAGAAATGGTTCCGGTGGCAAAAACTCGTGCTATGTATGCACCCGACACCCGTTTTCGGAATGGGTGATGTGCGACAACGAAATTGCGCGAAACCACCCCAAACATGAGTTTTGGACCTAAAGTAAGTGGATTGGGCATGTTCGTTGCGAAAAACGAAGAAATGGTTCCGGTGGCAAAAACTCGTGCTATGTATGCACCTGACACCCGTTTTCGGAATGGGTGACGTGCGACAACGAAATTGAGCGAAACCACCCCAAACATGAGTTTTGGACCTAAAGTAGTGGATTGGGCATGTTCGTTGCGAAAAACGAAGAAACGGTTCCAGTGGCAAAAACTCGTGCTTTGTATGCACCCCGACACCCGTTTTCGGAATCGGTGACGTGCGGCAACGAAATTGCGTGAAACCAC
The DNA here is from genome assembly GCA_029449295.1 of Zea luxurians. NCBI lineage: Eukaryota > Viridiplantae > Streptophyta > Magnoliopsida > Poales > Poaceae > Zea > Zea luxurians. Next base: position 144,338 of record JAOPSE010001245.1, read on the forward strand.
CCCAAACATGAGTTTTGGACCTCAAGTAGTGGATTGGGCATGTTCGTTGCGAGAAATGAAGAAATGGTTCAGGTGGCAAAAACTCGTGCTTTGTACGCACCCGACACCCGTTTCGGAATGGGTGACGTGTGGCAACGAAATTGCGCGAAACCACCCCAAACATGAGTTTTGGACCTAAAGTAGTGGATTGGGCATGTTCGTTGCGAAAAACGAAGAAATGGTTCCAGTGGCAAAAACTCGTGCTTTGTATGCACCCCGACACCCGTTTTCGGAATCGGTGACGTGCGGCAACGAAATTGCGTGAAACCACCCCAAACATGAGTTTTGGACCTCAAGTAGTGGATTGGGCATGTTCGTTGCGAAAAACGAAGAAATGGTTCCGGTGGCAAAAACTCGTGCTATGTATGCACCCGACACCCGTTTTCGGAATGGGTGACGTGCGACAACGAAATTGCGCGAAACCACCCCAAACATGAGTTTTGGACCTAAAGTAGTGGATTGGGCATGTTCGTTGCGAAAAACGAAGAAATGGTTCCGGTGGCAAAAACTCGTGCTATGTATGCACCCGACACCCGTTTTCGGAATGGGTGCCGTGCGACAACGAAATTGCGCGAAACCACCCCAAACTTGAGTTTTGGACCTAAAGTAGTGGATTGGGCATGTTCGTTGCGAAAAACAAAGAAATGGTTCCGATGGCAAAAACTCGTGCTTTGTATGCACCCCGACAACCGTTTTCAGAATGGGTGACGTGCGGCAACGAAATTGCGCGAAACCACCCCAAACATGAGTTTTGGACCTAAAGTAGTGGATTGGGCATGTTCGTTGCGAAAAACGAAGAAATGGTTGCGGTGGCAAAAACTCGTGCTTTGTATGCACCCCCGACAACCGTTTTCAGAATGGGTGACGTGCGGCAACGAAATTGCGCGAAACCACCCCAAACATGAGTTTTGGACCTAAAGTATTGGATTGGGCATGTTCGTTGCGAAAAACGAAGAAATGGTTCCGGTGGCAAAAACTCGTGCTTTGTATGCACGTGACCCCCGTTTTCGGAATGGGTGACGTGTGACAACGAAATTGCGCAAAACCACACCAAACATGAGTTTTGGACCTAAAGTAGTGGATTGGGCATGTTCGTTGCGAAAAACGAAGAAATGGTTCCGGTGGCAAAAACTCGTGCTTTGTATGCACCCCGACAACCGTTTTTGGAATGGGTGACGTGCGACAACGAAATTGCGCGAAACCACCCCAAACATGAGTTTTGGACCTAAAGTATTGGATTGGGCATGTTCGTTGCGAAAAACGAAGAAATGGTTTCGGTGGAAAAAACTCGTGCTTTGTATGCATCCGACACCCGTTTTCGGAATGGGTGACGTGCGGCAACGAAATTGCGCGAAACCACCCCAAACATGAGTTTTGGACCTAAAGTAGTGGATTGGGCATGTTCGTTGCGAAAAACGAAGAAATGGTTCCGGTGGCAAAAACTCGTGCTTTGTAGGCACCCCGACAACCGTTTTCGGAATGGGTGACGTGTGGCAACGAAATTGCGCGAAACCACCCCAAACATGAGTTTTGGACCTAAAGTAGTGGATTGGGCATGTTCGTTGCGAAAAACGAAGAAATGGTTCCGGTGGCAAAAACTCGTGCTTTGTATGCACCCCGACAACCGTTTTCGGAATGGGTGACGTGCGGCATGAAAATTGCGCGATACCACCCCAAACATGAGTTTTGGACCTAAATTAGTGGATTGGGCATGTTCGTTGCGAAAAACGAAGAAATGGTTCCGGTGGCAAAAACTCGTGCTATGTATGCACCCGACACCCGTTTTCGGAATGGGTGACGTGTGACAACGAAATTGCGCGAAACCACCCCAAACATGAGTTTTGGACCTAAAGTAGTGGATTGGGCATGTTCGTTGCGAAAAACGAAGAAATGGTTCCGGTGGCAAAAAACTCGTGCTTTGTATGCACCCCGACACCCGTTTTCGGAATGGGTGACGTGCGGCAACGAAATTGCGCGAAACCACCCCAAACATGAGTTTTGGACCTAAAGTAGTGGATTGGGCATGTTCGTTGCGAAAAATGAAGAAATGGTTCTGGTGGCAAAAACTTGTGCTTTGTATGCACCCCGACAACCGTTTTTAGAATGGGTGACGTGCTGCAACGAAATTGCGCGAAAACCACCCCAAACTTGAGTTTTGGACCTAAAGTAGTGGATTGTGCATGTTCGTTGCGAAAAACAAAGAAATGGTTCCGGTGGCAAAAACTCGTGCTATGTATGCACCCGACACCCGTTTTCGGAATGGGTGACGTGCGACAACGAAATTGCGCGAAACCACCCCCAAACATGAGTTTTGGACCTAAAGTAGTGGATTGGGCATGTTCGTTGCGAAAAACGAAGAAATGGTTCCGGTGGCAAAAACTCGTGCTTTGTATGCACCTCGACAACCGTTTTTGGAATGGGTGACGTGCGGCAACGAAATTGCGCGAAACCACCCCAAACATGAGTTTTGGACCTAAAGTATTGGATTGGGCATGTTCGTTGCGAAAAACGAAGAAATGGTTCCGGTGGCAAAAACTCGTGCTTTGTATGCATCCGACACCCGTTTTCGGAATGGGTGACGTGCGGCAACGAAATTGCGCGAAACCACCCCAAACATGAGTTTTGGACCTAAAGTAGTGGATTGGGCATGTTCGTTGCGAAAAACGAAGAAATGGTTCCGGTGGCAAAAACTCGTGCTTTGTATGCACCCCGACAACCATTTTCGGAATGGGTGACGTGCGGCATGAAAATTGCGCGATACCACCCCAAACATGAGTTTTGGACCTAAATTAGTGGATTGGGCATGTTCGTTGCGAAAAACGAAGAAATGGTTCCGGTGGCAAAAACTCGTGCTATGTATGCACCCGACACCCGTTTTCGGAATGGGTGACGTGTGACAACGAAATTGCGCGAAACCACCCCAAACATGAGTTTTGGACCTAAAGTAGTGGATTGGGCATGTTCGTTGCGAAAAACGAAGAAATGGTTCCGGTGGCAAAAACTCGTGCTTTGTATGCACCCCGACACCCGTTTTCGGAATGGGTGACGTGCGGCAACGAAATTGCGCGAAACCACCCCAAACATGAGTTTTGGACCTAAAGTAGTGGATTGGGCATGTTCGTTGCGAAAAACGAAGAAATGGTTCTGGTGGCAAAAACTTGTGCTTTGTATGCACCCCGACAACCGTTTTTAGAATGGGTGACGTGCTGCAACGAAATTGCGCGAAACCACCCCAAACTTGAGTTTTGGACCTAAGTAGTGGATTGTGCATGTTCGTTGCGAAAAACAAAGAAATGGTTCCGGTGGCAAAAACTCGTGCTATGTATGCACCCGACACCCGTTTTCGGAATGGGTGACGTGCGACAACGAAATTGCGCGAAACCACCCCAAACATGAGTTTTGGACCTAAAGTAGTGGATTGGGCATGTTCGTTGCGAAAAACGAAGAAATGGTTCCGGTGGCAAAAACTCGTGCTTTGTATGCACCCCGACAACCGTTTTTGGAATGGGTGACGTGCGGCAACGAAATTGCGCGAAACCACCCCAAACATGAGTTTTGGACCTAAAGTATTGGATTGGGCATGTTCGTTGCGAAAAACGAAGAAATGGTTCCGGTGGCAAAAACTCGTGCTTTGTATGCATCCGACACCCGTTTTCGGAATGGGTGACGTGCGGCAACGAAATTGCGCGAAACCACCCCAAACATGAGTTTTGGACCTAAAGTAGTGGATTGGGCATGTTCGTTGCGAAAAACGAAGAAATGGTTCCGGTGGCAAAAACTCGTGCTTTGTAGGCACCCCGACAACCGTTTTCGGAATGGGGGACGTGTGGCAACGAAATTGCGCGAAACCACCCCAAACATGAGTTTTGGACCTAAAGTAGTGGATTGGGCATGTTCGTTGCGAAAAACGAAGAAATGGTTCCGTGGCAAAAACTCGTGCTTTGTATGCACCCCGACAACCGTTTTCGGAATGGGTGACGTGCGGCATGAAAATTGCGCGAAACCACCCCAAACATGAGTTTTGGACCTAAATTAGTGGATTGGGCATGTTCGTTGCGAAAAACGAAGAAATGGTTCCGGTGGCAAAAAACTCGTGCTATGTATGCACCCGACACCCGTTTTCGGAATGGGTGACGTGTGACAACGAAATTGCGCGAAACCACCCCAAACATGAGTTTTGGACCTAAAGTAGTGGATTGGGCATGTTCGTTGCGAAAAACGAAGAAATGGTTCCGGTGGCAAAAACTCGTGCTTTGTATGCACCCCGACACCCGTTTTCGGAATGGGTGACGTGCGGCAACGAAATTGCGCGAAACCACCCCAAACATGAGTTTTGGACCTAAAGTAGTGGATTGGGCATGTTCGTTGCGAAAAACGAAGAAATGGTTCTGGTGGCAAAAACTTGTGCTTTGTATGCACCCCGACAACCGTTTTTAGAATGGGTGACGTGCTGCAACGAAATTGCGCGAAACCACCCCAAACTTGAGTTTTGGACCTAAAGTAGTGGATTGTGCATGTTCGTTGCGAAAAACAAAGAAATGGTTCCGGTGGCAAAAACTCGTGCTATGTATGCACCCGACACCCGTTTTCGGAATGGGTGACGTGCGACAACGAAATTGCGCGAAACCACCCCAAACATGAGTTTTGGACCTAAAGTAGTGGATGGGGCATGTTCGTTGCGAAAAACGAAGAAATGGTTCCGGTGGCAAAAACTCGTGCTTTGTAGGCACCCCCGACAACCGTTTTCGGAATGGGTGACGTGTGGCAACGAAATTGCGCGAAACCACCCCAAACATGAGTTTTGGACCTAAAGTAGTGGATTGGGCATGTTCGTTGTGAAAAACGAAGAAATGGTTCCGGTGGCAAAAACTCGTGCTTTGTATGCACCCAACCGTTTTCAGAATGGGTGACGTGCGGCAACGAAATTGCGCGAAACCACCCCAAACATGAGTTTTGGACCTAAAGTAGTGGATTGGGCATGTTCGTTGCGAAAAACGAAGAAATGGTTCCGGTGGCAAAAACTCGTGCTTTGTAGGCACCCCGACAACCGTTTTCGGAATGGGTGACGTGTGGCAACGAAATTGCGCGAAACCACCCCAAACATGAGTTTTGGACCTAAAGTAGTGGATTGGGCATGTTCGTTGCGAAAAACGAAGAAATGGTTCCGGTGGCAAAAACTCGTGCTTTGTATGCACCCCCGACAACCGTTTTCAGAATGGGTGACGTGCGGCAACGAAATTGCGCGAAACCACCCCAAACATGAGTTTTGGACCTAAAGTATTGGATTGGGCATGTTCGTTGCGAAAAACAAAGAAATGGTTCCGGTGGCAAAAACTCGTGCTTTGTATGCACGTGACCCCCGTTTTCGGAATGGGTGACGTGTGACAACGAAAATTGCGCGAAACCACACCAAACATGAGTTTTGGACCTAAAGTAGTGGATTGGGCATGTTCGTTGCGAAAAACGAAGAAATGGTTCCGGTGGCAAAAACTCGTGCTTTGTAGGCACCCCGACAACCGTTTTTTGGAATGGGTGACGTGTGGCAACGAAATTGCGCGAAACCACCCCAAACATGAGTTTTGGACCTAAAGTAGTGGATTGGGCATGTTCGTTGCGAAAAACGAAGAAATGGTTCCGGTGGCAAAAACTCGTGCTTTGTATGCACCCCGACAACCGTTTTCGGAATGGGTGACGTGCGGCATGAAAATTGCGCGATACCACCCCAAACATGAGTTTTGGACCTAAATTAGTGGATTGGGCATGTTCGTTGCGAAAAACGAAGAAATGGTTCCGGTGGCAAAAACTCGTGCTATGTATGCACCCGACACCCGTTTTCGGAATGGGTGACGTGTGACAACGAAATTGCGCGAAACCACCCCAAACATGAGTTTTGGACCTAAAGTAGTGGATTGGGCATGTTCGTTGCGAAAAACGAAGAAATGGTTCCGGTGGCAAAAACTCGTGCTTTGTATGCACCCCGACACCCGTTTTCGGAATGGGTGACGTGCGGCAACGAAATTGCGCGAAACCACCCCAAACATGAGTTTTGGACCTAAAGTAGTGGATTGGGCATGTTCGTTGCGAAAAACGAAGAAATGGTTCTGGTGGCAAAAACTTGTGCTTTGTATGCACCCCGACAACCGTTTTTAGAATGGGTGACGTGCTGCAACGAAATTGCGCGAAACCACCCCAAACTTGAGTTTTGGACCTAAAGTAGTGGATTGTGCATGTTCGTTGCGAAAAACAAAGAAATGGTTCCGGTGGCAAAAACTCGTGCTATGTATGCACCCGACACCCGTTTTCGGAATGGGTGACGTGCGACAACGAAATTGCGCGAAACCACCCCAAACATGAGTTTTGGACCTAAAGTAGTGGATTGGGCATGTTCGTTGCGAAAAACAAAGAAATGGTTCCGGTGGCAAAAACTCGTGCTTTGTATGCACCCCCGACAACCGTTTTCGGAATGGGTGACGTGTGGCAACGAAATTGCGCGAAACCACCCCAAACATGAGTTTTGGACCTAAAGTAGTGGATTGGGCATGTTCGTTGTGAAAAACGAAGAAATGGTTCCGGTGGCAAAAACTCGTGCTTTGTATGCACCCCGACACCCGTTTTCGGAATGGGTGCCGTGCGACAACGAAATTGCGCGAAACCACCCCAAACTTGAGTTTTGGACCTAAAGTAGTGGATTGGGCATGTTCGTTGCGAAAAACGAAGAAATGGTTCCGATGGCAAAAACTCGTGCTTTGTATGCACCCCGACAACCGTTTTCGGAATGGGTGACGTGCGGCAACGAAATTGCGCGAAACCACCCCAAACATGAGTTTTGGACCTAAAGTAGTGGATTGGGCATGTTCGTTGCGAAAAACGAAGAAATGGTTGCGGTGGCAAAAAACTCGTGCTTTGTATGCACCCCCGACAACCGTTTTCAGAATGGGTGACGTGCGGCAACGAAATTGCGCGAAACCACCCCAAACATGAGTTTTGGACCTAAAGTATTGGATTGGGCATGTTCGTTGCGAAAAAACGAAGAAATGGTTCCGGTGGCAAAAACTCGTGCTTTGTATGCACGTGACCCCCGTTTTCGGAATGGGTGACGTGTGACAACGAAATTGCGCGAAACCACACCAAACATGAGTTTTGGACCTAAAGTAGTGGATTGGGCATGTTCGTTGCGAAAAACGAAGAAATGGTTCCGGTGGCAAAAACTCGTGCTTTGTATGCACCCCGACAACCGTTTTTGGAATGGGTGACGTGCGGCAACGAAATTGCGCGAAACCACCCCAAACATGAGTTTTGGACCTAAAGTATTGGATTGGGCATGTTCGTTGCGAAAAACGAAGAAATGGTTTCGGTGGCAAAAACTCGTGCTTTGTATGCATCCGACACCCGTTTTCGGAATGGGTGACGTGCGGCAACGAAATTGCGCGAAACCACCCCAAACATGAGTTTTGGACCTAAAGTAGTGGATTGGGCATGTTCGTTGCGAAAAACGAAGAAATGGTTCCGGTGGCAAAAACTCGTGCTTTGTAGGCACCCCGACAACCGTTTGCGGAATGGGTGACGTGTGGCAACGAAATTGCGCGAAACCACCCCAAACATGAGTTTTGGACCTAAAGTAGTGGATTGGGCATGTTCGTTGCGAAAAACGAAGAAATGGTTCCGGTGGCAAAAACTCGTGCTTTGTATGCACCCCGACAACCGTTTTCGGAATGGGTGACGTGCGGCATGAAAATTGCGCGATACCACCCCAAACATGAGTTTTGGACCTAAATTAGTGGATTGGGCATGTTCGTTGTGAAAAACGAAGAAATGGTTCCGGTGGCAAAAACTCGTGCTTTGTATGCACCCAACCGTTTTCAGAATGGGTGACGTGCGGCAACGAAATTGCGCGAAACCACCCCAAACATGAGTTTTGGACCTAAAGTAGTGGATTGGGCATGTTCGTTGCGAAAAACGAAGAAATGGTTCCAGTGGCAAAAACTCGTGCTTTGTAGGCACCCCGACAACCGTTTTCGGAATGGGTGACGTGTGGCAACAAAATTGCGCGAAACCACCCCAAACATGAGTTTTGGACCTAAAGTAGTGGATTGGGCATGTTGTTGCGAAAAACGAAGAAATGGTTCCGGTGGCAAAAACTCGTGCTTTGTATGCACCCCGACAACCGTTTTCGGAATGGGTGACGTGCGGCAAGAAAATTGCGCGAAACCACCCAAACATGAGTTTTGGACCTAAATTAGTGGATTGGGCATGTTCGTTGCGAAAAACGAAGAAATGGTTCCGGTGGCAAAAACTCGTGCTATGTATGCACCAGACACCCGTTTTCGGAATGGGTGACGTGTGACAACGAAATTGCGCGAAACCACCCCAAACATGAGTTTTGGACCTAAAGTAGTGGATTGGGCATGTTCGTTGCGAAAAACGAAGAAATGGTTCCGGTGGCAAAAACTCGTGCTTTGTATGCACCCCGACACCCGTTTTCGGAATGAGTGACGTGCGGCAACGAAATTGCGCGAAACCACCCCAAACATGAGTTTTGGACCTAAAGTAGTGGATTGGGCATGTTCGTTGCGAAAAACGAAGAAATGGTTCTGGTGGCAAAAACTTGTGCTTTGTATGCACCCCGACAACCGTTTTTAGAATGGGTGACGTGCTGCAACGAAATTGCGCGAAACCACCCCAAACTTGAGTTTTGGACCTAAAGTAGTGGATTGTGCATGTTCGTTGCGAAAAACAAAGAAATGGTTCCGGTGGCAAAAACTCGTGCTATGTATGCACCCGACACCCGTTTTCCGAATGGGTGACGTGCGACAACGAAATTGCGCGAAACCACCCCAAACATGAGTTTTGGACCTAAAGTAGTGGATTGGGCATGTTCGTTGCGAAAAACGAAGAAATGGTTCTGGTGGCAAAAACTTGTGCTTTGTATGCACCCCGACAACCGTTTTTAGAATGGGTGACGTGCTGCAACGAAATTGCGCGAAACCACCCCAAACATGAGTTTTGGACCTAAAGTAGTGGATTGTGCATGTTCGTTGCGAAAAACAAAGAAATGGTTCCGGTGGCAAAAACTCGTGCTATGTATGCACCCGACACCCGTTTTCGGAATGGGTGACGTGCGACAACGAAATTGCGCGAAACCACCCCAAACATGAGTTTTGGACCTAAAGTAGTGGATTGGGCATGTTCGTTGCGAAAAACGAAGAAATGGTTCCGGTGGCAAAAACTCGTGCTTTGTAGGCACCCCGACAACCGTTTTCGGAATGGGTGACGTGTGGCAACGAAATTGCGCGAAACCACCCCAAACATGAGTTTTGGACCTAAAGTAGTGGATTGGGCATGTTCGTTGCGAAAAACGAAGAAATGGTTCCGGTGGCAAAAACTCGTGCTTTGTAGGCACCCCGACAACCGTTTTCGGAATGGGTGACGTGTGGCAACGAAATTGCGCGAAACCACCCCAAACATGAGTTTTGGACCTAAAGTAGTGGATTGGGCATGTTCGTTGCGAAAAACGAAGAAATGGTTCCGGTGGCAAAAACTCGTGCTTTGTATGCACCCAACCGTTTTCAGAATGGGTGACGTGCGGCAACGAAATTGCGCGAAACCACCCCAAACATGAGTTTTGGACCTAAAGTAGTGGATTGGGCATGTTCGTTGCGAAAAACGAAGAAATGGTTCCGGTGGCAAAAACTCGTGCTTTGTAGGCACCCCGACAACCGTTTTCGGAATGGGTGACGTGTGGCAACGAAATTGCGCGAAACCACCCCAAACATGAGTTTTGGACCTGAAGTAGTGGATTGGGCATGTTCGTTGCGAAAAACGAAGAAATGGTTCCGGTGGCAAAAACTCGTGCTTTGTATGCACCCCGACAACCGTTTTCGGAATGGGTGACGTGCGGCAAGAAAATTGCGCGAAACCACCCAAACATGAGTTTTGGACCTAAATTAGTGGATTGGGCATGTTCGTTGCGAAAAACGAAGAAATGGTTCCGGTGGCAAAAACTCGTGCTTTGTAGGCACCCCGACAACCGTTTTCGGAATGGGTGACGTGTGGCAACGAAATTGCGCGAAACCACCCCAAACATGAGTTTTGGACCTAAAGTAGTGGATTGGGCATGTTCGTTGCGAAAAACGAAGAAATGGTTCCGGTGGCAAAAACTCGTGCTTTGTATGCACCCAACCGTTTTCAGAATGGGTGACGTGCGGCAACGAAATTGCGCGAAACCACCCCAAACATGAGTTTTGGACCTAAAGTAGTGGATTGGGCATGTTCGTTGCGAAAAACGAAGAAATGGTTCCGGTGGCAAAAACTCGTGCTTTGTAGGCACCCCGACAACCGTTTTCGGAATGGGTGACGTGTGGCAACGAAATTGCACGAAACCACCCCAAACATGAGTTTTGGACCTGAAGTAGTGGATTGGGCATGTTCGTTGCGAAAAACGAAGAAATGGTTCCGGTGGCAAAAACTCGTGCTTTGTATGCACCCCGACAACCGTTTTCGGAATGGGTGACGTGCGGCAAGAAAATTGCGCGAAACCACCCAAACATGAGTTTTGGACCTAAATTAGTGGATTGGGCATGTTCGTTGCGAAAACGAAGAAATGGTTCCGGTGGCAAAAACTCGTGCTATGTATGCACCCGACACCCGTTTTCGGAATGGGTGACGTGTGACAACGAAATTGCGCGAAACCACCCCAAACATGAGTTTTGGACCTAAAGTAGTGGATTGGGCATGTTCGTTGCGAAAAACGAAGAAATGGTTCCGGTGGCAAAAACTCGTGCTTTGTATGCACCCCGACACCCGTTTTCGGAATAAGTGACGTGCGGCAACGAAATTGCGCGAAACCACCCCAAACATGAGTTTTGGACCTAAAGTAGTGGATTGGGCATGTTCGTTGCGAAAAACGAAGAAATGGTTCTGGTGGCAAAAACTTGTGCTTTGTATGCACCCCGACAACCGTTTTTAGAATGGGTGACGTGCGGCAACGAAATTGCGCGAAACCACCGCAAACTTGAGTTTTGGACCTAAAGTAGTGGATTGTGCATGTTCGTTGCGAAAAACAAAGAAATGGTTCCGGTGGCAAAAACTCGTGCTATGTATGCACCCGACACCCGTTTCGGAATGGGTGACGTGCGACAACGAAATTGCGCGAAACCACCCCAAACATGAGTTTTGGACCTAAAGTAGTGGATTGGGCATGTTCGTTGCGAAAAACGAAGAAATGGTTCTGGTGGCAAAAACTTGTGCTTTGTATGCACCCCGACAACCGTTTTTAGAATGGGTGACGTGCTGCAACGAAATTGCGCGAAACCACCCCAAACTTGAGTTTTGGACCTAAAGTAGTGGATTGTGCATGTTCGTTGCGAAAAACAAAGAAATGGTTCCGGTGGCAAAAACTCGTGCTATGTATGCACCCGACACTCGTTTTCGGAATGGGTGACGTGCGACAACGAAATTGCGCGAAACCACCCCAAACATGAGTTTTGGACCTAAAGTAGTGGATTGGGCATGTTCGTTGCGAAAAACGAAGAAATGGTTCCGGTGGCAAAAACTCGTGCTTTGTAGGCACCCCGACAACCGTTTTCGGAATGGGTGACGTGTGGCAACGAAATTGCGCGAAACCACCCCAAACATGAGTTTTGGACCTAAAGTAGTGGATTGGGCATGTTCGTTGCGAAAAACGAAGAAATGGTTCCGGTGGCAAAAACTCGTGCTTTGTATGCACCCCGACACCCGTTTTCGGAATAAGTGACGTGCGGCAACGAAATTGCGCGAAACCACCCCAAACATGAGTTTTGGACCTAAAGTAGTGGATTGGGCATGTTCGTTGCGAAAAACGAAGAAATGGTTCTGGTGGCAAAAACTTGTGCTTTGTATGCACCCCGACAACCGTTTTTAGAATGGGTGACGTGCGGCAACGAAATTGCGCGAAACCACCGCAAACTTGAGTTTTGGACCTAAAGTAGTGGATTGTGCATGTTCGTTGCGAAAAACAAAGAAATGGTTCCGGTGGCAAAAACTCGTGCTATGTATGCACCCGACACCCGTTTTCGGAATGGGTGACGTGCGACAACGAAATTGCGCGAAACCACCCCAAACATGAGTTTTGGACCTAAAGTAGTGGATTGGGCATGTTCGTTGCGAAAAACGAAGAAATGGTTCTGGTGGCAAAAACTTGTGCTTTGTATGCACCCCGACAACCGTTTTTAGAATGGGTGACGTGCTGCAACGAAATTGCGCGAAACCACCCCAAACTTGAGTTTTGGACCTAAAGTAGTGGATTGTGCATGTTCGTTGCGAAAAACAAAGAAATGGTTCCGGTGGCAAAAACTCGTGCTATGTATGCACCCGACACTCGTTTTCGGAATGGGTGACGTGCGACAACGAAATTGCGCGAAACCACCCCAAACATGAGTTTTGGACCTAAAGTAGTGGATTGGGCATGTTCGTTGCGAAAAACGAAGAAATGGTTCCGGTGGCAAAAACTCGTGCTTTGTAGGCACCCCGACAACCGTTTTCGGAATGGGTGACGTGTGGCAACGAAATTGCGCGAAACCACCCCAAACATGAGTTTTGGACCTAAAGTAGTGGATTGGGCATGTTCGTTGCGAAAAACGAAGAAATGGTTCCGGTGGCAAAAACTCGTGCTTTGTATGCACCCCGACACCCGTTTTCGGAATGAGTGACGTGCGGCAACGAAATTGCGCGAAACCACCCCAAACATGAGTTTTGGACCTAAAGTAGTGGATTGGGCATGTTCGTTGCGAAAAACGAAGAAATGGTTCTGGTGGCAAAAACTTGTGCTTTGTATGCACCCCGACAACCGTTTTTAGAATGGGTGACGTGCTGCAACGAAATTGCGCGAAACCACCCCAAACTTGAGTTTTGGACCTAAAGTAGTGGATTGTGCATGTTCGTTGCGAAAAACAAAGAAATGGTTCCGGTGGCAAAAACTCGTGCTATGTATGCACCCGACACCCGTTTTCGGAATGGGTGACGTGCGACAACGAAATTGCGCGAAACCACCCCAAACATGAGTTTTGGACCTAAAGTAGTGGATTGGGCATGTTCGTTGCGAAAAACGAAGAAATGGTTCTGGTGGCAAAAACTTGTGCTTTGTATGCACCCCGACAACCGTTTTTAGAATGGGTGACGTGCTGCAACGAAATTGCGCGAAACCACCCCAAACATGAGTTTTGGACCTAAAGTAGTGGATTGTGCATGTTCGTTGCGAAAAACAAAGAAATGGTTCCGGTGGCAAAAACTCGTGCTATGTATGCACCCGACACCCGTTTTCGGAATGGGTGACGTGCGACAACGAAATTGCGCGAAACCACCCCAAACATGAGTTTTGGACCTAAAGTAGTGGATTGGGCATGTTCGTTGCGAAAAACGAAGAAATGGTTCCGGTGGCAAAAACTCGTGCTTTGTAGGCACCCCGACAACCGTTTTCGGAATGGGTGACGTGTGGCAACGAAATTGCGCGAAACCACCCCAAACATGAGTTTTGGACCTAAAGTAGTGGATTGGGCATGTTCGTTGCGAAAAACGAAGAAATGGTTCCGGTGGCAAAAACTCGTGCTTTGTAGGCACCCCGACAACCGTTTTCGGAATGGGTGACGTGTGGCAACGAAATTGCGCGAAACCACCCCAAACATGAGTTTTGGACCTAAAATAGTGGATTGGGCATGTTCGTTGCGAAAAACGAAGAAATGGTTCCGGTGGCAAAAACTCGTGCTTTGTATGCACCCAACCGTTTTCAGAATGGGTGACGTGCGGCAACGAAATTGCGCGAAACCACCCCAAACATGAGTTTTGGACCTAAAGTAGTGGATTGGGCATGTTCGTTGCGAAAAACGAAGAAATGGTTCCGGTGGCAAAAACTCGTGCTTTGTAGGCACCCCGACAACCGTTTTCGGAATGGGTGACGTGTGGCAACGAAATTGCGCGAAACCACCCCAAACATGAGTTTTGGACCTGAAGTAGTGGATTGGGCATGTTCGTTGCGAAAAACGAAGAAATGGTTCCGGTGGCAAAAACTCGTGCTTTGTATGCACCCCGACAACCGTTTTCGGAATGGGTGACGTGCGGCAAGAAAATTGCGCGAAACCACCCAAACATGAGTTTTGGACCTAAATTAGTGGATTGGGCATGTTCGTTGCGAAAAACGAAGAAATGGTTCCGGTGGCAAAAACTCGTGCTTTGTAGGCACCCCGACAACCGTTTTCGGAATGGGTGACGTGTGGCAACGAAATTGCGCGAAACCACCCCAAACATGAGTTTTGGACCTAAAGTAGTGGATTGGGCATGTTCGTTGCGAAAAACGAAGAAATGGTTCCGGTGGCAAAAACTCGTGCTTTGTATGCACCCAACCGTTTTCAGAATGGGTGACGTGCGGCAACGAAATTGCGCGAAACCACCCCAAACATGAGTTTTGGACCTAAAGTAGTGGATTGGGCATGTTCGTTGCGAAAAACGAAGAAATGGTTCCGGTGGCAAAAACTCGTGCTTTGTAGGCACCCCGACAACCGTTTTCGGAATGGGTGACGTGTGGCAACGAAATTGCACGAAACCACCCCAAACATGAGTTTTGGACCTGAAGTAGTGGATTGGGCATGTTCGTTGCGAAAAACGAAGAAATGGTTCCGGTGGCAAAAACTCGTGCTTTGTATGCACCCCGACAACCGTTTTCGGAATGGGTGACGTGCGGCAAGAAAATTGCGCGAAACCACCCAAACATGAGTTTTGGACCTAAATTAGTGGATTGGGCATGTTCGTTGCGAAAAACGAAGAAATGGTTCCGGTGGCAAAAACTCGTGCTATGTATGCACCCGACACCCGTTTTCGGAATGGGTGACGTGTGACAACGAAATTGCGCGAAACCACCCCAAACATGAGTTTTGGACCTAAAGTAGTGGATTGGGCATGTTCGTTGCGAAAAACGAAGAAATGGTTCCGGTGGCAAAAACTCGTGCTTTGTATGCACCCCGACACCCGTTTTCGGAATAAGTGACGTGCGGCAACGAAATTGCGCGAAACCACCCCAAACATGAGTTTTGGACCTAAAGTAGTGGATTGGGCATGTTCGTTGCGAAAAACGAAGAAATGGTTCTGGTGGCAAAAACTTGTGCTTTGTATGCACCCCGACAACCGTTTTTAGAATGGGTGACGTGCGGCAACGAAATTGCGCGAAACCACCGCAAACTTGAGTTTTGGACCTAAAGTAGTGGATTGTGCATGTTCGTTGCGAAAAACAAAGAAATGGTTCCGGTGGCAAAAACTCGTGCTATGTATGCACCCGACACCCGTTTTCGGAATGGGTGACGTGCGACAACGAAATTGCGCGAAACCACCCCAAACATGAGTTTTGGACCTAAAGTAGTGGATTGGGCATGTTCGTTGCGAAAAACGAAGAAATGGTTCTGGTGGCAAAAACTTGTGCTATGTATGCACCCCGACAACCGTTTTTAGAATGGGTGACGTGCTGCAACGAAATTGCGCGAAACCACCCCAAACTTGAGTTTTGGACCTAAAGTAGTGGATTGTGCATGTTCGTTGCGAAAAACAAAGAAATGGTTCCGGTGGCAAAAACTCGTGCTATGTATGCACCCGACACTCGTTTTCGGAATGGGTGACGTGCGACAACGAAATTGCGCGAAACCACCCCCAAACATGAGTTTTGGACCTAAAGTAGTGGATTGGGCATGTTCGTTGCGAAAAACGAAGAAATGGTTCCGGTGGCAAAAACTCGTGCTTTGTAGGCACCCCGACAACCGTTTTCGGAATGGGTGACGTGTGGCAACGAAATTGCGCGAAACCACCCCAAACATGAGTTTTGGACCTAAAGTAGTGGATTGGGCATGTTCGTTGCGAAAAACGAAGAAATGGTTCCGGTGGCAAAAACTCGTGCTTTGTATGCACCCCGACACCCGTTTTCGGAATAAGTGACGTGCGGCAACGAAATTGCGCGAAACCACCCCAAACATGAGTTTTGGACCTAAAGTAGTGGATTGGGCATGTTCGTTGCGAAAAACGAAGAAATGGTTCTGGTGGCAAAAACTTGTGCTTTGTATGCACCCCGACAACCGTTTTAGAATGGGTGACGTGCGGCAACGAAATTGCGCGAAACCACCGCAAACTTGAGTTTTGGACCTAAAGTAGTGGATTGTGCATGTTCGTTGCGAAAAACAAAGAAATGGTTCCGGTGGCAAAAACTCGTGCTATGTATGCACCCGACACCCGTTTTCGGAATGGGTGACGTGCGACAACGAAATTGCGCGAAACCACCCCAAACATGAGTTTTGGACCTAAAGTAGTGGATTGGGCATGTTCGTTGCGAAAAACGAAGAAATGGTTCTGGTGGCAAAAACTTGTGCTTTGTATGCACCCCGACAACCGTTTTTAGAATGGGTGACGTGCTGCAACGAAATTGCGCGAAACCACCCCAAACTTGAGTTTTGGACCTAAAGTAGTGGATTGTGCATGTTCGTTGCGAAAAAACAAAGAAATGGTTCCGGTGGCAAAAACTCGTGCTATGTATGCACCCGACACTCGTTTTCGGAATGGGTGACGTGCGACAACGAAATTGCGCGAAACCACCCCAAACATGAGTTTTGGACCTAAAGTAGTGGATTGGGCATGTTCGTTGCGAAAAACGAAGAAATGGTTCCGGTGGCAAAAACTCGTGCTTTGTAGGCACCCCGACAACCGTTTTCGGAATGGGTGACGTGTGGCAACGAAATTGCGCGAAACCACCCCAAACATGAGTTTTGGACCTAAAGTAGTGGATTGGGCATGTTCGTTGCGAAAAACGAAGAAATGGTTCCGGTGGCAAAAACTCGTGCTTTGTATGCACCCTGACACCCGTTTTCGGAATAAGTGACGTGCGGCAACGAAATTGCGCGAAACCACCCCAAACATGAGTTTTGGACCTAAAGTAGTGGATTGGGCATGTTCGTTGCGAAAAACGAAGAAATGGTTCTGGTGGCAAAAACTTGTGCTTTGTATGCACCCCGACAACCGTTTTTAGAATGGGTGACGTGCGGCAACGAAATTGCGCGAAACCACCGCAAACTTGAGTTTTGGACCTAAAGTAGTGGATTGTGCATGTTCGTTGCGAAAAACAAAGAAATGGTTCCGGTGGCAAAAAC
The DNA here is from genome assembly GCA_029449295.1 of Zea luxurians. Lineage (NCBI taxonomy): Eukaryota > Viridiplantae > Streptophyta > Magnoliopsida > Poales > Poaceae > Zea > Zea luxurians. The sequence goes on from JAOPSE010001245.1 coordinate 161,527, forward strand.
TCGTGCTATGTATGCACCCGACACCCGTTTTCGGAATGGGTGACGTGCGACTACGAAATTGCGCGAAACCACCCCAAACATGAGTTTTGGACCTAAAGTAGTGGATTGGGCATGTTCGTTGCGAAAAACGAAGAAATGGTTCTGGTGGCAAAAACTTGCGCTTTGTATGCACCCCGACAACCGTTTTTAGAATGGGTGACGTGCTGCAACGAAATTGCGCGAAACCACCCCAAACTTGAGTTTTGGACCTAAAGTAGTGGATTGTGCATGTTCGTTGCGAAAAACAAAGAAATGGTTCCGGTGGCAAAAACTCGTGCTATGTATGCACCCGACACTCGTTTTCGGAATGGGTGACGTGCGACAACGAAATTGCGCGAAACCACCCCAAACATGAGTTTTGGACCTAAAGTAGTGGATTGGGCATGTTCGTTGCGAAAAACGAAGAAATGGTTCCGGTGGCAAAAACTCGTGCTTTGTAGGCACCCCGACAACCGTTTTCGGAATGGGTGACGTGTGGCAACGAAATTGCGCGAAACCACCCCAAACATGAGTTTTGGACCTAAAGTAGTGGATTGGGCATGTTCGTTGCGAAAAACGAAGAAATGGTTCCGGTGGCAAAAACTCGTGCTTTGTATGCACCCCGACACCCGTTTTCGGAATAAGTGACGTGCGGCAACGAAATTGCGCGAAACCACCCCAAACATGAGTTTTGGACCTAAAGTAGTGGATTGGGCATGTTCGTTGCGAAAAACGAAGAAATGGTTCTGGTGGCAAAAACTTGTGCTTTGTATGCACCCCGACAACCGTTTTTAGAATGGGTGACGTGCGGCAACGAAATTGCGCGAAACCACCGCAAACTTGAGTTTTGGACCTAAAGTAGTGGATTGTGCATGTTCGTTGCGAAAAACAAAGAAATGGTTCCGGTGGCAAAAACTCGTGCTATGTATGCACCCGACACCCGTTTCGGAATGGGTGACGTGCGACAACGAAATTGCGCGAAACCACCCCAAACATGAGTTTTGGACCTAAAGTAGTGGATTGGGCATGTTCGTTGCGAAAAACGAAGAAATGGTTCTGGTGGCAAAAACTTGTGCTTTGTATGCACCCCGACAACCGTTTTTAGAATGGGTGACGTGCTGCAACGAAATTGCGCGAAACCACCCCAAACTTGAGTTTTGGACCTAAAGTAGTGGATTGTGCATGTTCGTTGCGAAAAAACAAAGAAATGGTTCCGGTGGCAAAAACTCGTGCTATGTATGCACCCGACACTCGTTTTCGGAATGGGTGACGTGCGACAACGAAATTGCGCGAAACCACCCCAAACATGAGTTTTGGACCTAAAGTAGTGGATTGGGCATGTTCGTTGCGAAAAACGAAGAAATGGTTCCGGTGGCAAAAACTCGTGCTTTGTATGCACCCCGACACCCGTTTTCGGAATAAGTGACGTGCGGCAACGAAATTGCGCGAAACCACCCCAAACATGAGTTTTGGACCTAAAGTAGTGGATTGGGCATGTTCGTTGCGAAAAACGAAGAAATGGTTCTGGTGGCAAAAACTTGTGCTTTGTATGCACCCCGACAACCGTTTTTAGAATGGGTGACGTGCGGCAACGAAATTGCGCGAAACCACCGCAAACTTGAGTTTTGGACCTAAAGTAGTGGATTGTGCATGTTCGTTGCGAAAAACAAAGAAATGGTTCCGGTGGCAAAAACTCGTGCTATGTATGCACCCGACACTCGTTTTCGGAATGGGTGACGTGTGACAACGAAATTGCGCGAAACCACCCCAAACATGAGTTTTGGACCTAAAGTAGTGGATTGGGCATGTTCGTTGCGAAAACGAAGAAATGGTTCCGGTGGCAAAAACTCGTGCTTTGTATGCACCCCGACACCCGTTTTCGGAATAAGTGACGTGCGGCAACGAAATTGCGCGAAACCACCCCAAACATGAGTTTTGGACCTAAAGTAGTGGATTGGGCATGTTCGTTGCGAAAAACGAAGAAATGGTTCTGGTGGCAAAAACTTGTGCTTTGTATGCACCCCGACAACCGTTTTTAGAATGGGTGACGTGCGGCAACGAAATTGCGCGAAACCACCACAAACTTGAGTTTTGGACCTAAAGTAGTGGATTGTGCATGTTCGTTGCGAAAAACAAAGAAATGGTTCCGGTGGCAAAAACTCGTGCTATGTATGCACCCGACACCGTTTT
>JAOPSE010001246.1:0-163582 GCA_029449295.1 Zea luxurians
GAGCTGATGGACATCGCCACCAAGTTGCCTCTGGCCAGGAGGCGGTTGAGGCCATCTTCCAGAAGGACAAGCAGCCCCAGGGCCGCCCACCGGAAGATGCTCCCGAGGCGTCAACTCAGCGCGGCACAAAGAAGAAAGGCAAGAAGAAGTCGCAAGCGAAACGCGACGCCGCCAACGCGGACCTTGTCGCCGCCGCCGAGTACAAGAACCCTCGGAAACCTCCGGGAGGTGCCAACCTCTTCGACAAGATGCTCAAGGAGCTGTGCCCTTATCATCAGGGGCCCGTCAAGCACACCCTTGAGGAGTGTGCCATGCTTCGATGACACTTCCACAAGGCCGGGCCACCCGTGGAGGGTGGCAAGGCTCTCGACGACGCTAAGAAGGAAGATCGCAAGGCAGGAGAGTTCCCCGAGGTCCGCGACTGCTTCATGATCTACGCGGGCAAGTGGCGAACGCCTCGGCTCGGCACCGCAAGCAAGAGCGTAGGGAGGTCTGCTCGGTGAAGGTGGCGGTGCCAGTCTACCTAGACTGGTCCGACAAGCCCATCACCTTCGACCAGGCCGACCATCCAGACCACGTGCCAAGCCCGGGGAGGTACCCACTCGTTCGACCCCATCATCGGCAACGTCAGGCTCACCAAGGTCCTCATGGACGGAGGTAGCAGCCTCAACATCATCTACGCCGAGACCCTCGGGCTCCTGCGGATCGATCTGTCCTCGGTCCGGATGGGCGCTGCGCCTTTCCACGGGATCATCCCCGGGAAGCGTCCAACCCATCGGACAACTCGATCTACCCGTCTGCTTTGGGACGCCCTCCAACTTTCGAAGGGAACCCTCACGTTCGAAGTGGTCAGGTTTCGAGGAACCTACCACGTAGTGTTGGGGAGGCCATGCTACGCCAAGTTCATGGCCGTCCCCAACTACACCTACCTCAAGCTCAAGATGTCGGGCCCCAACGGGGTCATCACCGTCGGACCCACGTACTGACACGCATACGAATGCGACATGGAGTGCGTGGAGTACGCCGAGGCCCTCGAGTCCAAGACCCTCATCGCGACCTGGAGAGCCTCTCTAGGGAGGCGCCTGACGTGAAGCGCCATGCCAGCAACTTCGAGCCAGCGGAGACGGTTAAGTCCGTCCCTCTCGACCCCTGCAATGACGCCTCTAAGCAGATCTGGATCGGCTCCGAGCTCGACCCCAAATAGGAAGCAGTGCTCGTCGACTTTCTCCGTGCAAACGCCGATGTTTTTGCGTGGAGTCCTCGGACATGCCCGACATACCGAGGGAAGTCGCCGAGCACTCACTGGATATCCGAGCTGGAGCCCGACCCGTGAAGCAGCCTCTGCGCCGATTCGACGAAGAAAAGCGCAGAGCCATTGGCGAGGAGATCCACAAGCTAATGGCGGCAGGGTTCATCAAAGAGGTATTCCATCCTGAATGGCTTGCCAACCCTGTGCTTGTGAGAAAGAAAGGGGGAAATGGCGGATGTGTGTAGACTACACTGGTCTAAACAAGCATGTCCGAAAGTTCCCTACCCTCTGCCTCGCATCGATTAAATCATGGATTCCACTGCTGGGTGCGAAACCCTGTCTTTCCTCGATGCCTACTCAGGGTATCACCAGATCAGGATGAAAGAGTCCGACCAGCTCGCGACTTCTTTCATCACACCCTTCGGCATGTACTGCTATGTTACCATGCCGTTTGGTTTGAGGAATGCGGGTGCAACGTACCAGCGATGCATGAACCATGTGTTCGGCGAACCATCGGCCGAACGGTCGAGGCCTACGTCGATGACATCGTAGTCAAGACGAGGAAGACCTCCGACCTCCTTTCCGACCTTGAAGTGACATTCCGATGTCTCAAGGCGAAAGGCGTGAAGCTCAATCCCGAAAAGTGTGTCTTCGGGGTCCCCCGAGGCATGCTCTTGGGGTTCATCGTCTCCGAGCAGGGCATCGAGGCCAACCCGGAGAAGATCGCAGCCATCACCAGCATGGGGCCATCAAGGACTTGAAAGGCGTACAGAGGGTCATGGGATGCCTTGCGGCTCTGAGCCGTTTCGTCTCGCGCCTCGGCGAAAGAGGCCTGCCTCTGTACCGCCTCTTAAGGAAGGCCGAGTGCTTCGCTTGGACTCCTGAGGCGAGGAAGCCCTCGGGAACCTGAAGGCGCTCCTCACGAACGCACCCATCTTGGTGCCCCCGCTGCCGGAGAAGCCCTCTTGATCTACGTCGCCGCGACCACTCAGGTGGTTAGCGCCGCGATTGTGGTCGAGAGACGAGAAGAGGGGCATGCATTGCCCGTCCAGAGGCCAGTCTACTTCATCAGTGAGGTACTGTCCGAAAAACCAAGATCCGCTACCCACAAATTCAGAAGCTGCTGTACGCAGTGATCCTGACGCGGCGGAAGTTGCGACACTACTTCGAGTCCCATTCGGTGACTGTGGTGTCATCCTTCCCCCTAGGGGAGATCATCCAGTCCCGAGAGGCCTCGGGTAGAATTGCGAAGTGGGCAGTGGAGATCATGGGCGAGACGATCTCATTCGCCCCTCGGAAGGCCATCAAGTCCCAGGTCTTGGCGGACTTCGTGGCTGAATGGGTCGACACCCAGCTCCGACAGCTCCGATCCAACCGGAGCTCTAGACCATGTTTTTCGACGGGTCGCTGATGAAGACGGGGGCTGGCGTGGGCCTGCTCTTCATCTCACCCATCGGGAAGCACCTACGCTACGTGCTACGCCTCCACTTCCCGGCGTCCAACAACATGGCTGAGTACGAGGCTCTGGTAAATGGGTTGCGAATCGCCATCGAGCTAGGGGTCCGACGCCTCGACGCTCGTGGTGACTCGCAGCTCGTTATCGACCAAGTCATGAAGAACTCCCACTGCCGCGACCCGAAGATGGAAGCTTACTGCGATGAGGTTCGGCGCCTGGAAGACAAGTTCTACGGGCTCGAGCTCAACCACATCGCCCGACACTACAACGAGACTGCGGATGAGCTGGCTAAAATAGCCTCGGGGCGAACAACGGTCCCCCAGACATATTCTCCCGAGACCTGCATCAACCCTCCATCAAGACCGACGACACGCCCGAGCCCGAGAAGGCCTCGGCCCAGCCCGAGGCACCCTCGGCCCAGTCCGAGGTACCCTCAGCTCGGTCCGAGGTACCCTCGGCACGGTCCGAGGTACCCTCAGCCCCCGAGGGTGAGGCACTGCGCGTCGAGGGGGAGCAGAGCGAGGTCACGCCTAATCAAAACTGGCAGACCCCGTACCTGCAACATCTCCACCGAGGAGAGCTGCCCCTCGACCAAGCCGAGGCTCGGTGGTTGGCGCGGCGCGCCAAGTCTTTTGTTTTGCTGGGAGATGGGAAGGAGCTCTACCACCGCAGCCCCTCTGGCATCCTCCAGCGATGCATTTCCATCGCTGAAGGTTAGAAGCTCTTACAAGAGATACACTCGGGGGCTTTCGGCCATCACGCAGCACCCCGAACCCGTGTTGGAAACGCCTTCCGACAAGGTTTCTACTGGCCGACAGCGGTGGCCGACGCCACTAGAATCGTCCGCACCTGCGAAGGGTGTCAGTTCTACACAAGGCAGACCCACCTGCCCGCTCAGGCTCTGCAGACCATAAACGTCACCTGGCCGTTTGCTGTGTGGGGTCTGGACCTCGTCGGCCCCTTGCAGAAGGCACCCGGGGGCTACACGCACCTGCTGGTCGCCATCGACAAATTCTCCAAGTGGATCGAGGTCCGACCCCTAAACAGCATCAGGTCCGAACAGGCGGTGGCGTTCTTCACCAACATCATCCATCGCTTTGGGGTCCCGAACTCCATCATCACCGACAACGGCACCCAGTTCACCGGCAGAAAGTTCCTGGACTTCTGCGAGGATCACCACATCCGGGTGGACTGGGCCGCCGTGGCTCACCCCATGACGAATGGGCAGGTGGAACGTGCCAACGGCATGATTCTGCAAGGACTCAAGCCTCGGATATACAACGACCTCAACAAGTTCGGCAAGCGATGGATGAAGGAACTCCCCTCAGTGGTCTGGAGTCTGAGGACAACGCCGAGCCGAGCCACGGGCTTCACACCGTTCTTTCTAGTCTATGGGGCCGAGGCCATCTTGCCCACAAACTTGGAATACGGTTCCCCGAGGACGAGGGCCTACGCCGACCAAAGCAATCGAGCTAATCGAGAAGACTCACTGGACCAGCTGGAGGAGGCTCGGGACATGGCCTTACTACACTCGGCGCGGTACCAGCAGTCCCTACGACGCTACCACGCCCAAGGGGTTTGGTCCGAGACCTCCAGGTGGGCGACCTGGTGCCTCGGCTGCGACAAGACGCCCGAGGGCGGCATAAGCTTACGCCTCCCTGGGAAGGGCCGTTCGTCATCGCCAAAATTCTGAAGCCCGGAACATACAAGCTGGCCAACAGTCAAGGCGAGGTCTACAGCAACGCTTGGAACATCCAACAGCTACGTCGCTTCTACCCTTAAGATGCTTTCAAGTTGTTCATATACCTCGTTCACACACAAAGTCTGGTCGTCAAGGAAGGGTCAGTCTTGCCTCGGCAAAGCCCGACCCTCCCTCGGGGGCTAGAAGGGGGGAACCCCCTCTGCGTCAAAATTTTCCTCGAAAAAGAAAAAATCTTTTCTGCCAGAATGCCTTTCGTGCTTTTGGACTACTTCGAAAGTGGATCCTGAAAACGATGGAGTACACGTAAGCAGCCAAGGCTGACCGAGTCGAGGGACTCCTACGCCTCCAGGATACGGATACCTCACTCATCACCTTCTGCGATAAGTAACTCGCGCTCGGATAAGTGATTCTACGGACCGAACAAGTCTTCATGCTCGAAAGCTCCTCTGCTGGAACGATTTTTCGGGCCTTCTCGACTGCGTTGGTGACAGAATCCTTTGGACGAGTAAGAGTGCGCGTAAGCAGCAAGGCCGACCGAGCCGAGGGATTCCTACGCCTCCGGGATACGGATACCTCACTCATCACCTTCCGTGAAAAGCAACTCTTGCCCGCACAAACAATTCTGTTACCGACAAATAAGTCCGGATACTCGAAACGAGAGGAAAAGGGACACAACTTTACAACACGACGACGGTATGTTTGGGCCTCGGCGGGCCGCAGAAAGCATACACACACTACAAGACAACCCGATCCTGCAGGCTCGGACGTCGACAGTTGAAGGGGGCAGCAGCACCCTCAACGTCAACTACACCTTCGGCGGGGTCTGACCTAGCCTCGGACGGCGACGCGGTCGGAGGATCCCCACTCTGAAGGACGACATCAGCACCACACCCGGGCCATCGCTGCCAGGGTCTTCTCTAGGAATCCGGCTCGAGCAGACGGCTCGGCCGGCCACACCGAGGCCTTGACCAGCTGTCCCCCGAAGACATCAGCCCGGCTTGAGGCCTCGGCAGCTCAACTCCGGCGTCGGTTCTGCTAGCGGACGACCCGGCCAGGCTCCGGCCGACCACATCTTCTTTCGAAGCCAACTCTGCCTCTGCCCGTGCTGACACCGCTACCTCCGGCTTCGGCTCATCGAATAGCGGCCGAGGGTTCCTTTAACTGAGCAAGAGAAGCCTCGGACAGCAAGGCCGACCGAGCCGAGGGACTCTTACGCCTCCGGGATACGGATACCTCACTCGTCACCTTTGCACGAGACGACTCACGCTCGGTAAAGTGGTTCGGATAGTCGACAGGCGAGTCTTAGTGCTCGAAATGAAGAAAAAACACGGCTCCGCGCCGAAAATACATACACGTTCAGGCCTCGACAGCCGCAATGAACAAAACACCGGCACTCAAAGTGCCATTACAAGCAGAACCCCGGTTCCGTCCCAACGGCAGCAGCGATGGCCTCAGGGCGGACGCCGCTGCAACCTTGCCCTCACCCACGCCGACGCTCGAGGGGCGAGGACAAGTACAAAGAGCCGGAGGCCCGGAGCGCAGATGGTGGCAGTGATCCCGTCGGTGACAGGAACTTCTCAAGCCGCATCCACCTCGGCACCGATGACCGGAGCGTCGGCCCATCGGCAGATCCCCACTCGGATCCTCCCGGACGAGCGGAGAACCGACCTCCACGCGGAAACCCCGTACCGTTGCAAAGGCAAGACAGCCCCAGAACACGAACGCCGCTCTAGCGGCGCGCGATGTCTTGGGCGGTTCCACCCGTGCGCACGGCGCGACAACCGCCCTTGCGGCGGGAGGGGGCACCGGGAGCCAAGCCGGCAAGCCCGACGTGCTGGAGCTGGCGACACCCACCGTCGACCAGCCCCGCGTTGTCGAAGTCCGCCCCGCTCGCAGGGCCAGTGAGCGCCCTCTCCCTTGGATGCTGAAGGGGAGGCTGACCCACAAACCCGCGCGGGAGGTAGAGCTCCGGCTCAGCCCGGCCTCCGCCCCAGCAAGGATGATGAACATCCTTGAAGCTAAGGGCGGGACCAAGATCGTAGCCTGGCTTGCTCCTCCCCACCCAAAGGCTGGAGGTCACCGTCTTGGGTGACCACCGGCGAGGGGATGCAGCCGGGCTGCCTGATGAAAATTCTTGAAGCCGAACGATGGCTGAAAGGTACCAACTTCCTCGAAGTTGCGTCCCTCCGACGACAAGACGGAAGGATTGCGGGCGTCCCCCACCTGGGGGCTCGAAAGGTGGAAAGACGCGATGCATGAGGGGTGCGCGAAGACATGGTCGTCTTTCAAGGGGGTCACCCTCCTTTTAAAGGCGACTCTCCCCCACTTGCGTCCTCAGCCGTTGCGGGCTGAGTCTTCTCCAACATGCTCCAAGGTCCTCCCCCTTACGGCGCGGGGGCTGGGTCCCACGCGTCATGCAAGCCGGTCCAGGGCAGAAGAAGCCAAACCACCGCGCGCGGTGCATGCAACCGCCCGGCGGTTACAAGCATTCCTCCACTTTCGCCCAGACCAGCGGGTGAAAGGGCGGGCAGCCATGCAGTCGGCATGCAACCGCGCCAAGTGGGCATGCCCCTTCGACTCTAACGTGCCCAGCATGGAGGCCTAGGCCCACACGTCATGCAGCCGGCGCGCCGGTTGCTACGTGCAAGCAACTGCACCGCCACTCGCGCCGCTACCGCGCCTCCTTGACTGCGGAGCCAATGCCGCGACTCGAGGCAACCCTGCGTGTGACCCGTCAGTGCCAGCCAAGCGCGACGGTCAAATACGGTCAAAAATGGGCCGGCAGTAATGGCAGTGGCAGGCGGGCAGGAGCAGCGGTCACGTCGTCAGCCAAGCTTACGTCCCATCCAGGGGCAGCGAGAGAGCCCTCTCTCACGGCGTGAAGACGACGCGCCCATGATCCGTTCCTCGAACGGCCCGCGCACGCGCAACAGTCGCCTCGCGAACCACTCGCCCCGTCGCGTTAACTTCACGGCGGAACAGGCGGCGCCTCAGGCGGGAGAAGCAAGCGACGCTTCACCTTCGCCGTAATGACCGCGTCGAAAAAGGTACGCCACGTCATTCGATTTCGTATCCTTTTCTTCTTTCCTCTTTCTCTCTCTTACAACAGGGACCGGGAAAGGGGGATACCCCGAAAAGGATCCTTCTCCGTGAAGGAAACAGGCCCCGAGCCTCCCTACTTATCAGAGGTTCAAAGGCTGGCCCCTCGGAGGGGTTCAACGGCCGCCTCAGAGCGCTTGGGTTCTGCGCCCACTACTGGTCAGAGGTTCGATGGCCGGCCCCTCGGAAGGGTTCCACGGTCGCCTCAGGCCGCTCGGGCTCCGCGCCCACTACTGATCAGGGGTTCGTAGGCTGGCCCTCGAAGGGTTCACAGTCGCCTCAGACACAGAGCGAGGGATGACCCTGGGTACGTTCGATACATAACCATGGCTCGGGCTACGCTCCCGAGGTACCCTAGGACATTTCTGAGACCAGCGGGAGCGATCTTGTAATGGAATCCCATCAGAGGGAGGCATCGAGCCCTCGGACCCCGTCAAAGGGGACCGGGTCCGGTAGATCACCCGCAGGTACTTTTGGAGCGCGCCTCCGGGCCCCTAGCCGACCCCTAGCAAATGGGGCACGGGCGTCCGCTCGGATTACCCGCCAGCAGCTCACCGGAAACACCATGTTCGGCGCCCTCCGAGGGCAACATGGCGCTTCCCCCCCCTCCTCCTTGCGGAAAGGCGACGTAGGGGCGTATGTAAGAAAGTCGAGTCTATCCTTGATCGTCCTCGTCGCCCTGTGCAGGGGCTCGGGGGCTGCTCTCGTAAACCCGGCTCCGGCCACACCGTTGACAGCGTCAACATACCAGCCCAAGAATTTGGGACCCGACCGTGCACCCGGGCTACGGCCAGCTCGCATGAGGGAACAACTAGACCAGCCGAAGTGTTGCGAAATGCACTAAGACCTCGAAGGAGTAAAACTACTCCTCCGAGGCCTCAGGGGCTACACCCGGCGGGTGCGCTCGCGCGCACCCACCAGAACAAAATGCAACCGAAAAAGGCTGGTCCCCTTGCAAAAAAGTGCGGCAAAAGCCTCCAAGCGAGTATTAACACTCCCTTCGAGGCTCGGGGGCTACTGTCGGGGACCATAATTAGGGGTACCCTCAAGGCTCCTAAATCTCAGCTGGTAACCCCCATCAGCACAAAGCTGCAAAGGCCTGATGGGTGCGATTAAGTCAAGGATCGGTCCATTCGAGGGACGCGATCACGCCTCGCCTGAGCCCAGCCTCGGGCAAGGGCAGCCGACCCCGGAGGACCTACGTCTCGCCCGAGGCCCCCCTCTAGCAACGGGCACACCTTCGACTGGCCCGAGGCCCAGTCTTCGCCAAGAAGCAACCTTGGCCAAATTGCCACACCGACCGACCAAATCGCAGGGGCATTTAATGCAAAGGTGGCCTGACACCTTTATCCTGACACACGCCCTCCAGTCGACAGAGCCGAAGTGACCGCAGTCACTTTGCCGCTCCACTGACCGGTCTGACAAGAGGACAGCGCCGCCTACGCCGCTCCGACTGCTGAGCCACTCGATAGAGCGAGGCTGACAGCGGCCAAGTCCGGCCTCAGGCGTCATAGGAAACTCCGCCTCGCCCGACCTAGGGCTCGGACTCGGGCTCAGCCCCGGAAGACGGCGAACTCTGCTCCGCCCGACCCCAGGGCTCGGACTCGGGCTCGGCCCCGGAAGACGATGAACTCCGCCTCGCCTGACCCCAGGGCTCGGACTCGGGCTCGGCCCCGAAGGACGACGAACTCCACTTCGCCCGACCCCAGGGCTCGGACTCAACCCTGGCCTAAGTCGACGGTCTCCGCCTCGTCCGACCCGGGGGCTTGGACTCGACCTCGACCTCTGAAGACAGACTCGACCTCGACCTCGGAGGAGCCTCCACCTCGCCCAACCTAGGGCACGGACCGACCACGTCAACTGGAAGCGCCATCATTACCCTACCCCAAGCTGACTCAGTCTACGGGGAACAAGATCGGCGTCCCATCTGGCTCGCTCCACCATACGAGTAATGATGGCGCCCCGCATGCCCTGTGACGATGGCGGCTCTCAGCCCCCTTACGGAAGCAAGAGGACGTCAGCAAGGACTAGACAGCCCCGACAGCTGTCCTTCCGCCAGGCTCCAACGCTCCTCCGACGGCCACGACACCACGCGAACTGGGTGCCAAGACCTCTCCGGCTGCCACGATGGCATGTACTTGGGGCGCTAGCTCTCCACCGCTAGACACGTTAGCACATTGCTACACTCCCCGTTGTACACCTGGATCCTCTCCTTACGCCTATAAAAGGGAGGACCAGGGCCCTCTTACAGAGGGTTGGTCGCGCGGGGAAGGACGGGACGGCGCTCGCGCAAGGCCGCTCGCTCCCTCCCGCGTGGACGCTTGTAACCCCCTACTGCAAGCGCACCCGACCTGGGCGCAGGGCTAACACGAAGGCCACGGGTTCCACTCTCCCACGCCTGTCTCCCTCCGGCTGCTGTCTTCCCCCCTTCGCGTTCCGCCTCGCGTCGACCCATCTGGGCTGGGGCACGCGGCGACAATTCACTCGTCGGTCCAGGGACCCCCGGGTTTCGAAACACCGACAAGTACCGTCAGGCCAATGACAATAGATGCTTCACTTGTGGCAGCACTGGACACTACGCCAAGAATTGCCCAAAGAACCAGCAGAGGTAGGGGCAGAATTCCAATCAGAACCAAGGCAAGAGGCAGAAGGTGCAAGTGAGGCAAGGCAGGCTGAACTTCACCACCATGGCGGACATTCCAGAGGGAGCACCCGTCATGACTGGTATCTTTTCAGTTTTGAGTTATCCTGCAATCATTCTTTTTGATTCCGGTGCATCACACAGTTTTATCAGTGCAAAATTTAGTGCCAAATGTCAGTTACCTTTCCATCACACCAATGGGGGTATTACAATTTCAACACCGGGAGGCAGGGTTGCCACCTATAAAATCAACAGGCAGGTGCCTATAAAATTTGGTAGCCTTATAATTGGAACCACCCTCCTTATCTTGGGTTTGGATAGTGTGGACATCATATTAGGAACTGACTGGTTAACAAGGCATTAGACATAATTGATGTTGCAGCAAGGGCCGTTGAGATTCATTCACCTACGTGTGGTGAAATTACTTTGTATTTGCCTAACCAGGGTTGTACCTGTTCATGTGCCTTCACCATGATAGAGTCACCTGTTGAGAGAATCCCCATCGTCTGTGACTACCCAGATGTTTTTCCGGATGAATTGCCAGGGATGCCACCCGATAGAGACATAGAGTTCGCGATTGAATTACAACCCGGAACTGCCCCTATATCCAAGAGACCCTATAGGATGCCTCTGGCAGAGTTGGCAGAATTGAAAAAGCAATCGCAAGAGTTGTTGGACAAGGGATTCATTCGCCCAAGTACTTTGCCATGGGGATGTCCAGCATTGTTCGTAAAGAAGAAAGATGAGAGTCTGAGATTGTGTGTTGATTACCGCCCTCTCAATGCGGTGACCATCAAGAATAAGTATCCATTGCCTCGCATCGATGTGTTGTTTGATCAGTTGGTGGGAGCCAGGGTATTTTCCAAGATAGATCTTCGCTCTGGCTATCATCAGATCAAAATCAGGGCTAGCGATATTCCGAAGACGGCTTTCTCTACCAGATACGGGCTTTATGAGTACTTGGTAATGTCCTTTGGATTGACCAATACCCTGGCATATTTCATGTATTTGATGAACTCAGTGTTTATGCCAGAGTTGGACAAGTTCGTGGTGGTTTTCATTGATGACATTCTGGTATATTCAAGGAGCGAGCAGGAGCATACTAAACACTTGCATACAGTACTTCAGAGACTGCGCGATCATCATTTATATGCCAAGTTGTCCAAATGTGAATTCTGGCAAAAGGAAATCAAATTTCTGGGTCACACCATTTCTCAGGATGGGGTATCTGTTGATCCTGAGAAAGTCCAAGAAGTGATGGATTAGAAACCTCCTACCACTGTGCGGCAAATTTGGAGTTTTCTGGGATTGGCAGGGTATTATCGATGATTTATTCCGGATTTCTCCAGGATTGCCAAGCCAATGACTGAATTGTTGAAGAAAGGAGTCAAATATGAATGGAGCCAGAAATGTGAGGATGCCTTTCATACACTTAGGCAACATTTGACAACAGCACCCGTGCTAGCTCAGCCAGACAACACCAAACCCTTTGAGGTTTATTGCGATGCTTCAGGTACTGGATTGGGATGTGTCTTGATGCAAGACAACAGAGTCATTGCTTATGCCTCCCGAGCACTCAGACCCCATGAGCAGAACTACCCCACCCACGATCTGGAGTTAGCAGCCGTAGTTCATGCTCTCAAGATATGGAGACATTACTTGATGGGAGCTCATTGTAATATCTATACTGATCATAAGAGTCTCAATTATATCTTCACTCAGGCTGATCTTAATATGAGGCAGAGAAGATGGTTAGAATTAATCAAGGACTATGATTTGGAAGTGCATTACCATCCTGGCAAAGCCAATGTTGTGGCAGATGCCTTAAGTCAAAAGGCCCAGTGCAACTGTGTGAATATGGATGCAAAAATCACCACCCTATGTGATGAGTTGTACAAGCTGAAAATAGAAGTTGTTTCCTCCGATGTCGTAAGTTATATTTCAGTGGAACCCACTTTACATGAGCAGATAATCATGGCACAGATCGGTGACAAGGGTGTTCAAGTCATTAAGGAAATGCTTAGGCAAAAGATGGACAAATACAAATGTTTCCGTCAGGACAGCAAAGGAATTCTATGGTTTGGAGACCGATTGGTTGTTCCCAAGAACCCCGAGCTCAGGAAGAAAATATTGGATGAAGCTCACCTTTCCAAATTTTCCATGCACCCCGGCAGTGACAAGATGTATCATGATCTCAGATCCTTATACTGGTGGACCAGAATGAAGAGGGAAATTACTAAGTATATAGCTAAATGCGACACTTGCCAGAGAGTCAAGGCCAGTCATTTGAAGGTGGCAGGCACCTTACAGCCCCTTCCCATACCATCTTGGAAATGGGAGGATATTTGCATGGATTTTATCGTGGGATTGCCCAATACCTCCCGACACCATGATTCCATTTGGGTCATCGTGGATAGATTGACCAAGATAGCTCATTTCTTGCCAGTGCATACCACCCACAAGATAGAGAAATATGCAGAAATCTATGTTGATCAAATAGTGCGTTTGCATGGAATTCCAAAGACTATTGCATCTAACAGAGGAGCACTGTTTGTGGCACGCTTTTGGGAGCAGCTCCAAAAGTCACTTGGAACCCATGTAATAAGAAGCTCAGCATACCATCCGCAGACTGACGGTCAGACAGAGAGAGTGAATCAAATTCTCGAGGACATGTTGCGAGCATGTGTACTACACTATGGGAAGGATTGGGACAAGTGTCTTTCCTTGGCAGAATTTTCTTACAATAACAGCTACCAGTCCAGTTTAAAGATGGCACCTTTCGAAGCCTTGTACGGGAGAAGGTGTAGGACACCGCTAAATTGATCACAAGCTGAAGAAAGGGAAATATTTGGACCTGACCTGGTACTTGAAGCAGAGGAGAAGGTCAGGGTCATTAAGAAGAACCTAGAAGCTGCTCAGGCCAGGCAAAAGAGCTATCATGACAGGAGGAGGAAGCCTCTACGGTTTGAAGTGGGAGATCATGTTTATCTTAAGGTGTCACCCACCAAAGGTGTTCAGAGATTTGGAATCAAGGGCAAGTTAGCTCCTCGCTACATTGGGCCATATGAGATTAAGGAAACTTGTGGGCCTTTAGCATATCAATTGAAGTCGCCACCACATATGTCAGCAGTTCATGATGTATTCCACGTATCTCAGCTACGAAAGTGTGTCCGTTTACCCACAGAAGTGCTACCAGAACCAGAATTGGAGATAGAACCAGACTTGTCCTATCAAGAGCACCCTGTCAGGATACTGGACCAAAAGAAGAGATCAACTCGGGCAAGGTCGATCAGGATGTATATGGTTCAGTGGAGTCACCATTCAGTAGAAGAGGCTACGTGGGAGACTGAGGATTTTCTATGTTCTCGCTTCCTCGACTTTCTGCCCAAAGGAGTCGGTATGTAATCCAAAACCCCACCCCCACCTGCCCTTTGAATCAAAATATAAGAAAAACCTAGTTGTTAAGAGTAAAGTAAGCTTTGACAATAATTTTAAAAGGACTACCTTCTGAAGTTGCAAAGAGGATGACATTCAAAGAGCAGTTAATTAGAGAAACTTGGCTTAAAGAATCTACGTCACACAAAACCCACCTCCTGGTACCCCTCTAAAGGATCCCCACCCACAATCTCGAGGCGAGATTCCTTTAAGGGGGGAGGGCTATAACACCCCAGGTGTAACTTAGGGTTTTCACTCAAGCCTACACTATTGAACCCATCATCACATGTGGTTTAGTTTGAGCAAAAGACACCAAACTTGGGGGTCAAGATCCTAAGTAAGTGTAACCCATCTTAAAAGTCATGCTTTGGCCTTATCATGCACCTAAAGAGGAGAGAATGGCTCAAACCCTAATTCAAACCCATTTAGGCAAATGGAGCCCTAGAAGGGAGTATATCAAAAAGGCTATGTAAACCACATTATCATAACTTGGGCTAATTATCAAAGTTGTAGTACACTTAATACCCTACAAAAAATAGTAAGAGAGTGACCCCAAAAAAGGCTTCATAAAAACCCCAAAAAGGTCACCAAAGAGAAGAGCATAAAAGAAAAATCAGATTTTTCTCAAATTCAAAACCGACCCTCTTTCAAAGATCAAGCATGTTCACCTTCTTCCAAACCTCAAAACCAAAGGGCCCAATTAACAAAATGGCGCCTAAAGACCCCTAGAACACCCTGGAAAAATTTGAACCCAACCCTAAGTCATTTGACATGACTTGACACGGTTGTCTCGGTCTGGACAGCTTGGACAGAGCCTACTTCACACCACAATATCTCTCAAACCCGACCATATCTTTGCTTGGAACTCACATGGAAAAGATAGGATATGGTATAGAGAAGAGACCGTACACGGGATTTTTGCTGAGATCTGCACGCTAAGGCGACCAAACAGGCCGTTGAACACTGGCAAAAGTAAACCACCACGTGTTCGACGTGGGCAGGCACTCGGGAGCGCGCCTAGAGCATGCCCGCACGCGCACCCCCGCGCGCCCTCGGCCGCCCCCGTGCCCATGCCCGTGTCATGCTCGCGAGTGGCTATAAAGCCCACCCTCATGCACGACCATCTTCCCCGTTGCCCCCTCCGCACCGTGCCTAGCCTTCCCGAGCCAGCCCGCAGCTCCAGCGACCTCCCCGCGACCCGCCCGAGGGTGCCCGCCGTGGCCAAACCATGCCTACCCACCTCCGCTCGATCCGAGCCCTCGGATAGCTTCCTCAAGAGGCTATGAAGCTTGCCCGAGCTTGAGCCGAGGACCAGCCCCACCGAAACAGGGCAATCACGCTGGCCGGAGTTCGTGAACCCGCCAGAGCACGTGGACCGGGTAAACCACTGAACCATTTCTCGATTCCTTGCGCGCATAGCCTCTACATCACCCAGTGGAGCTCCTCGTGCACTTTGATTGAACCCTACCACCGTGGTTTGGCCAGAGCAGGTGCCGCCGACGACCTCTGCCGCCTGCTCTCGTGGCCAAAGCAGCTCCAGCCACCTTTGACGCCGACCCGTACACCGACGTGACCGCCGTGACCTCCCCAACGTCACCGACCACCCCACCGGACCTTTACTGCCGCTGGTAAGCCTCACCGCCGTGATCTTTGCCCCGGTTACTGTTCCAGCCAGCCAGGGATCGCGGGTTAGATTTAGGTTAAGTCCAGGGGGTTTTGTGGAAGGTCAGTGACTGATGCAAATAGTAGACCGAGGGCTGTTTTGTGAGAGAAAGGGAGAAGAAAACCCAGGGACTTCAGCGCAAATCTGTTTTCTTTTCCAATTTCGAATTTACTTTTATTTTAAATATTGCAGAGAACTTGATAAATACATAACTTGAAGAATAATCATCCAAATGTAGTCAAACCAAATTTGCTAGACTTTATGAAATATAAACTATCAAGCAAAAATAGTAAACCCCATAGTTCCTGTAATATTTTCTAGAGTTTTGATTTAAATGAGAAAACTACCCAAACCTTAATAATAAAGGGAAAAATAGAAATGTTGCTAGACCAGGGTTGAGAAAAATAGTGGAGACACTAACCTAGTAGTTACACTGTTTAAAATTAATAAACAACCCAGTATATAAGGTTAAGGAAGATTTATTCATGAAAGGGAAATAGGCTTACACCTTTTCCTAAATAGATTTTGGTGGTTGAATTGCACCACCGGACAGTGTCCGGTGCACCAGGGAACCCGACGCTGAACTCGCTACCTTCGGGAAAATGGAGGCCGCTCCGCTATAATTCACCGGACCGTCCGGTGTATGCACCGGACAGTGTCCGGTGGCACACCGGACTGTCCGGTGTGCCAGCGGAGCAACGGCTACTTCAAGCGCAACGGTCGACTGCAACGCATTTAATGCGCGCCTGCGCGTGCAGAGGTCAGAGCACGCGTAGTTGGCGCACTGGACAGTCTACAGGACTTGTCCGGTGCACCACCGGACAGCCTAGAGGCCCCACAAGTCAGAGCTCCAACGGTCGAACCCCAACGGCTGGCTGACGTGGCTGGCGCACCGGACTGTCCGGTGCGCCATGCGACAGCAGACTTCCAACAGCCACATTTTGGTGGTTGAGGCTATAAATACCCCAACCACCCCACATTCAATTGCATCCAAGTTTTCCACTCTCCAACCTCTTTCAAGAGCTATAGCATTTAATTCTAGACACAACCAAAGAGATCAAATCCTCTCCCAAGTCTCTAGTTCAATTCTAATCAATAGTGACTAGTGAGAGAGTGACTTGTGTTCATTTGAGCTCTTGCACTTGGATTGCTTCTTTTCTTTCTCATTTTTCTTGTGACAAACTCAATTGTAACCAAGGCAAGAGACACCAATTGTGTGGTTGTCCTTGCGGGGACTTAGTGTCCCGTGTGATTGAGAAGAGAAGCTCATTTGGTCTAAGTGACCATTTGAGAGAGGGAAAGGGTTGAAAGAGACCCGGTCTTTGTGACCACCTCAACCGGGAGTAGGTTTGCAAGAACCGAACCTCGGCAAAACAAATCCTTGTGTCTCACTCTCTATTTCTTGTGATTTGTTTTCACCCTCTCTCTCGGACTCGCTTATATTTCTAACGCTAACCCGGCTTGTAGTTGTGATTAACTTTGTAAATTTCAGTTTCGCCCTATTCACCCCCCTCTAGGCGACTTTCAATTGGTATCAGAGCCCGGTGCTTCATTAGAGCCTAACCGCTCGAAGTGATGTCGGGAGATCACGCCAAGGAGATGGTGACCGGCGACAAGCCCGCTACAAGCCTCGGGAAGGCTCCATCGGGAGAGTCCCGCAACAAAGGGAAGGAGAAGAAATCCTCTTCCCACAAGTCGCATCGGAGTGGCGACAAGAAAAAGAAGATGTGGAAGGTGGTCTACTACGAGACCAATTCTTCATCGTCATCCACATCCGTCTCCAATGCACCGTCCATAACTTCTAAGCGCCATGAGCGCAAGAAGTATAGTAAGATTCCCCTATGCTACCCTCGTATTTCAAAGCGTACTCCTTTACTCTCCGTTCCATTAGGCAAACCACCGGTTTTTGACGGTGAAGATTATAATATGTGGAGTGACAAAATGAGGCATCATCTAACCTCACTCCACACAAGCATTTGGAATGTTGTTGAGTTTAGTGTACAGGTACCATCCGTAGGGGATGAAGACTATGATTCGGATGAAGTGGCCCAAATCTACCACTTCAACTCCCAAGCCACTATTATACTCCTCGCCTCTCTAAGTCGAGAGGAGTATAATAAGGTGCAAGGGTTGAAGAGCGCAAAGAAAATTTGGGACGTGCTCAAGACCGCGCACGAAGGAGACGAGGTGACAAAGATCACCAAGAGGGAGACGATCGAGGGGGAGCTCGGTCGCTTCATGCTTCACCAAGGGGAGGATCCGCAAGCTATGTACAACCGCTTGAAGACCTTGGTGAACCAAGTGCGCAACCTCGGGAGCACAAAATGGGATGACCATGAGATGGTCAAGGTTATTCTTAGATCCCTCATTTTTCTTAACCCTACACAAGTTCAATTAATTCGAGGTGATCCTAGATACAAGCTAATGTCACCCGAGGAGGTTATAGGAAAATTTGTGAGCTTTGAGCTAATGATTAAAGGCTCAAAGAAAATCATCGAGCAAGGCACCTCCTCCACGCCCGAGGCACAACCCGTCGCATTCAAGGCAACAGAGGAGAAGAAGGAAGAGTCTATACCAAGTAGGCTCCCCATCGACGCCTCAAAGCTCGACAATGAGGAGATGGCTTTAATCATCAAAAGCTTTCGACAAATCCTCAAGCAAAGGAGGGGGAAGGACTACAAACCCCGCTCCAAGAAGGTTTGCTACAAGTGTGGTAAGCCCGGTCACTTTATAGCAAAATGTCCTATTTCTAGTGACAGTGACAGGGGCGATGACAAGAAGGGGAGAAGAAAGGAGAAGAAGAGGTACCACAAGAAGAAGGGCGGTGATGCCCATGTTTGCCGGGAGTGGGACTCCGACGAGAGCTCCACCGACTCCTCCTCCGACGAGGACGCCGCCAACATTGCCGTCAACAAGGGACTCCTCTTCCCCAACGTCGGCCACAAGTGCCTCATGGCAAAGGACGGCAAAAGGAAGAAGGTTAAATCTAAATCCTCCACTAAATATGCATCCTCTAGTGATGAAGACAATTCTAGTAAGGAGGAGGATAATTTGTTTACTCTTTTTGCCAACCTTAACATGGAACAAAAGGAAAAGTTAAATGAATTGATTAGCGCTATTCATGATAAGGATGAACTCTTGGATAGCCAAGAGGACTTCCTAATTAAGGAAAATAAGAAACATGTTAAGGTTAAGAATGCTTATGCTCTAGAAATGGAAAAATGTGAAAAATTAGCTAGTGAGCTAAGCACTTGTCATGATTTGATTGCCAACCTTAGAAATGAAAACGCTAGATTAACTGCTAAGGTTGATTCAAATGTTTGTGATGATTTATATGCCAATCTTAGAAATGATCATGCTATTTCTATTGCTAAGATTGAGAAATTGAATGCCTCTCTTGCTAGCCTTAAATTTGAAAATGAAAAATTGATTGCTAAGGCTAAAGACTTAGATGTTTGCAATGCTTCCATTTCCGATCTTAGAAGTGAAAATGACATTTTGCATGCTAAGATTGTTGAACTAAAAACTTGCAAACCCTCTACATCTACCGTTGAGCATGTTTCTATTTGCACTAGATGTAGAGATGTTGACATTGATGCTATTCATGATCACATGATTTTAATTAAACAACAAAATGATCATATAGCAAAATTAGATGCTAAAATTGCCGAACATGAACTAGAAAATGAAAAATTTAAATTTGCTCGTAGTATGCTTTATAGTGGGAGACGCCCTGGCATCAAGGATGGTATTGGCTTCCAAAAGGGAGACAATGTCAAACTTAATGCCCCTCCTAAAAATTATCTAACTTTGTTAAGGGCAAGGCTCCCATGCCTCAGGATAATGAGGGTTACATTTTGTACCCTGCCGGTTATCCCGAGCATAAAATTAGGAGAATTCACTCTAAGAAGTCTCACTCTGGCCCTAATCATGCTTTCATGTATAAGGGTGAGACATTAGCTCTAGGCAATCAACTCATGCTAAATTGCCTAAAAAGAAAACTCCTAGTGCATCAAATGAACCTAGAATTTCATTTAAAACTTTTGATGCATCCTATGTTTTGACTAACAAATCCGGCAAGGTTGTTGCCAAATATGTTGGGGACAAACACAAGGGATCAAAGACTTGTGTTTGGGTACCCAAAGTTCTTGTATCTAATGTCAAAGGACCCAAAACTGTTTGGGTACCTAAAAACAAGAACTAAATTTGTTTTGTAGGTTTATGCATCCGGGGGCTCAAGTTGGATCATCGATAGTGGGTGCACAAACCACATGACAGGGGAGAAAAAGATGTTCTCCTCATACGAGAAAAACCAAGATCCCCAACGAGCTATCGCATTCGGGGATGGAAACCAAGGTTTGGTCAAAGATTTGGGTAAAATACCTATATCTCCTGACCATTCTATTTCCAATGTTTTTCTTGTTGATTTATTAGATTACATTTTGCTTTCCATTTCTCAACTATGCAAAATGGGCTACAACTGTCTATTTACTGATGTAGGTGTCACTATCTTTAGAAGAAGTGATGATTCAGTAGCCTTTAAGGGAGTCTTAGAGGGTCAGCTATACTTAGTCGATTTCAATAGAGCTGAACTCGACACTTGCTTAATTGCTAAGACTAACATGGGTTGGCTCTGGCATCGCCGACTAGCCCATGTTGGGATGAAGAATCTTCACAAGCTTCTAAAGGGGGAGCACATTTTAGGACTAACCAATGTTCATTTTGAGAAAGACAGGATTTGTAGCGCATGCCAAGCCGGGAAGCAAGTTGGCACTCATCATCCACATAAGAACATCTTGATGACTGACAGGCCACTTGAGCTCCTCCACATGGACCTATTCGGCCCGATCGCTTACATAAGCATCGGCGTGAGTAAGTACTGTCTTGTTATTGTGGATGACTATTCTCGCTTCACTTGGGTATTCTTTTTACAGGAAAAATCTCAAACCCAAGAGACTTTAAAGGGATTCTTGAGACGAGCTCAAAATGAGTTCGGCTTGAGGATCAAGAAAATTAGAAGCGATAATTTGACGAAGTTCAAGAATTCACAAATTGAAGGCTTCCTTGAGGAGGAGGGCATCAAGCATGAGTTCTCTTCTCCCTACACGCCTCAACAAAATGGTGTAGTGGAGAGGAAGAATAGAACTCTATTGGACATGGCAAAAACCATGCTTGATGAGTACAAGACTTCGGATCGGTTTTGGGCCGAGGCGGTCAACACCGCTTGCTACGCCATCAACCGGTTGTATCTACATCGAATCCTCAAGAAGACATCTTATAAACTCCTAACCGGTAAAAAGCCAAATGTTTCATATTTTAGAGTCTTTGGTAGCAAATGTTTTATTCTTGTTAAAAGAGGTAGAAAGTCCAAATTTGCTCCTAAGGCTGTAGAAGGCTTTTTATTAGGATATGATTCAAACACAAGGGCATATAGAGTCTTTAACAAGTCCACTGGACTAGTTGAAGTTTCTTGTGACATTGTGTTTGATGAGACTAATGGCTCTCAAGTAGAGCAAGTTGATCTTGATGAATTAGATGATGAAGAGGCTCCGTGCGTCGCGCTAAGGAACATGTCCATTGGGGATGTGTGTCCTAAGGAATCCGAAGAGCCCATTCAAGCACAAGATCAACCATCCTCCTCCATGCAAGCATCTCCACCAACCCAAGATGAGGATGAGGCTCAAGATGATGAAGAAGAAGATCAAGAAGATGAGCCACCTCAAGATGACGGCAATGATCAAGGGGGAGATGCAAATGGTCAAGACAAGGAGGATGAGCAAGTTGCAAGACCGCCACACCCAAGAGTCCACCAAGCAATTCAACGAGATCACCCCGTGAACACCATCCTCGGCGACATTCATAAGGGGGTAACTACTAGATCTCGTGTTGCACATTTTTGTGAGCATTACTCTTTTGTTTCCTCTATTGAGCCACATAGGGTAGAGGAAGCACTTCAAGATTCGGATTGGATGATGGCGATGCAAGAGGAGCTCAACAACTTTACGAGGAATGAGGTATGGCATTTAGTTCCACGTCCTAACCAAAATGTTGTAGGAACCAAGTGGGTCTTCCGCAACAAACAAGACGAGCATGGTGTGGTGACTAGGAACAAAGCCCGACTTGTGGCCAAGGGATATTCACAAGTCGAAGGTTTGGATTTCGGTGAAACCTATGCACCCGTAGCTAGGCTTGAATCAATTCGTATATTACTTGCCTATGCTACTTACCATGGCTTCAAGCTTTATCAAATGGACGTGAAAAGTGTCTTCCTCAATGGACCAATCAAGGAAGAGGTCTATGTTGAGCAACCTCCCGGCTTTAAAGACAGTGAGTATCCTAACCATGTTTATAGACTCTCTAAGACGCTTTATGGGCTCAAGCAAGCCCCAAGAGCATGGTATGAATGCCTAAGAGATTTTCTTATTTCTAATGGATTCAAAGTCGGAAAAGCCGATCCTACACTCTTTACTAAAACACTTGAAAATGATTTGTTTGTATGCCAAATTTATGTTGATGATATCATATTTGGGTCTACTAACGAATCTACATGTGAAGAGTTTAGTAGGATCATGACACAAAAATTCGAGATGTCGATGATGGGGGAGTTGAAGTATTTTCTAGGATTCCAAGTCAAGCAACTCCAAGAGGGCACCTTCATTAGCCAAACAAAGTACATTCAAGACATTCTGACCAAGTTTGGGATGAAGGATGCCAAGCCCATCAAGACACCCATGGGAACTAATGGGCATCTCGACCTCGACACGGGAGGTAAATCCGTAGATCAAAAGGTATACCGGTCGATGATAGGTTCTTTACTCTATTTATGTGCTTCACGACCGGACATTATGCTTTCCGTATGCATGTGTGCAAGATTCCAAGTCGATCCTAAGGAAGCTCACCTTAGGGCCGTAAAACAAATATTGAGATATTTAGTTTATACTCCTAAGTTTGGCCTTTGGTACCCCAGGGGATCCACATTTGATTAATTGGTTATTCCGATGCCGATTGGGCAGGGTGCAAAATTAATAGAAAGACCACATCGGGGACTTGCCAGTTCTTGGGAAGGTCTCTGGTGTCTTGGGCTTCAACCGCCGAAGCCGAGTATATTGCCGCAGGCCATTGTTGTGCGCAATTACTTTGGATGAGGCAAACCCTTAGGGACTATGGTTACAAATTAACCAAAGTTCCTCTTCTATGTGATAATGAGAGTGCAATCCGCATGGCGGATAATCCCGTTGAGCATAGTCGCACTAAACACATAGCCATTCGGTATAATTTTCTAAGGGATCACCAACAAAAGGGGGATATCGAGATTGCATATGTTAGCACCAAAGAACAACTAGCCGATATCTTTACCAAGCCATTGGATGAACAAACTTTTACCAAACTTAGGCATGAGCTAAATATTCTTGATTCTAGGAACTTTTATTGATGTTTTGCACACATAGCTCATATGTATACCTTTGATCATCTCTTTCATGTGCTATGACTAATGTGTTCTTTCAAGTCCATTTCATGCTAAGTCATAGATTGAAAGGGAAAAGGAGTCTTCGGCGAAGACAAGGCTTCCACTTCGCTCCATCGAATCATTCATCCTTCGCCATCACTCCGCACAATCTCTCCAACTTTGGTATAATCTTCACTTCTATACTTCTATTCAAAGGGGGAGAGAGTAGTTCAAAAAGAGCTTATATTTCACTCAAGCATCCGTTTTTGGCGATTCATGCCAAAGGGGGAGAGAGTATTAGCCCAAAGCAAAAGGACCGCACCACCACCAATTTCAAAAAAAATGTAGTCTTTTATTTGGTATTAAAAGAAGTTTTTCAATTGATATCTTATTTTGATATAATTTCAAATTGGTACACCATCTACAAAATTAATATCTAAAACCCTCTTGAACACTAAGAGGAGGATTTCATTAAGGGAGAGTTTTGTTTAGTCAAAGGAAAAGCATTTGAAACAGGGGGAGAAAATTTCAAAACTTGAAAATGCTTCTCACAATTATATTCATTTATCTTTGACTATCTGCAAAAGAATTTTGAAAAGAATTTCCAAAACATTTTGCAAAACAAAACATGTGGTGCAAGCGTGGTCCAAAATGTTTAATAAGAAGAAAAGACATCCATGCGCATCTAGTAAGTAATATTTATTGGTTTCATTCCAAGCAACCTTTGCACTTACATTACGCAAACTAGTTCAATTCTGCACTTCTACATTTGCTTTGGTTTGTGATGGCATCAATCACCAAAAAGGGGGAGATTGAAAGGGAAATAGGCTTACACCTTTTCCTAAATAGATTTTGGTGGTTGAATTGCCCAACACAAATAATTGGACTAACTAGTTTGCTCTAGATTATAAGTTTTACAGGTGCCAAAGGTTCACAATAGACCAATAAAAAGACCAAGAAAGGGTTCAAACAAAGAGAGCCAAAGGCAACCGAAGTGTGCCCTGGTCTGGCGCACCGGAGTGTCCGGTGTGCCACCGGACAGTGTCCGGTGCACCACCGGACAGTGTCCGGTGCACCAGGGAACCCGACGCTGAACTCGCTACCTTCGGGAAAATGGAGGCCGCTCCGCTATAATTCACCGGACCGTCCGGTGTATGCACCGGACAGTGTCCGGTGGCACACCGGACTATCCGGTGTGCCAGCGGAGCAACGGCTACTTCAAGCGCAACGGTCGACTACAACGCATTTAATGCGCGCCTGCGCGCACAGAGGTCAGAGCACGCGCAGTTGGCGCACCGAACAGTCTACAGGACTTGTCCGGTGCACCACAAGTCAGAGCTCCAACCGTCGAACCCCAACGGCTGGCTGACGTGGCTGGCGCACCGGACAGTGTCCGGTGCGCCATGCGACAGCAGACTTCCAACGACCACATTTTGGTGGTTGAGGCTATAAATACCCCAACCACCCCACATTCAATTGCATCCAAGTTTTCCACTCTCCAACCTCTTACAAGAGCTATAGCATTCAATTCTAGACACAACCAAAGAGATCAAATCCCCTCCCAAGTCTCTAGTTCAATTCCAATCAATAGTGACTTGTGAGAGAGTGACTTGTGTTCATTTGAGCTCTTGCACTTGGATTGCTTCTTTTCTTTCTCATTTTTCTTGTGACAAACTCAATTGTAACCAAGGAAAGAGACACCAATTGTGTGGTGGTCCTTGCGGGGACTTAGTGTCCCGTGTGATTGAGAAGAGAAGCTCACTCGGTCTAAGTGACCGTTTGAGAGAGGGAAAGGGTTGAAAGAGACCCGGTCTTTGTGACCACCTCAACGGGGAGTAGGTTTGCAAGAACCGAACCTCGTCAAAACAAATCCTTGTGTCTCACTCTCTATTTCTTGTGATTTGTTTTTCACCCTATCTCTCGGGCTCGCTTATATTTCTAACGCTAACCCGGCTTGTAGTTGTGATTAACTTTGTAAATTTCAGTTTCACCCTATTCACCCCCCCTCTAGGCGACTTTCAATTCACTAAACCTTGTTTATGCTCAAACTTAAGAAAATGAAGAAAAGGGGTTGAAAATGGATACCAGAGGGCAACCATATTTTTCCTAGCATGCCTAAGTTGTAACACCCCAGGGTCCACAAACACCCCGGAATGCTACTGAACTACACATCTGACATCCATATATAAAATTTCGGCAGCATCTCCTTTGAAAGATTGCATAAACGAGGGGCAACAGTGTATAAACATATATCATGACAAAAAAACATACTAAGCATTATTAATATGCTAGCAAAGGAAAGTTAAACATAACAACATGAACTGAATTAACCAGTGCACACGACTAGAAAAAAACAAACATCATTTGACATCGAGTTTCTAATTAAATCATGGCTGCAACTGGGCAGCGTTATTATAATAGTGAAGGTGGACGTGCTGCTACTTCCCTCAATCCTAACATGAATCAAATACCTGCATTGAGTAATGCAAGAGTGAGATGATACATCTCAGCAAGCAAATTATTTTGACGAGATATTTAAACCACAAATTGAATTAAACAACATTTTAAAGGAATCCCAATTGAGATCAGAAATACTTGTAGATATAGAACTCAATAGTCCCAATATAACCAATACCATCTCATTTCCTCGAACAACCACAATAGGTTGTATAACCCTTCCCTGCGTCAACAATACCTGCAGATATCACTTCAATGTATGCATAGGAATGCAATGTGTAGGTCATCTGCCCTCATACCTCTGAGAGTTTAAAACCACATCATCTGCTAATATCACTTCAATGAATGCATATAAATGCAATGCATATGTCCTCTGCCTTCATACCTCTAAGGGTATGAAGCCGCATCGTACCCCTCCTCGGGCAACGTACGATGCTAAGTTGTACCGGTACGGTCGGACCATAGGTCACGACCAAACTTCAGATGTAAATGAATAATGTAATGCATATGGCATGCTGCATTTATCAATATACTTCACTTCCTTTAGATACAAAACAAACCTCAAATAATACTTCATCTGCCTTCAGATACAATACAAACCTCAAATAATACTTTATCTGCCTTCAGGGGTGTAAATTAATCTCATGGGTCATACTCGAACCATAATCATCATCAATATATGATTGAGCATCAGTATAATACAAGCAAGTAAAGCATCACCATAGAGTTCAATTATGAAAGAATTCCATAATTCTGAATATTAGAGCGTAGGCGATAAAAAAAACAAGTCAAAACGGTAGCAACCACTGCTACATTCACTTGCCTTCATCGAAGAAGAAAGATGTACTAGGCATGATCCGGAGTGTAGCCACCTGCTAGCGGGCATAAAAATTAGTACAAATATTTCACAAACATTTGCTAACAATCAACAAATCGCTCGTACACTTGAAACCAAATCCCGGTGGAAAGACTCCCACCCTAAACCACATGCCAAACAGCAGCAGCGTTGTTTGTTAATTTTGTATCTTTAAAATTATAACAGTGGTGATATTAAACAAATACTCTATGAGTGTCTACACAAAATATTCTATAACTTTGGTATTCAATGGACAATTAAATTCTGCCATCTATAAGTTCTAAAACATCTGATAAGATAAATGTTTGAATCTGTTTCAGACAGCAGCATAGTTAACTTCAAAATTCAATATCTACCAAACTGCTCAACCAAAAATTATGAAATTCTGCTGGCAGTAAGAACTTTTATCCCTCTACAAATGTCTCCATAGTTGGAACAGCCAATTTGGCTATTTACTATATGAAACCCACCAGTGAACAGACCCGCTCATTTTTGTCAGGCAAACAGGAACAACCACAGTAAAACAAACATAACTGGACTTTCATAATTCATATGAATGCGCTCTTTAACGATCTGGAAAGCTTATGAAATTGTCTACAACTTCTTTTACAATCCTAAAGTTTAATTCTGTTGATAAAGTTGCCTAAAGCTTAAGAGAACAGATTCTGTACAGAATTATGAGACTGAAAAACTGCTATAATCAAACTGCAATAACTTTCTGATCTGATGTCCGATTGAGGTGTTCTTTGCGGCCACGGAAAGATCTACAAATTATCTACGACTCATAGATAGACTTTTTTATTTTTTTGAGGCCACTAAGACCACGGAAAACTGGCATGAACAGAAACTATTGAATCTGCCATTCTGCAGAAACTAATTTCGAGATCAAAATCTAATCTCCCATCCAATCTAACCAAAAAAACTAATTGCAGGGCCTAAAACTCATCCAAAACAAGGGAAAGCATTCATCAAGTGGAGAAAAGAGAGAGAGGAAAGGAAATCCAACCAATTCTTGGAGAGGAACGACGATGATGGGCGACGGTATGCCCTCATCTCCCCTATCTTCTCTTCTTTTTTCTTCCTCTCTTCTCTTGGGGCAAGGCACAAAAGGGTGATGGTTGCTAGGGGTGGGAGGACGTGGCTTCTAGGGTTAGGGAGGTATAAATAGAAGAAAACTTCCACAATCCTAATATCCAATGGCTCAGATCAACCGGCACTCAAAAAGACTCATCCGGACTCCAAACAAGGCAAACTAGTGATTGATCGGAATCATCTTGATGAGATCTATACATCTACAGCCTCCGATCATCCATAGGACATACCATATTTGGATTATAAAAATGGTTTATTTTTTTAGGGTGTTACATTCTACCCCCCTTAAAAAGAATTCGTCCTCGAATTCGACCACTCCAAGCAAAACATCCAAGGTACCCCAAATAGCACCACCATTGAAAACATGAGTCCATTATTGGTATTAATCAACACAAGAACTTCTACCTCGGACTAATGGTCTAAGGAAGCTACACAACCTAACAACAAGCATGAAACAACCTGCAATGAAGCTCAAAGCAAGTCATAGATGCGATCAACACTATGATTTCACAACATCGAATTTGGATGCAGCCATACATCAGCATCAATGTCTTAAAACGACACTCTTTTATGAAGGGGTAATGTGCACTAAGTACAACCCTTACCAACTTCAACAATTCATTTTAATTCAATGGTAAAACATCCACACCAGATGAACGTATATGAAGATCAAACACCTCACTTCACAGCACCACAAAACAAGTAGTTCTATTGAAACAAAACTCCTAATCTTCCTAAACCCCGTTCTTGCCATCATGAAAAAATAATCATGTAATCTAACATTCTTTGCACCCCACAAAAGGGAGAAAGTCTACAGAACTAATGGAGCAATAAAGCCGACAAGAAGCCCATAACATTCTGCGCGACACATTTCATCGAAGAAATGCCAAAAACTCCACAAAGAGCATTGATAGCACAACAACAACACAATACTTGTTTAACCAATGTCGCTA
The DNA here is from genome assembly GCA_029449295.1 of Zea luxurians. Lineage (NCBI taxonomy): Eukaryota > Viridiplantae > Streptophyta > Magnoliopsida > Poales > Poaceae > Zea > Zea luxurians. The sequence continues at coordinate 28,051 of JAOPSE010001246.1, forward strand.
TACTTCATCCAACAACTCAACTAAGAAAAATAACCAAACTAGTAAGGTTAACCTACAAATAATATAAGTCTTCATCTACTGTAGTTCAGAAACTTACATTTCATTCTATCATATGACGCACTCAAAGTACCAGATATACGAGGTCAATAATAACCCCGTAATCCTTCACACATTTGACAAACATCTCAAGTTGTTGTAAAAACCACATCATTTAGGAATAGGTGACTAACCACACACAACCAACTCTAGGCTAGGCAATGACTTCATTCAAACCAATAGATAGGTGGTCCAACAATGGCTCCACCAGCATGCATCGGGGAGAGAACCATCTGATCCTCAACGTATTAATACATAATCAATGGATCAAGAAAAACAGAGATTTATTCTACAACTAGCATGACTAACATGCAACCACTTTAAACCACCTCTAGGCTTTGTGGCTACTAAAACACACAATAGAAGAGAGACATGTAAGCCATTCTGGCTATGTAAAGACTTCCCCAAAATTCATATAAAAGTATTAATACTCATTTCTTTCAGAACTGGTTTCTCGACATAAACAATCATTCTTTGCAAAAATAGTTGGAACTATCCACCAACCACTCAACAACTTAAATTCAAATTGATGGTTACCTTGTAACCCAAAACACACAATTCACACTCCTCTTAGGAACATCCACAATCAAGCATATATAACAATATTATTGCAATAAAACTCAACCACGAAAAACATGATGAAAACAACATAGGCATACTTGTATATCACAAGCATAATAACAACTTCGATCTTACCAAAGACCAGCGATATCAATCGCATTAATAAAACAATATAAAGATTTAGAGATAAAACATATTAGGCATTAAGTCATAAACAACTTACCACATCACCGTAAAGGAATAGGGAGGGGTGAAATTATTGTCATCTGCACTTCAAAGACACTAATATATATCAAAGATATTTGAACCCATACCCTTCCTATATGTGCAAGTGTATCAAATTTATCTTCAAATTGCCAAGAATCTAAAGTCTATGCTTTGATACCAACTGTAACACCCCAGGGTCCACAAACACCCCGGAATGCTACTGAACTACACATCTGACATCCATATATAAAATTTCGGCAACATCTCCTTTGAAAGATTGCATAAACGAGGGGCAACAGTGTATAAACATATATCATGACAAAAAACATACTAAGCATTATTAATATGCTAGCAAAGGAAAGTTAAACATAACAACATGAACTGAATTAACCAGTGCACACGACTAGAAAAAACAAACATCATTTGACATCGAGTTTCTAATTAAATCATGGCTGCAACTGGGCAGCGTTATTATAATAGTGAAGGTGGACGTGCTGCTACTTCCCTCAATCCTAACATGAATCAAATACCTGCATTGAGTAATGCAAGAGTGAGATGATACATCTCAGCAAGCAAATTATTTTGACGAGATATTTAAACCACAAATTGAATTAAACAACATTTTAAAGGAATCCCAATTGAGATCAGAAATACTTGTAGATATAGAACTCAATAGTCCCAATATAACCAATACCATCTCATTTCCTCGAACAACCACAATAGGTTGTATAACCCTTCCCTGCGTCAACAATACCTGCAGATATCACTTCAATGTATGCATAGGAATGCAATGTGTAGGTCATCTGCCCTCATACCTCTAAGAGTTTAAAACCACATCATCTGCTAATATCACTTCAATGAATGCATATAAATGCAATGCATATGTCCTCTGCCATCATACCTCTAAGGGTATGAAGCCGCATCGTACCCCTCCTCGGGCAACGTACGATGCTAAGTTGTACCGGTACGGTCGGACCATAGGTCACGACCAAACTTCAGATGCAAATGAATAATGTAATGCATATGGCATGCTTCATTTATCAATATACTTCACTTCCTTCAGATACAAAACAAACCTCAAATAATACTTCATCTGTCTTCAGATACAATACAAACCTCAAATAATACTTTATCTGCCTTCAGGGGTGTAAATTAATCTCATGGGTCATACTCGAACCATAATCATCATCAATATATGATTGAGCATCAGTATAATACAAGCAAGTAAAGCATCACCATAGAGTTCAATTATGAAAGAATTCCATAATTCTGAATATTAGAGCGTAGGCGATAAAAAAACAAGTCAAAACGGTAGCAACCACTGCTACATTCACTTGCCTTCATCAAAGAAGAAAGATGTACTAGGCATGATCCGGAGTGTAGCCACCTGCTAGCGGGCATAAAAATTAGTACAAATATTTCACAAACATTTGCTAACAATCAACAAATCGCTCGTACACTTGAAACCAAATCCCGGTGGAAAGACTCCCACCCTGAACCACATGCCAAACAGCAGCAGCGCTGTTTGTTAATTTTGTATCTTTAAAATTATAACAGTGGTGATATTAAACAAATACTCTATGAGTGTCTACACAAAATATTCTATAACTTTGGTATTCAATGGATAATTAAATTCTGCCATCTATAAGTTCTAAAACATCTGATAAGATAAATGTCTGAATCTGTTTCAGACAGCAGCATAGTTAACTTCAAAATTCAATATCTACCAAACTGCTCAACCAAAAATTATGAAATTCTGCTGGCAGTAAGAACTTTTATCCCTCTACAAATGTCTCCATAGTTGGAACAGCCAATTTGGCTATTTACTATATGAAATCCACCAGTGAACAGACCCGCTCATTTTTGTCAGGCAAACAGGAACAACCACAGTAAAACAAACATAACTGGACTTTCATAATTCATATGAATGCGCTCTTTAACAATCTGGAAAGCTTATGAAATTGTCTACAACTTCTTTTACAATCCTAAAGTTTAATTCTGTTGATAAAGTTGCCTAAAGCTTAAGAGAACAGATTCTGTACAGAATTATGAGACTGAAAAACTGCTATAATCAAACTGCAATAACTTTCTGATCTGATGTCCGATTGAGGTGTTCTTCACGGCCACGGAAAGATCTACAAATTATCTACGACTCATAGATAGACTTTTTATTTTTTTTGAGGCCACTAAGACCACGGAAAACTGGCATGAACAGAAACTATTGAATCTGCCATTCTGCAGAAACTAATTTCGAGATCAAAATCTAATCTCCCATCCAATCTAACCAAAAAAACTAATTGCAGGGCCTAAAACTCATCCAAAACAAGGGAAAGCATTCATCAAGTGGAGAAAAGAGAGAGAGGAAAGGAAATCCATCCAATTCTTGGAGAGGAACGACGATGATGGGCGACGGTATGCCCTCATCTCCCCTCTCTTCTCTTCTTTTTTCTTCCTCTCTTCTCTTGGGGCAAGGCACAAAAGGGTGACGGCTGCTAGGGGTGGGAGGACGTGGCTTCTAGGGTTAGGGAGGTATAAATAGAAGAAAACTTCCACAATCCTAATATCCAATGGCTCAGATCAACCGGCACTCAAAAAGACTCATCCGGACTCCAAACAAGGCAAACTAGTGATTGATCGGAATCATCTTGATGAGATCTATACATCTACGGCCTCCGATCATCCATAGGACATACCATATTTGGATTATAAAAATGGTTTATTTTTTTAGGGTGTTACATAAGTGATGTAGTTCACAAGAAAATTTTGTTGAACCATAGTCCAGTGAAAGGAAATTGCACTCACATTTATTCATGGAAAACAGGGAAAACTTTGAAAAAAATCATAAGAAAATAATCCTAAGAAGAAAACACCCCTACCTTAGGAATGATTGCTCTTGTGTTAAGAAGAACCTAGAAAAAATATAAGTTCTGTTGTTTGATATTTTTCAAATAGCAAGTTAGTTATAAGTGTCTTTTTGGCATTAAACTTTAGAAAGTCATAACTAAATAACCACTAAGTAACCCTCTGTGATTTTTGGCACAGAAGCATGTTATTACCCATAGATACCAGCAAAAATAACTCTTAGTACAGAACCCATACCTAGATAAGAGTTGTAGTGCAAAGTGACCCCTCTACCCCAACTTTTGTTATTTTTGTCCAGGGCATATTCCATTTATTTTTGACCTCAAATTTATAGGAAGACTAAAGTGACCAATATTAACCCACTGTAATTTTTACATAATTTTTGGAAAATTTGAAATCACTGTTGTAGTTCAAACCCACCTTAAGAGCATAAATAGAAAATGAAAAGGGGAATTAGTAGGGGAAATTAATGTTACCCTAACCAACCCAGCAAAACCCCTTGAGTACCTACTAACACCTTTCAGGGGCAATCCAAGTCTTAATCCACTACGTTTGCCTCTAAGCAAAACCTCAAACCTAGGTTGCTAAGCATAAACCACTAAGAGTTTCTTATAACAAGGAAACCCTAAGTCATCAACTAACTTAGTTTTTCTTCACTATGCATAATGGTTACTAAATTCTGCATATCATAGCCTGCATCTATCTTATTCATTGCATTCGATAGAGTGCAACCTCGCTGACGGAGAGTACATCCTCGTGCCGGAGCAAGGAGTTGCTCAGGAGGTAGCCTAGGATCCAGCACCAGAGCCTGCTATCGAGGATCTGCCTGCCCCAGCTTTGGAAGGCAAGCCCCAGTTTTATGCATAACCGTTATATATATGCTATTTTACTGCACTTAATGTTTGTAGGCTTGTACTGTGCACTTAAGTGTAGGAGTTGCCTGAAACCCTAGTTGCATGAACTCAGGATTCCTTTTGAGATGGATACTAGTATGCTAGGTCGAGTAGTTGCTTTGCTTATTAGGGATCTCGGTAGAAGTCGAGTGATTTTCTATCACTCGCGCGAGGTCAGGAATTGAATGTATCCCTTTTTTTATATCAGAATGATGATAGTCGGTGGACACGGATCCATGGGGATGCATGGTCTATGAGATGAAATTGGAATAAGGATTAACGTGCGGATACTTGTGTCAAGCGTTTGAACGTACTAAGCACATGCCAAGAAATATGGTAAATCGGTAAGCCTAGTACCTGAGTGAACCTGCCCGCGGATTGATCTCCTCATGCGACCTGAGACGTAGTCTCCCATTCTGGTTATGGTGGGTACAAGTGCGGTCACTGCACGATGGCAGTCGGGGCCAGTGAGGCAATGTACGCCAAGGCAGTAGGCCTCTTTCTGTTGCCAGGGAATCGATGGGGACGGTTGATGTGTGTGGGGACAGAGTGCCTCGCCACGTCGTGTGTTTAGGTTTACCTTGCAAGGATAAAAACTCGATTCGAATCGTCTGTTTCTCACAGCTAATGAGACTGCTTGATCCATTATACTGCATTGAGTAACAAGTGGAAATGAGATGACTTGGCAAAAGTTGTTGATTGCTAAATGCTTGATACCATGAATGATTAGATAGGTACACATTTAGTCTTAAGAGAGTCACACTAAAACTTGAAAAAGCTAAAACTTGATTTTTAGGCTCAGCTAATGCTTTTGGCAACCAAACCTCTCAGCCAAACAGCTACATGTCTAGAGGTAGAGGAGTAGACTCCTCACACCGGGTAAGTCTAGCTGAGTATTAGTATACTCAGCCTTGCTTGTGGCATAATTTTTACAGGTTCTCTGGAGGACATGGTTGCTGGAGTGACTTGGCCGTCCACCTTGCCACCGGGTTGGACAGTCGAGTGGGACCCTATCTCGGCTGAGGAAGAGCATGAGGAGTGATGGGACAGGCTTCCTCATCCCTCCATTTATTTATCGTTAGTTTTATTCCACTGCATTCCGAACAATGATCACTACTTTTGCTAAAACTTCGATGATGATGTAATAAATTTAATACTCCTTAATGTATGGTTTTATGCTTTATTGTATTTGCTCTGTGCCTCACCATCGAGTGAGTACGTGGTACTTGATCCTGTTAGTGGCCTCGTCGGACTAGATTCGAGGGACTGACGTGTTGTTCCTATTTAAGTGTGGTCTAGCCTCTAAGGTGGGACTTAGGCACTTAAGTTGGAATAATACGGGCGGTTCCGCCACAGGTATGTGGATGGGTAAGGCGCTGGAGATAGTCTAACGGGAAGCATGTTTTTACCCTTTCCGCCCCTTTTACACAACTTATAGTGAAAGTTTTCTTTCAAACTAAGTTGCTCTAATGTGCATGATAAGGGCATCTCTAGAAGTTCATTAAAACTAGTACTCGCTCTGTCTCAATATATTGTTTGTTTTAGCACCTTATTTTTGTGTCCATATTCAAATGGATAGCAATGAATCTAGACACATATATAATACATATACATCAAATATTGTATGAATCCATTAACACTCTAAAATGAGTAGTATTATGGGATGGATGGAGTATTTATTTTGATATTTTAGCAAAAATAAAAAGAAAACATTGTACAATAGTTTAGTTAAAAAATCTTTTTTTAATATAAAAAGTTACCAGATACCCTCTTGTACTCTTAAGTTTTCACATTGAAGAAAAACTTGATATATATGCTCCATGTAGAGCTTGTTCGGTTACGCCAATTTAGAAGGAGATTAAATCATCTCCTAGTTAATTTGGAGGGGGATTAAATCCCCTCCAGACGGGATTTATTAAATCCCCTCCAGAAGGGATTTAATCCCCTCCAAATTGACTAGAAGAGGATTTAATCCCTTTCTAGATTGGCGTAACCGAACAAGCCCTTAGCGTTTTTCCTTAAAATATCAAAATGAATTTGACATCTAAGTAAATTTAAAAATAAAATATCTTATACAATAATAATGATAAGAGTCAAAAAAACTATTAAAAACATTGGTTGGTTTATCTAGCTCAGAGGCGCAATTGTACTTCCCCTCACCCTTCTATCTAGCTCAAGCGCACGTCATCGTGGTCCGAGGCGCAATCCCGCTGATGAAGCATCGACATCCTACGACTTAGCGAAGTTTCTCGGCTAGGAAATGTTGGATCTCGGTTGTCCGCATTGGTTTCTTGGTCACATTGCAGCTCCACTCCCCCGTACTACTCTCGGTCGGTAAACTACCCATCCTTGTTCGAAATTGTCGTGACACTAGGGTTTGCCACTCATTTTCCTCATATTCCAATGCCTTCTTTATGTATTTTGAATCTATGCGTATTTTGAATATTGTTACTGGAGAAAAATGGTTATGTTAGTGTTAGGGTTTTGTTAGATGTTCGGGTTGTGTTAGTGGATGTTAGTATTAGATGTTATGGTTTAGGGTTTAAAGTTGTGTTAGATGGTAGGGTTAGTAACATATGATTTAGAGCAACTCCAAGATATTAGCCAAAAAGATTAGCCAAATTTACTGATTTAGCTACTCTATAATAGATTTCGCAAAAAAAAGAAGTAGGCTATTCCAACAGACTCTGTAAATTCATAACTCTATATGATGAGTGAAGCATGCTATCCAAAAATAGAGAGCGAAGGTGTAGAATGGAGAGCTACTAAATTTGAAGAGCCATTTAGAGTATTGGAGATGTTTTTCTTCTAATAATAACTAAATTTATCTTTACAAAATGATTTGGCTAGTCTCTTGGAGATGGTTATTATTACATGTTAGTATTAGTTGCATAATTATTTGCATTGTTATAGGTGACATGTCGGATCTAGTGTAAAAGCATGGAGAGAAGATTAGGTCTGGTTTTAGGTGCAAGTATTGTCATGAAGCCAAGAGTGGAGGCAGTGCTACACGTTTGAAGGAGCATCTAGCACAGAGAGGGCCGGATGTGAAGAATTTCCCTTCTATTTCTCCTGAAGTAAAGGCATACTTTGCATGTGAGTTAGACAAGATAAATGACAAGAACAAAGAAAGGATTCAACAAAGCTAAGGACAGATGAGGAGCAAGAACTCATTAAGTATTTAAGTTGATGTACAAGATGATGACTATGATGTTGATCTGTAGGCTGCTCTACATCGGTCAAGGGAGGAGCACGAGTACAGAAAAATAGTTGGTGCACAGTATGAAATGGTTGGTAAGTCTAGATCGAGCCAAGAGGTACCTCAAGGGTCAGGGCCACACCTAAGGATGTTGTTAGGGGACGGTCATAAGTCCTAGAGTGTGTAAGAGTACGATCTCAGTTCTAGCTCTAGTCCCTTGATAAGTGTAGGAGTTCGAAAGAGCTTATTAGAAGGGCTTGGGCAAAGGTTTGCCATGTCAATGGCATACATAGGGGTGGTAATGGATCACGATCCAACTGTTTCTTCACAATTTGTTAGGGCCCTAAATTATTTTTAGTTCAAAAATGAATAGAAATAGAGCTTGATCCTAATTTGATACGATCCTTACATTTTGTAGTGTAAAATTTAGAGCTCATTGTTACCCCTAGGCATGCCTAGTCAAAAGGTTAATGGCCCTTACCTTCGGGTGGTGATCGCAGAGACTCAAAACCAAGATAAATCAAAAGGTACATACATGCATATATTTTTATTGAATTTGGTATATCTTGTGTAAATAATATCATTACATTAAATGCAGGTATCAACGTCACGATACCGACTGAAACAGAGATTGATGGTAAATATTTGGACGAAAATGTAGAAGTGTTCCAAGCAGAGATTGATAACTAGAAGAATGATTGAATCGAGTTTAGTGTCACTCTCATGTGTGATTCATGGACCAGACCAACACACAAGAGTATCATTAATTTTTAATTCATGGTCCGAGCAAAGCAGACAGGTGTTCTTTTCACAACCTCACATGTACTTATTGGTGAGTTAACATGCAAAAAGTTTTGGTTGATGAGGAGCATCTTTATGTGTTCCTAAGATTTGCCTATTAGACTATGTCCAGCAGGTTAATCATATAGTCATCCAAAACATTGTTTTGCACTTTAGACTGTACTATTCGTAGAGTGGAGTTTGTAATAAGAGATGGGATTAAAGATGGGATAGGTAGTCATAGAACAAATCTTTAACTGTTGGTGAGATGATTATTCAGTGCATCAACACCATCATACATATCAAATTCGCTAATGATAGGGCCCGATATGACATGATCATGCAAGTGGTAAATAAAAGAATGAACACTTATGAGGGATACATATGTGCAAATAGCTTGCGCCTTGCACCCATATGATGAGGGTGTGGGGGACAGATATCCCTCGGGTCCACTAGAAGGTAAGAAGGCCTCGCGAGAGGCTTAGGGCATGTTATCTCGCTAGGCCATCCCTTCGTGGGCCAGGAGGAAACTGCTGGCGGAGTGGGCCGACACGAGAAAGAAGCAGACTCAGGTCCAAGCAACTCGTTGGATTTAAGAGCTATCCACAGCGCCCACCCGACTTTCCCGCGTGCAGCGACCTTGAATATCGGGGTGGATTAGGGATAAGTCGGCAAGATTATAGGAAGATCAATTCAGTCGGTTCACTATAGTTTAGGAACACACCGTCATCACATACGCATGTAGTGCCCCACGGTCGAATATATAAGGCCTAGGGGGTACCCCATCATTTTCAAGTCAATCATCAACCCATCTCACTAGTTTCTCTCCATTCCGGAAACTCCTCTTGTAACCACCACATAAAGATCCAAACCAGGAAGTAGGGTATTACGCCTCTCCAAGCGGCCTGAATCTGTAGAAAATTGCCTATCGTCTCTCGTGCATCTCGCACGAACCATTGAGTTACAGTCAACAACACCGTCCTACCCAAAAGAACCTCGAGGGATAACCCCGGGTGTGGGTCGGGCTCCAAACATCGACAGTTGGCGCACCAGGTAGGGGGTGTGTCGTTGATCCAAGCTAGCTCAATGGTCGTTACTTCCCAGTGCAAGATCGCTCTTCGTCCTGGATCCGTGTTCTGCTTTGGGACCATCTCGTTCATGGTAGATGAGAAAGGAATTTTGCGCCGCGTAGCTGATCCGTCAGAGGAGAAGTTTTCCTTGGAAATTTTCAGGAAAGCTAGAACAAGACAAAGGATATCGCAGCCTCCTGCGCCTCGGGCAAAGACTATTTCTTACAAGCCAAGAATCAGGAATTTACCCGCCCGAAGAACTCCGCTGCCCACTTCGCCCACAAAGGAGTGGACACGGATTACAAGGAAGAAAGAAGCAAGCGTTCCTCAAAAGGGGATAGAGTTCCGCCAAGCTATCTTTCTGGCGCCTTCGCCCTCAAAGGAGGACGGAAAGGAACTCACCATCACGGCGACTCCTTTCTACCCCGATATCCTTTTCATCGGGGGTAGATTGGAATCGTCTCGCATCTCCGACGACGAACCGACCGTGCAGGGGGAAGAACCTCCCCAGAGCGAAGCACGCGATGAAGAAATAGGTGCCGAAATATTCGGCAACATCATGAGGCTGGAGAGCGGGACCCAGCGCAGCCCGTATCTCGGGATGAAGTTTCAAAAGTAGGAGAAACCCCTGATGAGCGGGTATACCGAGAAAGGCGGAATTCTCACCGACGCGATCGCCGACATGCTCAGGACCAAGATCGAGAACAAGTCGAGCAGGGCGCAAGGTTGCGCCGAGAGAATCCCCTCTTTGCTCGAAACCTGAACCTTGATTTTGCTTGCGCAATGAACACGCCGAGCGAAGTCGGAGGAGTGCTGGCCCAGATTGCTGATGGCCTTCCGCAAACTCCAGACGCTGAAGGCTATCGTCGGCTGCTTACTCGGGCAGCTAACCATCTTCTGCCTATTGCTCATCCCTCGGGCGACCTACGACATGCTATCAACAGTCGATGGGATGCACGAAGCTCTATCAATGCTTCGTGTGACCGACGACACGAGAACGAGATAAGGCACCGGGAGGAATATGACCGGGACCACGGCGTCCCAGCCCGAAGCCACGCCACCCGAGTTGAGTCGGTCAAAGCCTCAACTAGTGGTCCGATCCGAGGACGGTCGAGACGGCACATCACCGACTCCCCTCCCCGGGACCGACACCATGAACGTCGACAGGGAGATACATGTGGAGTATCCACGCTTACTCCACATCTCCGGGCCATCTAGTGGTCCCTTAACTTCAAGGTCTCCAACGTCGACAAGTACGAGCCTAAGCAGGACCTGGGGGGCTAGTTGGCCGTCTACACGACCGCTGCCCGGGCTGCTGGGGCAACAGAGGACGTGATGACGGCGTATTTGCCCATTGTCCTTGGGCAAGATGCATTACAATGGCTACGACATCTGCCACGACACTGCATCAACGATTGGAGCGACTTCAGTCGGTGTTTCATTGCCAACTTCCAATTCCTCTCTGACAAGCCGGCGTAGCCATGGGACCTCAAATCTATCAGGCGCCAAGGGGATGAAACACTTTGATCGTACCTCACGAGGTTTCAAACCATCAGAAATCGTATCCAGAAGTCACCGAAGCAGCGGAGATTGAAGATTTCTACCGGGGGTCCAATGACTCGGCCTTCGTCCAAGCCATACTGTAGAAAGCGCCGACCACCTCCGAACAACTGTTTCGAGAAGCTGACCTCTACATCACCGCTGACGAGCGAGCCTAGGAACTCATCGGAGGAATGAAACCTGCACCACCGGCACCGTGGCACGATGCAAACTAGCAACCCAACAGGCGTTGGGAGAAGAGGCCTTGTGAGGAGGCCCACGCCGCCGGACCACTGTCACACCCGGGCTTTAAGGAACAAAGTCGGGTGCATGTCATATATGCACCAGAGAAGACAACACATATAATAACAGAGTGCATAGAGATAATGTCATAAATATCACAAATGTACTTATTACATAGCGGAAGTCTTACAAAAATAAATGATAAAATAAAGCGAACTAAATAATATTCTCTAACGCCACAAAGCTGACTAGGAGACGCCACCTAGATCAAGTCGAAAGCCTCAGTGTTAGGCGGCTCCTCCTCGACCACCTATTCTTCTCCTGTGGGGGGCGTGAGACAACAAGGGTGAGCTCACACATGTTCATCGCTCAACAAGTTGTGGGGAATAATGTGCATGAACACACCAAAGGTGGGAGTTCATATGATGTGTAAGGCAGATCAATGTAATGAAGGCTGAAGCTGAGCATTGCTTTTATAAGTTGGTCAAAATTTTATTAGTAGTTACTAAGTGTAAGTAAATACCAAACCATAGTAATAATAAGTAAAAGTAATAATAAAATAATCCCAATGCAATGAAATGACAAATTGAATTTAAGTTCTAGAAATTAATCATGTGAGTGTCCGAGCCGCTCATGACCGTGAGCACGGCTAGTATACCAGTTTTACACTCTGCAGAGGTTGCGCATCTTTACCCACAAGTCGTGTTACCCATTTGCCACGGAGTTGATCAGACCCCATACACCTCTACCTAGGAAGCGAGGCAGGGTACCACTACGAGGCCTTTACAAAGTTCCACTAACTTCAGAAAACCCGCTACAGTTTATAGGAAGCTCTAGTGCAGGAATCCCTTGCCTGACCGCCATCGTAGCAAAATCAACCCAAGGACCTCCCTACACAGACCACTCCCCTACTGCCCTTGCCCCTTTCGGGTAAGGTAGTCATCCACTAGCTTTCCTAGTTAATCAGTTAAGGGCGTCCCATTAAACCCTTGTGGTAGCACTGTTTTCTTGGGTGGTTCTCCATGTTCCCATTAACATAATGATCTTATCATGAACAAGAAATAATAAACAGATGATAAAAGTATAACAATGAGTGATGAATATCTCTATACCCAAAGCCACATAAAGCAATAGCATGTACTACCCAAAAATTTAGTAGTAAAACCAGTGGTGAAACATGGTATAAAGATAGTCAAAATCTAGGATAACCTATTGGGTCCCATCAAAATTAACCTATGCAGATCATTATGATTAATAAGAACATGAATGGGTAAAAGAAGTGATCAAGGGCACAACTTGCCTTCAACGAGCTCCTGCTCAGCAGTCTATACCAGCTGAACCTCAGGATCCTCAGTAGCTTGCCTGTCTACTCGCATAAACACAATACATATATAGTATAGCAAAAATTAACATCACACCAAACATGTAAATAAAATAGACACTAATGATCTAGACATTAAAATAGGATCATAGGAACTGGAATCAATAAATTTGGAGTTATAGATTTTAAGTTATGAATTTTCTAATGTTTTATGTATTTTACTAGATAAATTTTACTGTGTCTTTCATGTCAAAATAGAGGCACAAATGGATAGACAATAATATTACAAAAATTTAGGAACTGGAATGGACCAATTTGGAGTTCATATGCATTTTCTATGAATTATACAAATTCTATGAATTGTTTTTATATTAAAACTCATTTTCTAATTCATTTTCCTGACTTTATAACTCTCTGGACGAGGCCTCAAATTCTAGAAAGCGCAGGGGCTCAAGCGCAAAAGAAACCGAGACACTGAGCGATGTACAGGGTGGACTGCGGGTTCATTAGTGGTTTTCCTAGGGACTCTTATGTAAAAGAGGCCAGCGAAGAGGTATGCATTGTTTCTGGCCGTTCGATTAGATATCAGCGGCACAGATCAGACCCGCCTATGGTGGAATCGATATATAGCCAACTTTGTAGGATCTGGGATCAACAGTCGTGATTTAATAAAACAAGATCCGCCCGACTACCACACGATCTCAGATCTACGGTGGTGAATCCATCCAGGTGACACGTTATTCCCTGATCTAATCAGAGCCACACATCGCGAAATCAACGGTCAGTAATCCGTCTGCTTCCTTCCCCCGGTCACCAGCGGCGCCGCCGGCTGGAACACGGCGGCCCATGGCCGGACTCCCTACGATTCCACGCAACAGAGCGCTAATCCCAAAATCGAGCTACTCTACACACCTACCAGTGAAACGCAAAGAAAATGGTACACTGATTACCTCTAATCGCGGCGAAGAATCCCCTGGCCGCGTGATGGCGCAATCCCGCGGCGGAGTCCCAACCACGGTGAGAAATTCCGCCCGCACCGGTCGTTAGTAGCCACCACACCACCCTTCGCAACGCCCACCTCGACAGCCTGAACACCCAGAGCTATCCCCAGAATGGATGAGAGCGAGAAACGTCGATCCCGAGCGGTGGCACAATCCCTGCGTCGCAGTACGACCGGAGTGGTGGACGAGGTGGATTGTGGCGGCGGGAGATTCAGGAAAGGAGCGCGTGGTGGCCCCAAGGACCCGGTATTTAACACCACGCGGTCATCTGCAAGCGGGGGCGCGAAGTCTACGCCAGCGACGTGCCTGCCATCCTCGGCAATCCGTTGAGAGCGGAAGGAGCGGGGTCCGTTGACAGCAGGGACCCACTTGTAAGCGAGACAGGGCAACGATGCGGAAGGAAAGGAGTGCAGTGTATGACGAGTTGGTCCCACGGTGCAGCGTAGACCCGATCACGACGTGGGCGCGGGGGTATGGCTGGCCAGTTGGCCCATGCGTCGGCGTAAAGGGGAGGAGGGAGACACGTACGTGACTGACCAGGATGGCCCGCGTGTCGGTGCAGTTTTACCCAAAGCTGGGCTGCGCGATGTGTAGAGAAAATGGGCCCCGCCTAGGAAATTTGGCCCATGCGCCATTTCCCCTTTTTATTTTTATTTCTTTCTATTCTAAATTCAAATTTAAATTCTAGTTTAAATTCAAACATGTAACAGTTTTATCCTCAGATTATTTTGTGCCATAAACAGTACCAATTTGAAGATATTTTTATATATGTATTATTCTTATCTTTATATCTTCATATATTTTTTTCTAACTTATATAATTTCCTTTATATTCTAAATTCTACTTTGGGGACTTTAATATTTTCTTTTCACATGATTTCTTATATGGTCACAAGATGCACACAAAAGTGAAAACCAGCATGATACATATTTTAGTGACTTTTATGTTATTAATTATTTGTTTTTACATAGGGTGTTCTCATGTGATGATGCATAAAGGTCAAACTTACATATAGATGAAGTGAAATTGTGTCCCCTTTTATATTATCTCATACCAATTACAATTTGGGTATTACAAATCCTACCCCCCTTAACAAGAATCTTGTCCTCGAGATTTAGGAAGGACTAGGGAAAAGATGGGGAAAATCTATGTGAAGCTCCTCTTCTCTCTCCCAAGTAGCTTCATCTTCTCCGTGGTGACTCCATTGTACTTTGCACATCTTTATCACCTTATTTCTTGTAACTCGAGTCAAAGTGTCCAGAATCTTGGTAGGGTACTCAGCATAAGTCAGGTCATCTTGAACACTAAGGTCCTTCATTGGTAGCTGCTCCTCAGGTACCCTGAGACATTTCTTCAGCTGAGATACATGGAATACATCATGTACATCTGCCAAGTGATCGGGTAGTTCTAGTTGATATGCAACTTCTCCCACTCGCTTTAAGATCAAGAAAGGTCCAATAAAGCGAGGGGCCAACTTTTCTTTAACTTTAAATCTCCTCATACCCCAGATTGGTGATACCTTCAAATAGACATGATCACCCACCTTAAACTCCAGTAGTCTTCTCCGGGTATCAGCATAGCTCTTCTGCCTTGATTGTGCAATTCTCAAATTCTCCCTTATCATTCGTACTTGTTCTTCTGCCTCTTGTATAAGTTCAGGCCCAAAGAACTGTCTTTCTCCAGTCTGATCCCAATATAGAGGAGTCCTGCATTTTCTGCCATATAGAGCCTCAAACGGT
The DNA here is from genome assembly GCA_029449295.1 of Zea luxurians. Classification (NCBI taxonomy): domain Eukaryota; kingdom Viridiplantae; phylum Streptophyta; class Magnoliopsida; order Poales; family Poaceae; genus Zea; species Zea luxurians. The sequence continues at coordinate 43,562 of JAOPSE010001246.1, forward strand.
GACATCTTCAAACTAGCCTGGTAACTATTATTAAAAGAGAACTCCACATATGGCAAGCTCTTATCCCAACTTCCACCATGTTTAAGAGCACAAGCTCTTAACATATCCTCCAGCACTTGGTTAATCCTCTCTGTTTGCCCATCAGTCTGAGGATGGTAGGCTGAACTAAAATTCAACTGTGTATCTAAGCTCTCATGCAACTTCTTCCAAAACCGAGAAGTAAACTGCGATCCTCGGTCAGACACGATCTTCTTAGGTACTCCATGTAGACAAACTATCCAAGTCATATACAATTCTACTAGCTTGGCTCCCGTGTAATTAGTTCTCACCGGTATAAAATGAGCCACTTTTGTCAATCTGTCCACAATCACCCAAATAGAGTCATATCCTGCTGGAGTGCGAGGTAGTCCAACAATGAAATCCATACCAATTTCTTCCCATTTCCACTTGGGTATCTTCAATGGGTGTACTTTCTAGCTGGTCTTTGATGTTCGGCTTTGACTCTTTGACACACATCACACTTAGCCACATGAGCAGCCACGTCTCTCTTCAATACATACCACCAGTATTTCTGCTTCAAATCCTGATATATCTTAGTGCTACCAGGGTGGATAGAGTAATCAGAATCATGGGCTTCTTTCAATATAGTCTCACGAAGGCTATCAATCTCCGGAGCACATATCCGATCCTTGAACCATATAGTACCTTGCTCATCCTCTGTGAATTCTGGACCTCTACCTTCCGTAATCAGATCCTTAATCTCTTGAATTTTTGCATCACCCACCTGACCCTTACGAATTTCTTGCTCCAAGGTAGGTTCCAATTTGATGGTGACTCCTTCAGTATGTGCAACTATTCCTAGGTTGAGTCTCCTGAAATCCTCAACAATCTCATCAGGTAGCTGGGCAACAATAGCGGAATGAACGTGCTCCTTTCGACTCAAGGCATCTGCAACCAAATTTGACATGCCTGGGTGGTAGTGAATCTCCAAATAATAATCCTTAATAAGCTCCAACCAACGGCGTTGCCTAAGGTTGAGATCCTTCTGAGTGAATATATACTTCAAACTCTTATGATTCGTGTACACTTGGCACTTAGTTCCCATAACGTATTGTCTCCATATCTTAAGTGCGTGCACAACGGCTGCTAGTTCTAAGTCATGAGTGGGGTAGTTCAATTCATGTTTCCGCAACTGACGAGATGCATAGGCGATCACATGTCCTTCTTGCATGAGCACACATCCCAATCCTTAGCCACATGCATCACAATAAATGTCAAATCCCTTCTGTAGATCTGGCATAACCAATACTGTAGGCGACATCAACCTCGTCTTTAATTGATCGAAGCTATCTTGGCACTTCTCATCCCACTTAAACTCTCTTCCTTTCTTTAGAAGCGAGGTCATAGGCTTAGCAATCTTAGAAAATCCTTCAATAAATCTCTGATAATATCCTGCAAGTCCTAAGAAACTCTGAATCTCAATGACTGTAGTGGGTATGCTCCACGCCATTATCTCCTTCACTTTAGCAGGATCCACTACTACTCCTCCATTAGAAATGATATGTCCAAGGAATGGCACCTTGTCAATCCAAAACTCGCATTTGCTAAACTTGGCGTAGAGTTGATTATCTCGTAGCTTCTGTAGCACCAATCTCAGATGTTCCTCATGATCACTATCACTCTTGGAATAAATAAGAATATCGTCGATGAATACTGCGATGAATCTGTCCAAATGCTCCATAAACACGTTGTTCATCAAATTCATAAAATAAGCTGGTGCATTAGTTAGTCCAAATGACATAACAGTGAACTCATATAATCCATATCGAGTCGAGAAAGCCGTCTTGGGAATATCCAATGGTCTAATCTTCATTTGATGGTAACCCAATCGGAGATCAATCTTTGAGAATACCCTTGCACCTCTCATCTGATCAAATAAATCCTCAATGCGGGGTAACGGGTACTTGTTCTTCACAATAACATCATTAAGAGATCTATAGTCCACACACATCCTTTGTGATCTATCCTTCTTCTGTACAAACAGTACCGGTGCTCCCCAAGGTGAGGAACTCAGACGAATGTACCCTGCCTCTTGTAACTCAGTTAACTGCTTCTTAAGTTCTTTTAATTCTTCTGCAGACATCCTGTAGGGCCGTTTAGAAATAGGGGCAGTTCCAGGTAGAAGATCAATTACAAACTCAACGTCCCTATTTGGTGGCATCCCTGGCAACTCCTCTGGAAAGACATCCAGAAAATCTCTAACCACACGAATGTTGTCACCAACAAACTCCTCAGCTATAAAGTATATCGCCCGTTTGGAAGAGGTGGTTACTGCAATTTGAATTTGAAATCTATCTCCTTTAGGGCTGGTGAGTTCTACAGTACCCCTGCCACATGCTATAATGGCCTTTGCCTTTCTTAACCATGACATACCAAGGATTAGATCTATATTGCTCGCCTCTAATATTATAGCAGTAGCTCCAAATTCTCTTCCCATAATTGTTAATGTCAATCTACGTGTCATTTGATTTGCCTCAATAGGCCCTTCAGGTGTGATCACTATCATTGGTTTTCTCATATTTAGCAGTGGTATCTCATTTGTGTTGGCATATCGAGCAGACATGAATGAATGTGTAGCACCAGAATCAAATAATATGGTTGCAGGAATGGCATTAATGTAAAACATACCAAGTACGATGTCAGCACCATCAGGAGTAGCATCTGCGCTGACTTGATTCACCCTGGCTATAGAATATCCCTTGCCAGGAGTCTGTTGCTTGTTCTTAGCTGGTGTACCAGAATTCCCCACTGGACAAGCGTTAGCATAGTGCCCAATCTGACTGCACTTGAAGCATGTAGGGTCGGTCTTCTATACTGCAGGCCTCATCGGGGTGCCAGTGGGGGCAGTCTGACGAGTGGGAGGTGTCCGTGGAGACCCCTATGGAGCATATTGAGCTAGGCGTGGTCCTCCTCCTAGATGAGCAGGTGTACCCTATGGCGAAACGTAACGAGGACAAACACTGCTGCTACCTTGCCCTTGTGAGATAGCCTTCCTCTTCAAGTCTCCCAGTTGAACACGCTTGTGTTCAATAGCAAGAGCCTTATCCAGCAGTCTCTAAAATGATGGAAATGTGTGTGCAACCACTGCATACTGCAGGGGTCCATTAAGTCCTTCAATAAAGTGCTCCTGCTTTCTCTCATCCTCAGCAACTTCATCCGGAGCATATCTTGACAGCTGGATAAATTTGTCACGGTATTCGCTGACAGACATGTTGCCTTGCTTCAATGACAGAAACTCCTTCTTCTTGATCTTCATCAATCCAGCAGGAATGTGGTAGTTTCTAAACTGTGTACTGAATTCTGCCCAAGTAATAGTGTCAGGAGCATCATGGGTAGCAGTATATGAATCCCACTAATCAGCAGCAGGATCTATCAAACGACTAGAAGCATAAAGAACTTTCTCCCGGTCAGAACATTGGGCGATGTTGAGCATCTTCTCAATTGACTTCAACCAATCATCTGCATCTAGTGGATCTGGCGAGCTGGCGAAGGTTGGCGGCTTGTAACTCATAAATTTCTGGTGCTTATCATGAGGTGGAACTGGTGGTGGTGGTGGAGGCAGTGGTGCTTGTTGCTGTTGCAGCTGCGCCCTTCTCTCCTGACGTATCTCTTCTCGTTCTTGGCGCAGCTCCCGACGTATCTCCTCTCTCTCCTGGCGCATCTCCTGGCATTCTTGCTGCATCTGCGCATGCATATCTGCCATAGTGTCAGCCATTTGTTACATCATCCTCATCTGAGCTGCAACCAGTGGGTCAACTCCGCCTGGTGGAGGCGGTGGTGGAGGATCCATCTCTGCTGGTTGTGGCTGTGGTTGTCTAAATATCCTCCGAGTGTGTCGTCTGGGAGGTAAATCAATTCCACCACCCTTCCTGGTATTGACCATCTAAGTTAGAAACATATGGTAAGAGAGAATAGTAGACAAGACAGGTGATTACGAATCAAGTTACTTTGGGGGATTTATTAGCTAAGCATATTAATGTTTACCTACCATAGCTAATTCATTACCTTATGGTGGTACATACTAAGATGTCCATATATAATATTTCAATCAATCAAAGAAGCAAATCAGACATTTATCATCAGAACAATCAATCAACATTTTTAAATAGAGAAAATAGTTTTGATTTTGTCTTAGGCCTCCTATCTCCTAAGAAGGTCATAAATGTAGGATTCCAATGTGTGAAATCCATCTTGTCTCATAGTAGAAAAGGTAAGAATGATCAGAGTGGAACAGTAGAAGGTGAGACAGGATCAAGATAAGTATAGAAAGAATCAGAGTAAGGTAAGTAGGTAAGGGTTTTGTCCATTTCTATCTAGGTTTCATCCTACAGTCAACATTTCCTCTGATACCACTTCTGTCACACCTGGGCTTTAAGGAACAAAGCCGGGTGCATGTCATATATGCGCCAGAGAAGACAACACATATAATAACAGAGTGCATAGAGATAATGTCATAAATATCACAAATGTACTTATTACATAGCGGAAGTCTTACAAAAATAAATGATAAAATAAAGCGAACTAAATAATATTCTCTTGCGCCACAAAGCTGACTGGGAGACGCCACCTAGATCAAGTCGAAAGCCTTAGTGTTAGGTGGCTCCTCTTCGACCACCTGTTCTTCTCCTGTGGGGGTGTGAGACAGCAAGGGTGAGCTCACACATGTTCATCGCTCAACAAGTTGTGGGGAATAATGTGCATGAACTCACCAAAGGTGGGAGTTCATGTGATGTGTAAGGTAAATCAATGTAATGAAGGCTGAAGCTGAGCATTTCTTTTATAAGTTGGTCAAAATTTTATTAGTAGTTACTAAGTGTAAGTAAATACCAAACCATAGTAATAACAAGTAAAAGTAATAATAAAATAATCCCAATGCAATAAAATGACAAATTGAATTTAAGTTCCAGAAATTAATCATGTGAGTGTCCGTGCCGCTCATGACCGTGAGCACGGCTAGTATACCAGTTTTACACTCTACAGAGGTTGTGCATCTTTACCCACAAGTCATGTTACCCATTTTCCATGGAGTTGATCAGACCCCATACACCTCTACCTAGGAAGCGAGGCAGGGTACCACTACGAGGCCTTTACAAAGTTCCACTAGCTTCAGAAAACCCGCTACAGTTTATAGGAAGCTCCAGTGCAGGAATCCCTCGCCTGACCGCCATCGCAGCAAAATCAACCCAAGAACCTCCCTACACTGACCACTCCCCTACTGCCCTTGTCCCTTTCGGGTAAGATAGTCATCCACTAGCTTTCCTAGTTAATAAGCCAAGGGCGTCCCATTAAACCCTTGTGGTAGCACTGTTTTCTTGGGTGGTTCTCCATGTTCCCATTAACATAATGATCTTATCATGAACAAGAAATAATAAACAGATAATAAAAGTATAACAATGAGTGATGAATATCTCTATACCCAAAGCCACATAAAGCAATAGCATGTACTACCCAAAAATTTAGTAGTAAAACCAGTGGTGAAACAAGGTATAAAAATAGTCAAAATCTAGGATAACCTATTGGGTCCCATCAAAATTAACCTATGCAGATCATTATGATTAATAAGAACATGAATGGGTAAAAGAAGTGATCAAGGGCACAACTTGCCTTCAACGAGCTCCTGCTCAGCAGTCTCTACCAGCTGAACCTCAAGATCCTCAGTAGCTTGCTCGTCTACTCGCATAAACACAATACATACATAGTATAGCAAAAATTAACATCACACCAAACATGTAAATAAAATACACACTAATGATCTAGACATTAAAATAGGATCATAGGAACTGGAATCATTAAATTTGGAGTTATAGATTTTAAGTTATGAATTTTCTAAGGTTTTATGTATTTAATACAAGATTAAGTACTAGATAAATTTTAATGTATCTTTCATGTCAAAACAGTGGCACAAATGGATAGACAATAATATTACAAAAATTTAGGAACTGGAATGGACCAATTTGGAGTGCATATGCATTTTCTATGAATTATACAAATTCTATGAATTGTTTTTATATTAAAACTCATTTTCTAATTCATTTTCCTGATTTTATAACTCTCTGGACTGGGCCTCAAATTCCAGAAAGCGTAGGGGCTCAAGTGCAAAAGAAACCGAGACACAACGTTGTACAGGGTGGACTGCGGGTTCATTAGTGGTTTTCCTAGGGACTGTTATGTAAAAGAGGCCAGCGAAGAGGTATGCACGGTTTCTGGTCGTTCGATTAGATATCAGCGGCACAGATCAGACCCGCCTACGGTGGAATTGATATATAGCCAACTATGTAGGATCTGGGATCAACGGTCGTGATTTAATAAAACAGGATCCGCCCGACTACCACACAATCTCAGATCTACGGTGGTGAATCCATCCAGGTGACACGTTATTCCCTAATCTAATCAGAGCCACACATCGTGAAATCGACGGTCAGTAATCCGTCTGCTTCCTTCCCTCGGCCACCAGCGGCACCGCCGGCCGGAACACGGCGGCCCATGGCCAGACTCCCTACGATTCCACACAACAGAGCGCTAATCCCAAAATCGAGCTACTCTACACACCTACCAGTGAAACGCAAAGAAGATGGTACACCGATTACCTCTAATCACGGCGAAGAATCCCATGGCTGCGCGATGGCGCAATCCCGCGGCGGAGTCCCAACCACAGTGAGAAATTCTGCCTGCACCAGTCGTTAGTAGCCACCGCACCACCCTTCGCAACGCCCACCTCGGCTACCCGAACACCCAGAGCTATCCCCGGAACGGATGAGAGCGAGAAACGTCGATCCCGAGCGGTGGCGGAATCCCTGCGTCGCAGTATGGCCGGAGTGGTGGACGAGATGGATTGTGGCAGCGGGAGATTCAGGAAAGGGGCACGTGGTGGCCCTCAGGACCCAGTATTTAACACCACGCGGTCATCCGCAAGCGGGGGCGCGAAGTCTACACCGGCGACGTGCCCGCCATCCTCGGCAATCCGTTGAGAGCGGAAGGACCGAATTTTTTGTTTTTTAGCCTCTTTCGTGACAAAAATTTACGTTTGGACCCCCAGAAATTTTATTTGCACGTTTGGACCCGATGCTCGGCGCCATAGGCCGTGGCGCCGAGGTAACACAGCTCGGCGCCACAGCCTATGGCGCCGAGCTGTGACGTGGCCTAGCCGACCTGGCACCGACGTGGGCGACGCGGCCTCGTAGCTCGGCGCCAAGATCTGTGGCGCCGAGCTACGAAAGCTCGGCGCCACAGATCTTGGCGCCGAGCTAGGATTTAACCGAAATCCCCTCCCTTTCCTCTTCGTTTCTTCTCTGTCTTCACTCTACGCGCGTTCCCGCCGTTGCCTTCCACCGCCGCCCTCCCCGCCGTTGCGCCGCGCTCCGCCCTCCCAGTCGGCCGAGCGCCGGCGACCGCGCCCCCCCCCCCCCCCCCCCCGCCCCGCACGCCGAGCTCGCCAGCGCCGGCGACCGGCATCCCCCGCTCCCCCCGCCCCGCCCGCCGAGCGCGCTAGGCCACCGAGCTCGGCCGCCGAGCTCGCCGCGCGCCCCAGGCACCACGCCACCGCCCCGGCCGGGCCCGGTCACCGGCCGCCGCGCCAGCTCCCGCCCCGGCCGCCGCGCGCCCCCGACCCGGCCGCTGCCGCTAGGTATTTTTTTAATTACTTAGTTAGTAAATTGTTAGCTATTGTTAGTAAATTGTTAGCTATTGTTAGGTATTTACTTAGTTAGTAAATTGTTAGCTATTGTTAGGTATTAGTTAGTAAATTGTTAGCTATTGTTAGGTATTTTTTATTGTTTAGTAAATAGTTAGATATTTTCTTGTTAGTGTTTAGTAAAATAGTTAGCTAGTGTCTTGCTTAGCATATTGTTAGTGTTTAGTAAATTCTTAGTGATTATATAGTTAGCATTTTGTTTAGCGCATTGATATTACATGTTTTCGTTGGCAACCATCGTTGGCACCATCGTGTTAACCATCGTGTTAACCATTTCGTTAGCATTTTGTTGGCAACCATCGTGTTGTCGTTTATTTGCAGGTTCTATAAACATAACGTTACAGGGGAGGTGCTGCCAAATTTTTTATTGACAATAGTTTTTTTTGTACGTAGGTGTTCGTCCGACTTGACCTTCTCCACCGTTAGCTGGACTCGTACGCGATCTCAGGTATACATTGTTTTCGTACATTATTCATAGATTATGTAATTTCGTTTGATGTGTTCATTTAATATTTACTATATAGTTATTAGGTAATATATATTTATTACTTAGTAAGTTTTTAGGCTTAAGTATATAGCCATTATTGAGTTAGTAATCCATTTTTGCAATAGATGGAGAGCCTAGTAACACTATACCATGGAGGACGGGTGGAGATAGATGCTTATGGGAATGTTACTTTTGATGGTATGAAGATCGTGACCATGTTGTTCGATGAAAGACCATCTTTTGACCAGATTTTCGCTCGAGCTTGTGAGGAGATTAGTTGCGACATAAACGACCCTACAATATCAATTCAGGGTTTGTTGTCCCATATTACATATGGAACAGTTGTCCGACGATTGATCTCCATTACATCAGAAGATGATTGGGTGATATATTTAAGAATTGTGAAGACGATGGTTCCACCATGTTTGGATGTGGTTGTTCAAAAGTTACCCGTTAGTCATTGCGATGGTCCAGTCGGTTTGTCTCCACAAATGTCAAATACATCTCGTATTGAAGCTCCTTTGGTAGAGCATCATGAAGAAGTGGTTGTTGTGCCCGATGCTCAATCGGGGCCGCATGAGTATGAGATTTCTCGTCCTCTTCCTGGCGTTTGTGGGGTTTCTAATCCGGTGGTACCCCCCAAGAGATCCCATTGACCCAGGATCCAGTTCACGATCATCCTAGTAAGTGTCTTTGACACGTTGTTCGTATCCATCGTTATTTCGTTTGATTAGACTTTGTAATGTGGTTTTTCTTGCTTCGACCCGATGCAGGATCTCCACATATCGATAATGGTGCTTATCTTGATGTGCCTGTGTCATATAATATGGACAACATATGCAGGGCATCCAATAGTGTTGATGTTCAGATTGAGGATGAGGAGGAGCCATATGAGGCTGCACGGGCCTTAGATTCTGATGATGACCGTCCGGTTCAAGAAATGACCGAGCAAGAAATTGAACTCATAAGACGTTTGTGTCCGGAGCGTGACCCTGCAGTACATGAATTTAGCAGTCTAAGTCATTCCACCCGTGCATATGCTGAAGGACGTGACGATGAACTGCTAGAGGCTCCGGATAACGCCGACAGCATTGAGATTAAGGTAGGCTTACTTTTCAAGGACCTGCCTACACTGAGACGATGGCTACAGGAATATTCTGTGAACCGGAAGAGGCCGTTCAAGGTGAGACATTCGTATGCACAGCGTCGTTACACTGTTGTGTGCGAGGTGTCGGAATGTAATTGGAGGGTATGTGCCCGAAGGCAGAAGGACACCGGAAAGTTTAAGATCACCAAAATTGTAGGTCCACACACTTGTGCCCAGACAGAGCTGAGCTCTAAGCATCGTCAGTTGACATCTACCCTGATTGCGAAAAGGATATTGGGGATATTGAAGGGTCAGCCAAACTTGAAGGTGAAGTCAATTATGACCATGACTTCGGAGCTGTTTGGTTACAGGATCAAATATGGGAAAGCATGGAGGGCAAAGCAGCGAGCATGGAAGATGATATACGGGGATTGGGAGGAGGGTTATGAGAAGTTACCAGCATTGTTCAATGCAATGAAAGCAAAAAACCCAGGCATGCATTACGAGTACATCCCCAAACCTAATGAATGGAGGAACGGTAGAGAGATATTTTTTCGTGCTTTCTGGTGTTTCTCGCAGTGCGTAGAGGCCTTCAGGCATTGTCGTCCCGTGCTCTCTATTGATGGTACTTTTCTGCTTGGGAAGTATAAGGGCACATTGTTGGTTGCCATATCATGCGACGCAGACAACGCACTGGTTCCTTTGGCATTTCACTACAAGAAACTAATAAATGTTCGTGGGTTAATTTAAAAACGTGGGTACCCACGTTCTTAATTGAGTTACATTCATGGGTTATGTTAAGAACGTGGGTACCTACGTTCTTAAATTAAATTCGTGGGCCCGTGATAAAACCGTCGAACTTATCGTATTAGGAACGTGGGTACCCACGTTCTTATATTAAATTCGTGGGCCACGTGGACACCGTCGAATTTAACCCAAAAACCTAAATCTCTCGCCCCGTGCGTCTCTCTTCTTTCCCTCTGTCTACCGCGCGCGCCCGCCGCTACCTACCCCCGCCGCCGCCCCACCGCGCGCCACCCAGCACGCCACCACCCAGCGCGGCCCGCCCTCGCCACCCCGCGGCCCCGCCGCCGCCGCCAGCGCCTACCCACGCGCGCCCCGCCGCCCCACCGCGCGCCTGCTAGCGCGCTGCCCGGCACGCGGCCCGCCCTCGCCACCCCAACCGCTGCCGCAGCCGCCGCCCGATGTGCCCTCGTGCACGAGACCTCTCGAACCCTCTCAGAAGGCGGTGCGATCTGGTTTGGGTCGCCGTGGCGAGCCCGATGTGCCCGACGCGCGCGCGGCTGAGTCGAAGCCGAAACTGGCGCTTGGAGACGACGACGATAGGCCGCCCCTTGAGGAGAAGCGTCGCTGCAGCGGTGAGGGCGGATTCGTCTTCCTCTGCACCCTTGCTGGACACACCGAGGTGCGCGCTTCCCCCATCTCTCTGAAAATTCTGTATCTCGACGCGATCGCCAATTTCTGTCTAGCAGTTGTGGTGGAGTCTTACAGTAATCATAAAATCTGATAGGCTGTCGGTGGGATTTCTATGTCGTATGGTTCGAACAAGCTCTACTCCGGCAGCGTCGACGAATCTGTTCGCATCTGGGACTGCAATTCCGGCAAGGTAGCTTGGTTCTTGGCTCCCGATGATGTATCTGATTATGCACGGGTTACCAACAATATCTCTGATATGCACAGGCTACCAACAATCTCTTTGATTATGGACGAGTAACGGGCTGCTTCCACGGAGGTTCCAGTGAGGAGGTTGTCATTGTTCGTGGTGGTTCATGTGCTGATTAGCAATGAGTGCACCCTATGGAACCAACCATAACCGAATGGTGACTCCTAATTTTTTCTGATTGGTTGTGCCTAAATCACCAATCGTCAGTGGATTTCTTATGATTAGTTGGGTGATCTTGTGCTCCTGGTTTGGATTGGATGCTATCTGTCAGGCTAGCCTTGTTGCTATATATTGGAGGCTCTTCGCCTGCTTCGGTTACCCATTTGCGTGGGATCAGTTTGTGGCGCTATCTGGTTGGTTGTCACTTGGTTGATACATATGATTGCATGATCTGCAAGTGAATCTTCAGAGATTACAGCTATCTCATTAGTGGATAGTCATGCATTTATGTAAAAATATAGCAATGAGAAAAAAGAACAAAGTAAAGAAAAAGAGAAAATATAGATGGAGATATGTGGGAGTATATCCAAGAGGATGGAAAAAATATAATCTGTTATCATATTACAATTTTTGTTCTTAATGTTTCTGCAATAGTGTGTTGATGTCATCAAGATGGGAGGCAATGTTAGCTGCATGATCACCCATGGCCATGGGTACTCATTGGAATTCCAAAGTTTGTGGAGGTGACATTCTGATTCTAGTGAGAGTACACCTTTATTTTGTATTATGTATGGTGACATTGAGGGGTGACTTTGCTTGGTACAAGGCATGGAACACAAAGACAGGGATGAAACTAAGATTTCAAGGGCCTTCTAGTCTAGTTTGTTCCATGGCTATCACGAATGAGATGTTGTTTGCTGGTACTGGAGATGGTCGCATCATGGCCTGGAGATTTCCTGCTAAGGATAGTAACACTGAACCAGTGTTGATCCTCAGTGGCCATCAACGGCCAGTGATTTCACTGTCTATCTCGGCAAGAAGACTTTACTCTGGCTCACTGGACAAGACCATCAAAGTATGGATTTTTCTTCAAGATATTGCTCAATTGGCAGTCAGAAGTTATGCTCATTCTGACACATTCTTCAATTCTCTGTATTTACCAGGCATGGGACCTTACAACTCGGCAGTGTGTCCAAACACTCTCTAAGCATAAAGCTACTGTAACATCTGTGCTTTGTTGGGATGAGAAGTTATTATCTTGCTCCCTTGTCAAGACTGTAAAAATCTGGACTCTGTCAGAGTCTGGAAACCTTCAAGTCAAATATACCCATGCCGAGGAGAATGTAGGAACTGCACTCCTGCCGATCATGCGTTATTTTTGTTTTGTTGGATGCTGCAGACTGTCTATACCTAAATAGTTTATGGCAACATCATTTTTATCGGTGTAGTAACTAAGTTTTACCATTAAGGTTCAGAGTTAAGAGCAACAATTACCTTTTCTTCTTGTAGTCCTTGGATTTTTTTATTGTATTTTGATGAATATTGGCAACATCATTTGTGCCTTTTGTTGTCCTCCTAGTTTCATTGATCAATTCTGTTTTTTGTGTGCTACTCCATTGATCAGCTTAAGTCTATTGTATATTCTTAACTGACAATACAATTTATTGCGTATAGTAATAACCTGCCCGATACAGAAATCCGTTTCAATGGCTCTGTATGCCTATGTAGCGAATACTTATAAAAATCAAGCAAATCTGTTCACAAGAGTTTTTTTTGTTGCTGCAATTAGTTTTCCTCTGTACTTCTGCACGTCTCATGGTGTTAATTGTTGGGACTCTGTTTGCTTTTAGCCAAGAAATATGATTCATAAATATAGTCTCTGAAGTAGATGTTGGTATAGGCATGCTGGAACCTCTCAGCATCGGGTCTTCTTGCTTGCATATAGGAGATGGCCTGTCTGGTTGGTCTTAGTCGACTGGAGTTTATCTGATGAACCTGGATAACCTAGTGATTGGAGTTTCTATATACTGATATAAGCCTTATTGGATGAGACTTTAGATTGTCTGCTCAGTTCATCTATTTGTCTCGAAGACTTGAAGCGCCTGAGTACTAAATATCTTAGAATTACGAAAACAACATCTAGAGCATTATGTTTGAACTGATTGCCTATCATAAACATAAAAACTTCATTCGGCAGGAAGGACTAATGGAATTTCTTGGCCATTGTTCTAGCCCAGCAGCAATTTTTTTCTTTCTTTTACTTTCTACTCTACCTGTATTTCAAAATATTCCCCTGACTGTATTATTCTCTTCAGTACTTTTGACTTGGAACAAGTTCAAAAAACAATAATTTTAATCTTTTTCATGAGATGTGCAACTGCAATGAGTGTGTTGTGTTTCCCCTTTCTTTTTACATTGGTTTCCTCAACAGCTCTAGGCTGTTCCCCTACCGCTTAAGCTTTCCGATTATTTTGCAGGGTTTGCGCACACTCTTCGGCGTGCACTGAGTTGGGAAGACGCCAGTTCTCTTCTGCTCCCTCCACAACAGCAATTGCGTCCGCTTGCTCGACTTGCCATCGTGAGTGCATAAAAATTTCTATCAGTTTCATCATCAGATAGACAAACCGCTCGCTCAGTTACCATCGAGCTCTGCATTTGCCTGGTTACCATCTTTCAGGTTTGGCGGTCTGCTGCTACGCGTAACAGCTTTGCATCGCGTGAATGATTGGCACGCTGGATGCTGCAGGCTGCTTGCTTTTTTTTACTGAATTTTTTTACTTACGCCACGAGTTTAAATTTGGGAGACAGTTTGAATTGAATGTGTTCCCTGCCTGGCAGTAGTTCGTCAGATCACAGGCCCGTCGTCTACCTCAAAACAGTCTCATCTTTTGGATCGTTCAATTCAACTTACTTAGTTCAAACCCAAGGAGGACGGAGGGAGGGAGATTCAGTTCTGAAATGTTTATTCTGTTATTAGTTTAATCGCAGCTGCTGGAACAACAGCTCTGTGCCTTTTCCCTGCTTAAATTAAACGGCAACAAGGTCTCAGAGCCCCTGCCATTTTTCCTGAAAAATTGTTTGTTTAATAGATGAGAGCTACATCTAGCTGTAGGTGTCCGTAGGCCTCTTCTTTCTGAACAGATCCACTGGTGTGGAACATGCAGAAATGCAGGCTGCCAAGAGGCAAACAGTTGCCACTGGATCACCGGCGTCGGGGCGCACTGCATGGGTTGGCAAGGGAACAGTAACAGCACTGATGATAATCTGCAAAATGAAGACGCAAATGATGCTTCTAGGTGGCCATATCCCTGGTGCTTTGTTCTTTGATGTTGATGGAATATCCCTGGTGCATAACTGAAAGTATAATGCGGATGTTCTAATGATTCAATCTTGTTTCTAGGTGGCCCATATCCCTGGTGCTTTGTTCTTTGATGTTGATGGAATATCCGATAGAACATCTAGTGTAAGTTGAGTTCTGTAGTTTGTACCCTTTATTGTTGCTGATCACAAAATCTTTTTGTTGCTTGTTGATGATACTAATATCTATTTAGTACATGCATTCTTTTTGTTGTGTTACTCCTGTATTTTTATTTTTTTTTCTGGAAAAGGGTTAAGAACGTGGGTACCCACGTTCTTAAGGTTAAGAACGTGGGTACCGTCGAACTTAATGGGCAGCCCTCGCTGACTCACGCAGGACCCATAAGTTCGACGGCCATGTGGCCCCGTCGAACTTAAATGTAAGAACGTGGGTGCCGTCGAACTTATGGGAAAAAATTCGACGGCCCCCGTCGAACTTAAAAACCCACGTTCTTAACCTTAAGTTCGACGGTACCCACGTTCTTAATGTTAAGTTCGACGGTACCCACGTTCTTAACCTTAAGAACGTGGGGGCTGTCGAACTTACTTCTTTAAGTTCGTCCAAAAATCGCCGTCGGCTATATTCGTCGGTAAACCCACGTTCTTATAGTAAGTTCGACGGCCTATTACATTAAGTTCGACGGTTTTTCACCCACGTTCTTTAACCAGTTTCTTGTAGTGTTTGCTTTGGTGGAGAGAGAGAACAGAGATAGTTGGTCTTGGTTCTTGCGGCTTGTACGCATCCATGTCGTAGGCCCTGGACGCGAGGTTGGTGTCATATCTGACAGACACCAAGGTATTCTTAATGCAGTGCAAGAGCAGATTCCTGGCTACGCACCCATGCACCACAGATGGTGCACTCGACATCTAGCAGAAAATCTTCTTCGAAAGGATCATAGCAAGGCTAACTTCCCCCTTTTGAGGAGGTATGTCGACAGTTGGAGGTTTCGTTTTTCAAGGATAAGTTGAAGGAACTAAAAGATGCAACAAATGCTGAAGGTAAGAACTGGATTGCTGGATTGCTGAGGGAACCGCAGAAATGGACAAGGGCCTACGACGAAGGTGGCTGGCGGTTCGAGTTTCAGACTAGCAACATGGCCGAGTCATTTAACAGTGTGCTCAAGGGTATACGGGGCATGCCAGTCAATGCTATAGTAACATTCACTTTTTATAGGCTTGTGGCTTGGTTTAATGAGAGACACGCGCAGGCCAAGGCAATGCAGACCCGAGGGCAGAGATGGGCACCTAAACCAACATCACACCTTAATAATGCGAAGGAACGTGCCCATAGACATGAGGTACAATGCTTTGATGAGGAGTTGGGTAAATACGAGGTAACAACACTAGGCGGCATAACTTCCAACGGTGAGGTGCGACCTTCGAGGACACATGTCGTGTTACTTGATGCATTCTGGTGCGGATGTGGTAAACCTAGACAATACCATTTTCCATGTTCTCATTATGTTGCGGCCGCACGTCATCGTAACTTTGCATTTGAGAGCAGAATACCTTCTGAGTTCAGTGTAGAGAGCTTAGTACGTACCTGGAGCCCTCGTTTTGAGCCATTTCTTGATGAGTCACAATGGCCAACGTACACCGGTCCGGTATACGTTGCTGATCCAGCGCATCGATGGGACAAACGTGGTAGTAGGAAAAGGAGCCGGTGCAACATGGTTATGGATCAGGTTTCCGGTCGCAGTAGGAGAGGTCGAGCGTCCCCCTTTCTCGTGGACCCAGAGCAGAATGAATGCGGAAAATGCGGTAGACTTGGCCACAACTCATGTACATGCATTTGGACACTTAGTCAGGTGTGATATATTTTTTTATACACAAATTTTATTCTAATATGTCGATGTTTTTGTTACACTTTGTACACAACTTATATTCTAATATGTTGATATCTTAATTTGCAGGATGGCGCAGTTCCACTTGCTGGACCCTCACTACGACGAGCACCACAGGGGTCGTCTCACCGCAGAGGGAGAGGTAATATTTTGTACATAAATTAAATTTTCGAATTAATATATGCGACCTATATTTGACTAATGAAAATTCTTTTGATTGATAGGTGTTGCCCGTTCTGCGGGTCCGGACCCACGACCGGTTTCTGGAGGAGATGAGGTACGATGAGAGGTACACTCCTCTCCTACAGAGGGCTGGCTTGGACGTCTTATCGTACCAGGTCCGCCGTGGGCTGCCCACTTTCAACCCAGCGGCATTGACGGCTCTGGTCGACAGGCAAAGACTTCTCTAGTTGTTTAATATTTACAATTATCAAATCTACTTTGCATACTAATGATTTTGTATTCTTTTGTCTTCCAATAGGTGGCGGCCAGAGACTCACACTTTCCACCTTCCCTACGGTGAGATGACCGTGACGCTTGAAGATTGCCAGAAGATTCTTGGTCTCAGCATTATTGGTTGTCCAGTGACCGGTCAGGCATCACCAGGCGGTTGGAGGCAGAGGGTGGAGGCCTTTCTTGGGAGACTGCTTCCGGATGACCTACGAGGTAGCCACAACACCGGAGTCCCACTGACCTGGCTTAGGCAGACCTTTGGGCAGTGTCCACCTGGTGCAGATGAGCAAACGGTTGGATACCATTGTCGAGCTTGGATTCTCCATCTCTTTGGTTCAGTTCTTTTTCCAGACGCGACAGGCGACAGCGCGTCATGGATGTTTCTGCCCTGCCTGACTGACTGGGATACGACCGGAGGTTACAGCTGGGCTTCAGCAGTGTTGGCCTTCCTGTACAGGCAACTTTGCGAGGCTTGTCGTCGTTCGTCGAGGACCGCCAGCTTAGGTGGATGTGTCTACCTACTACAGCTGTGGATGTGGGCACACATACCCGTCGGGCGACCCAGAGAGTTTCCTCCTCGTGAGTGGTTCGTGGTAGCCGGACATCGGCTTAAGCCCACGGCTGCTTACCGCTGGGACCAGGTCGAGGAGCCATTCGCATGACACCAGCGTGCTTACGTGGAGTACTCAAACGAGCTCGACGCACTTACTCCTTCGATGGTGAGTTGTCTAGTTTTATCTTTTTACATGTGCTTTCTACTTTTATCGCACGACACCAGCGTGCTTACATGGGCTTTCTAAAACTTTTGCAGGTGACCTGGCAACCGTATCTTGATCCATATTTCGCCAGCATACAGTTGAGCAGCATGTGCTCAATAGACGAGAACCTCTACCTAATGAGGTGTCCCCTCATCTGTTTTATGCTGTTGAGTACCACTTGCCCCACAGAGTTGCTCGACAGTTCGGATTGCGCCAGGAGTTTCCGGTGGAGCCATTCTCGACTTCGATAGAACTTCATAAGTGAGTTACTACATGCACTTGTTATTCTAACTAATAATTGAAATATCAGTTAGTCGCTAATATATGTTTCTAACTTTTGCAGGTTCGACAGACAGAGACAGAAGAAGGTCACGGACTTCGAGACCCACCACCGTGATTACATTGATGAATGGGAACAGCAGGGGGATCTTAACTATGAGAACGACCAGGCGCACACAAACTACAACTTCCAGAGGTATTTGATTTGGTATGCTGGTGTGACTAGGTGCAAGCTGAAGGGACAGTGGACAGCTGCAGATTACGCCGAGCAAGAATCGTCAGACGACGAAGACACAGCTTTCGACATAGCTGCTCGGCACGGGACCCAAATTGAGGCTGCTCCAATCCTTGATAGAGTGGTAACTATTTCTTTACTAAAATTAGAGATTTGAATTCAATGCTTTATGTCTAGTTTTGAGCATCCTAATGTTTTAACTTGTGATAGGGAAACTCTATGCTCGTATCTGTTGTTGAACTTGAGCGTATCTCACATAGAACTTCAGATAGTACTACGCTATCGTTACTATCAGTGAGTATCAATGTTTAAAAGAAAACATGTTTATTTGTATGTTGTAACATATGTCTGTAACTAATATTTCGATTACAGAGGGTATCACGTCGTCTTCGTCGTGCAGCGGCTCGGTGTGGATGCCGGTCTCTAGCGGGCGTTGACGTGCAGCTGCCTGTGCCTCGTATGCAGCAGGACGTTCAGCCTCCCATTTGTGCAGTTGGACCATCTACAGCAGGACTGAGCTCCTCGCGATCGACGCGGGACACGTTTGAGGATGTGGCTCACGACGACGACGACGACGACGACGACGCTGGCGCTGGCGCCGCAGGTCTGGAGGAGATTGGACCATCTCAGTTGCAGGATGCTCCTACAACTCAGCCATCACAGCTGACACCACGTAGAAGGCGTCCACGAGACCCTTACACTCCAGGCACCGACGCTCTTGGGGCCAAGGGCAAGGGTAAGACTAGGAGGAAATGAATACTTTTGTGATGTTGGTCTTATGCTAAAAACTGTGTGATTTGGACTCATGCTGGAGACGTTGTAATATGCATTATGTTATGTGTTTTGGACTATGTGTTGTGGACATTGTATTTTGGACTTTGTTTGTGGACATTGTATGACGAACTATGTTCTGTGGATGTTTTTATATTCGATGTTATTTTGTGATGTATTATATGTTGAAATGCTTACATGTCTTATAATATGTGATTATTTGAACTGTGGTTGTTAATAAAACAAGGGGAACTCTTGCAAAAATTTTTTGTGAATTGTAAAAAACATAACAAGCAATAAGTAACGCATCTTTAGAGTTCTAAATTATTTTTGATACGAAAATACTACATAACAGGCTACAACTCTTCAGTCTGAATCACAATCTATGAGTAACTCATCTTCGGAGTCATCCGTCGCGCAATCCTCAACGATAACCTCATTCCACTTGCTGCATTGTCCTGCATCACACTTGTCACCAGTTCTCTTGTAATAATTCGCTTCTGCTTCATCTACAGCTTGGGAGAATAGCTCATCCTTAGCCTCAGCCTCATCAGACTTCTTCTTATAATAAGCTGCCTCTACCTCTTCGGCGGCCTGAGACATAAACTCATCCTCTTCCTCTTGAGCACGTAATCCTGCCTCAGCTAGTGCGATGAGCTCACTCAACCTTGATGTGTCGTCCTCCTCTTCTTCTTGTAATCTTGCCTCTGCGAGAGCGATAAGCTCACTCAATCTAGATGTATCGTCCTCCTCCTCCTCCATAATCTCAACGATTGCCATTTTATCCTGAACATATCTCGCATGCGCCTCATCGGCCAAATAGTTTACGCCGCTTCCAATCTCTGCAAATATAATGAGAAAAAATAAGTTAGCAAAGTCAAGATAAATAAATTGTACTCACATAATTATAATATCATTTATCTCACTTACTTCCCTTGAGGCGATCAGCAAGATTATCCAACATCTGTTTCTCGGCTTGAGCCGCTTTCCATTCCCTTGCATCATGTGCTCTCTTCTCATCTGCCGCCTTCAACCTCCTATACTCTGCACGCTTCGGGCTATCATAAAAGGCAGATTTTGCTTCCCTACGCATGTCGCGTATGCGATCGTTAATGTACGAATCGACGAGCTGAGATCCACAACGCATCTTCTGTCCCATTATTCTCTTGGACTCTATTGTGCGCATCACCTCTCCTTTGTCGTCGTAACTCTCCCAACTGCATTTCCTCGTCTCCTACAAAAAAATAGTAAGTAGCGCTATAACATCACAGCTGGTGCAAAAAAATACCAACCTCATCGTAATCGACCATATGTCCACAAAAATATCCAACACCAAGCTCGGAAGGAACTAATCCATACTTAGCTTCAATACCACATTTGCAGAGTACTGGATCAAATTTCATCTCTTCTTCCGCCCACCCGTTGTATCTCTTTTCCTTTACCTCTGGCTCTGGCCAATGGGACAAAGGACCATACAACCACTCTCTGAAACGACACTTACGCCACCCGTATGGCTGCAGGAGAAATAATTAGTAATTTATTATAAAAAATAACTAGTTTATACATTTAGCGCATCGATGGGCTCACATAATCAATGTTCGGACACACGAACTGCTTCTGAGTGTCTTCGTCGATGACAGCACGGTCTCCACAATCGCATCGAGGCGGTGAGTCCAGCCTTCTTTCTGTTGCTACCTCCTTCTCCGCATCCGTCATTGGTGGAGGATTCGGGGGAGGAGGTACCCAACGCTTAAAACGCTCATGACTGGTCCTTCCACTCAACCAATTAACGAAAAGAAGATATCGAGGGTCAAATTTATCAGGACCGTCGATCCACTGGAAAAAGAAACACCTCTGATGTCCCTAAAATAATGGAAAGAAGCACTATTACAAAATAATGAATGCGAACAAAATTAAGTGACAAGTCATAAGCTACGTACGTCCAAACCGCCACAAAGGTAGTAGCAGCGAGCAGCCGTGTCTGGATGTTGTGATTGATGTACCCAAGCCAGTCTGCCACAATCACAGTTAGGCACGGGGAGTTCAAGAGGAACAGGAGCATCCTTACTAGATACGTCCGGATATAACTCCCGAGGACAACCTCTCTTCTGCCACAACGCCTCTCGGTACATGTCTTTCATCTAATAAACGATTATAATTATCACTTGTACCTAATATGCTTTATAATAAGTTTACACAAACTAATAATCGAAATGATAATATAATAGGTTTATACAGACTATTAAAATATGAAACTATGAGCAACTATGAAACTAACAACCCAATATACAAAACGAATCAAGTTGGGCACCATACCTTGGTCTACGAAGTGAACCGAGTCAAATCTTTGAATCCAGCAAATTTTGACGAAGTTTCGAAATGAGAGGAAATCGGCTGCTCTCGGCCAGCCGCGCGGGTGTTTTTATAGGCAGGCGCAGCTCGGCGCCAAGATCTGTGGCGCCGAGCTTTCGTAGCTCGGCGCCAAGATTTGTGGCGCCGAGCTACGAGGCCGCGTCGCCCACGTCGGTGCCAGGTCAGCCTCAGCCGGTACTGCCACGTCACAGCTCGGCGCCACAGGCTATGGCGCCGAGTTGTGTTACCTCGGCGCCACAGCCTATGGCGCGGAGCATAGGGTCCAAATATGCAATTAAAATTTCTGGGGGTCCAAAAGTAAATTTGTGTCACAAAAGGGGCTAAAAAACAAAAAATTCGGGCGGAAGGAGCGGGGTGAGAGCACCTAGAGGCGGGGTGAATAGGTGATCCTGTAAAATTCAACACTAATAGCCACAAAACTTGGTTAAGTGTTAGTACGGCTAAGTGACGAGCTCTTGCGAACACACAAGTAATCACAGAAAAGTAATCACAAGAGACACACGAGTTTATCCCGTGGTTCGGCCAAGTATAACACTTGCCTACTTCCACGTTGTGGCGTCCCAATGGACGAGGGTTGCACTCAACCCCTTTCAAGTGATCCAATGATCAACTTGAATACCACGGTGTTCTTCTTTCTTAGACTTTCTCCCGTTTGCGAGGAATCTCCACAACTTGGAGCCTCTCGCCCTTATAATTGATGATCACAAAGAAGCACGGAAGTAAGGGAGGGGAGAGCAACACACACAAGACTCAAAACAAGAGCACAATCACGCACACAAGTCACAACTCGAGCTCAAAACACAACGCAAGCAGTTCTCTACTCAAATGAAGCTCAAGTCACTATCTCAAAGAATCGAATGCGTGAGAATGGAGTCTTGGAGTCTTAGGATCTTTCTTGTAAGTTTGGGTGACTCCTCCATGCGCCTAGGGGTCCCTTTTATAGCCCCAAGGCAGCTAGGAGCCGTTGGAGACAATCTTGGAAGGTTAATCTTGCCTTCTGTCGGGTGGCGCACCGGACAGTCTAGTGTGCCACCGGACAGTCACTGTAGACAGTCCGGTGCGGATCTCCTTCCTATTTTGGCGCAGTCGACCGTTGCAGATTCATGGCAGTTGGCGCACCGGAGACTGTCCGGTGCACACCGGACAGTCCGGTGCCCCCTGCCGACCGTTGGAGCGGGCCACGCGTCGCCCGCCGATTTCGCTGCCGACCATTGCGCAGTCGACCGTTGGCTCACCGGACAGTCCGGTGCTCCACCGGACAGTCCGGTGAATTTTATCCGTACGCCGTTGAACTTTACCCGAGAGCGACGACTTCGCCGCGGACGACTCACCGGACAGTCCGGTGCACCACCGGACAGTCCGGTGAATTATAGCCGTACGCCGTCGTCGAGTCCCGAGAGTGTCCTGTTCACCGAGACTGGCCTGGCGCACCAGACATTGTCCGGTGCCCCACCGGACAGTCCGGTGCACCCAGACAAACTCTTTTCGAATTTCTTTTCTCCTGTTTCTAGCACTTAGACACAATACATTAGTACCCAAATCAATGTACTAAGTCTAGAAACGTACCTTGTTATATGATTTGCACTTCTTCAATCTTTGGCACAAATTAACACTTAGAGAATAGGTGTTGGGGACTTAATCACCAAAACACTTTAGAAATGGCCCAAGGGCACATTTCCATTTCACGGGGTCCGTTGACAGCAAGGACCCACTTGTAAGCGAGATAGGGCAACGATGCGAAAGGAAAGGAGCGCAGTGTATGACGAGTTGGTCCCACGGTGCAGCGTAGACCTGGTCACGATGTGGGCACAGGGGTGCGGCTGGCCAGTGGGCCCATGCATCAGCGTAAAGGGGAGGAGGGAGACACGTACGTGACTGACCAGGATGGCCCGCGTGTCGGCGTAGTTTTACCCAGAGCTGGGGCACGCGATGTGTAGAGAAAATGGGCCCCGCCCAGGAAATTTGGCCCATGCGCCATTTCCCCTTTTTTATTTTTATTTCTTTCTATTCTAAATTCAAATTTAAATTCCAGTTTAAATTCAAACCTGTAACAGTTTATCCTCAGATTATTTTGTGCCATAAACAGTACCAATTTGAAGATATTTTTATATATGTATTATTCTTATCTTTATATTTTCATATATATTTTTTTTAACTTATATAATTTCCTTTATATTCTAAATTCTACTTTGGGGACTTTAATATTTTCTTTTCACATGATTTCTTATATGGTCACAAGATGCACACAAAAGTGAAAACCAGCATGATACATATTTTAGTGACTTTTTATGTTATTAATTATTTGTTTTTACATAGGGTGTTCTTATGTGATGATGCATAAAGGTCAAACTCACATATAGATGAAGTGAAATTGTGTCCCCTTTTATATTATCTCATACCAATTACAATTTGGGTATTACAACTACCCGTCGCTCGTGCCCGTGGAGCGCCTCGTGGAGGCGAGTGGACACTGGATGACATCCTCGACGCCTAGTGCCCGTACCACAAGGACATGCGCCACACCCTACGAAACTGTAGGGACTTCAAGCACTCCGTCGGAAATGGCCGACCGTTCCAGCCTTTACCACCTCCCCCACCACAAGGAGGGCCCGACAAGCCCAGGCAGTCTCAGCAGCCGGAAGGGGGGTGGAGCATTCCCACGCGTTGACAGAGAGGTCAACGTCATCTTCGGAGGACACGGGTCGCAGGAGAACAGAAGGCAACAGAAGCTCAACGATCGGTAAGTCCTGGCGGCAACCACCGGTGCCCCAGCTCCTTATCAGTGGTCGGAACATGCAATAACCTTCAGCCGAGCGGATCAGTGGCTCAACTTCGACCACCCTGGCAAGTACCCGCTCCTCATTGATCTAGTGATCTAAGAGAGCAGGGTAAAGAAGGTACTGGTAGACGAAGGAAGTAGCATCAACGTTATCTTCCCCCGAACGCTTCTAGCCTTAGGGGTCGCACTCAAAGACCTCACCGAGTCTGATACTCCCTTCTTCGCCATCGTGCCGACCGAAGGGGAGTACCCACTCGGGCACATCTACATGCCCGTCACCTTTGGGACTCTGGAGAACTACAGAACCGAGTTCCTGAGGTTCGAGGTGGCACGCTTCGATTGTGGATACAACGCCATCATCGGCAGACCGAGACTAGGGAAGTTCATGGCCATTCCGCACTACTCGTACATGATATTGAAGATGCCGGGACCTCATAGAATCATCACCGTGCGTGCTGATTTCTAAGGCGCCACGGAGTGCTTTCGAGGAGCCATTCAAGCGGCCCTCATCGCTAGGCCCCCAGCAGCTCCCCTCGTGCAGGCGGACACCAAGCCAGAGGAAGGCCTCACAATACCTGCTAACGAAGCTCAAGCCGTGACCTCTATGCGGCCGACTGAGGAGACTAAAAGGATCAATCTAGGGTTTGCTGATGAGTGCAAGACTGCCATCATCAGTTCCAGCCTCGACGACAAATAGGAAGGCGCGCTCATCCGGTTCCTGCAAGACAACCGAGACATATTCGCATGGCAACCTGCGGATATGCCGGGAGTCCCGAGAGAACTGGTCGAGCACAAATTGAAGGTTTATCCTCAAGTGAGGCCGATTCGACAGAAGCTGCGTCATTTCACGAGTGACAAAAGAGAAGCTATTCGTGCCGAGTTAGCTCGCTTGGTGGATGTATGGTTCATTAGGGAGGTACTGCATCCTGCGTGGCTAGCAAATCCTGTTCTTGTACTAAAAAAGAATAAAGTGGATTGGCGCATGTGCGTCAAATATACTGATCTTAACAAGCATTGTCTGAAGGATCCCTTCGGGCTCCCTAGAATAGATCAGGTAGTTGATTCGACCACTGGCTGTTCTATGTTGTCCTTTCTAGACTGTTATTCTGGATACCATCAGATCAGCATGGCAAAAGAAAATAAGGAGAAAACTGCATTCATCATCCCATTTGGAGCTTTCTGCTATACCTCCATGTCGTTCGGTCTCAAGAACGCGGGAGCGACTTACCAGAGAGCCATTCAGACATGCTTAGCCAACCACTGGGGCAAGCGAGTGGAAGCCTATGTCGAGGATGTGGTGATCAAAACAGAAAACTCAGAAAACTTCATTGAAGATTTGGAACTGGTCTTCAACAGCTTGAGGCGCTACCGGTGGAAGCTCAACCTAGAAAAGTGTCTTCGGAGTACCGGCAGGGAAGTTACTCGGATTCATTGTCAGCCACCAAGGGATTGAAGCTAACCCAGAAAAAATCGAGGCCATCATGAGAATGGAAGCGTCACGGTCATAGAAAAAGTACAGAGGCTTACTGGATGCATGGCAGCCCTAAGCAGGTTCATATCATGGCTAGGGGAGAAAGGCATGACATTCTACAAATTACTCGAAAAGGTGGACAAGTTTTAGTGGACCTCAGAGGCGCAGGAAGCTCTAGAAGCACTGAAGAAATTCCTGACTACACCACCAGTACTCAAGCCACCACATCGAGCCACGTCGAATCAGCCTGCAGAAGATCTATTGTTATACATCTCCTGCACAACTCACGAGGTGAGCACCACGTTAGTAGTCGAGTGGGGGGAGGAAAGACATGCGTACCCGGTGTAACATCCAGTCTACTTCATCAGTGAAGTCCTCGGGCCCTCAAAGATAAGGTATCCCCAAGTCCAGAAGTTGCTATATGCGGTACTTCTAACCGCACGCAAACTCTGACACTACTTTGATGACCACAAAGTCATAGTAGTCACATGATTTCCAAAAGGGGACATTCTCCACAACAAAGAAGCTATTGGAAGGATAGCCAAGTGGGTGTGTGAGCTCGAAGCTCACGATATAGAGTTCTGGCCCCGCACGGCAGTCAAAACTCAGGCGCTGGTAGACTTCGTATCAGAGTGGACTAAACATCAGGTCCCAGATAGCCCATAGGTTATCGAGGTGTGGAAAATGTACTTTGATGGCTCGTTGAAACTGCAGGGAGCGGATGCATGGATTCTCTTTATTGATCCTAGAGGTGAGCAACTCAAGTATGCACTCCAGCTACTATTTCCAGCGTCAAATAATGCAGCAGAGTATGAAGCGCTAATCCACGGATTAAACAACGCCGTGTCACTCAGCATCAAGAAGCTGATGGTGTATGGAGATTCACTAGTAGTCATAATCCAGATAAACAAAGACTGGGATTGCTCGACAGATTCCATGGGCAGGTACTGTGCAGCCGTCCGAAAGCTGGAGGACAAATTCGAAGGATTGGAGTTCCATCACGTGGAAAGAGACCGCAATGCGGCAGCAGACGCGTTGTCAAAGCTGGGATCCAGTCGGGCCCAGGCTCCACCCGGGATCTTCGTCCAAGAAATATCACAACCAAGCATCCTCTTAGATCAGGTGGAAGAGTGCAACACCTTAAGCCAACTAGAATCGGACCCCAATGACTGGAGTGAGCCTATCATCAGGTACATAAAAATGAAGAAGAAACAGATGACAAGGCTGCAGCAGAACGCATCGTAAGGCAGTCGGTCCACTACACCCTCATAGGGGGCACACTGTACAGAAGACGTGCGGCAGGAGTCCTCATGAAGTGCATTCACTCAGCTATTGGGAAGCAACTGTTAGATGAAATCCATGCCGGGCAGTGTGGAGTACATGCAGCATCCAGGACTCTGGTCGGGAAGGCTTTCAGATCTGGTTTTTATTGGCCAACAGCGAAGAGCAATGTTGCCAAGTTAGTCCAGAAGTGTGAAGCTTGTCAATTCTTATCAAAGCAACAACATTTACCCGCACAGCAGCTGCAAACCATTCCTGTAACATGGTCGTTCGCATGCTGGGGGCTGGACATGATCGGACCTTTCAAGAAAGCTCAGGGAGGCTATACTTTTGTACTGGTTGCCATTGACAAATTCACAAAATGAATAGAGTACAAGCCAATTGCTTATTTGACCTCGGCCAAAGCAGTGGATTTCATACAAGACGTAATATTTAGGTTTGGGATACCAAACAGCATCATCATCGATTTGGGATCCAACTTCACCAGCTCTGAATTCTTTGATTTCTGCGAGCAGCGGAGCATCTAGATTAAATATGCATCAGTGGAACACCCAAGAGCCAATGCCCAGGTAGAAAGAGCCAACAGAATGATACTAGAAGCGCTCAGGAAGAACGTATTCGACAAGAGTGAAAAGCTTGCACGAAAATGGATCAGGGAGTTGCCGTATGTGGTCATGGTCTATGGGTCAGAGGCAGTGCTAACCGCTGACTTAATCTTTGGGGCGCCTAGGTTGACTTTCGAAAGCATAGCCGAAGCAGAAGCAACCAGGCTAGAAGATATCGATGTGCTGGAGGAAGAACGATTGAACACAGTAATTCAGTCGGCTAGATACCAGCAGACCTTGAGGCGCTATCATGATAAAGCTGTACGGCACCAGTCCTTTGCAGTGGGAGACTTGGTCCTTCGCCGAATTTTAACGGGGGAAGGACGGCACAAGCTATCACCACTATGGGAAGGACCATTCGTCGTATCAGAGGTCACTCGGCCGGGATCATACCGGCTTACTCAGATGGACGGCACAGAAGTGGGGAACTCATGGAACATAGAGCACCTCAGAAAATTCTATCCTTAGCGAGGCCTCAAAATTCTTGAAGAAACATTGTACTCTGTAATCTGGGGACTTCATCATCAATAAAGTCTTCGTTTTCAAAGGCATTCAGACTCTTGACTTGGGGTGACCACTATACCCTGCTAACGGAGCAATCGGCTTAAGTCGGCGACGACTTAAGTCGGTGCGACATGCTCACGCGTACTCCACTTAGGGTGACCACTATGCGCTGCTAACAGAGCAATCGGCTTAAGTCGGTGACGATTTAATTCGGTGCGACATGCTCACGCTTACTCCACTTAGGGTGACCACTATACCCTGCTAACGGAGCAATCGGCTTAAGTCGGTGCGACATGCTCACGCTCACTCCACTTAGGGTGACCACTATACCCTGCTAACGGAGCAATCGGCTTAAGTCGGCGACGACTTAAGTCGGTGTGACATGCTCACGCGTACTCCACTTAGGGTGACCACTATGCCCTACTAACGGAGCAATCGGTTTAAGTCGACGATGATTTAAGTCGGTGCGACATGCTCACGCTTACTCCACTTAGGGTGACCACTACACCCTACCAGCAAGGCGATCAGCTTAAGTCGGAAAACGCCTTTAAAGCCAGCATGGTACACTTGCTTTCGCGTTGTTTAGGGTGACCATTATACCCTAACAGCGAAATAATCAGCTGAGATTAAAAGCACTTCAGGAAAAAAGAACATCTTACTTGCTTGATCCAGGGGCGTTTTCTAGCGCCCTGTTCACAAAATATTCGAGTTCTAACATAGCTGTCACATGCACATAGAGTTCATATTACATCCTCTAAAAAGATGCTAACTCGATAAAAAAGAGTGTTTTGCAGGACATCACTGCATCGAAACATCTTTGCTGGCAATGTCTCTCGCATGTGCAATGGAAGAAGAAGGACGACTTGCAGCGTCGGGCGCGGCCTTGACATCAGCAACAATATCGTCAGGCACCACGACGCCAGGCCTCCTCATCAGGATCCGTCCAGCGCGAACGGCTTTATTCATAGCCTTGTCGCACTAGGCCTTCAAGACGGCACAACTGTCCTCTAAAGCTTTAACAGCCAGTTGAGCGACCTCTAGCTCCTGCACGACAAACTTCTTGGAAGCGCGCAGATCCTTGATGGTGGAATCCTTGGTCGATAGCAGTTGTCCAAGTAGCAGAACTTCGTCTTGGGATGCCTGCAGCTCATGGCGGTGATGATCTAGGTCAAACATGGTGAAGCGGTGGCTCCTCTCCAAGATGGTCAAGGAGTTACTGGCGTCACGGTACAGCCTATCTAGATTGTCACGGGAGGCAACAAGTGCTCGCTTCTCTTCCTACAAACAGAAAACATCATTCAGCACCAAAGCAACAATAACATAGCAAGGTCAGCCAAGGAAGTTTACCTCGTGTGCCATCTTTTTAGAGTCAAGCTGGGCATTCAGAGAGGAATTCAGGGAGCGCGCACTGTCCAAAAAGGTTGAAGTCTAGACTAAATCGCTCTGACTTTAAGAATACTTCTCCTCAAGGTCAGAGCATCGTCGAGCCATGTCTAACAATGCAGCTGAAAGGGAATGTATGATTAAGGACAAGTTGATCAATCAAAGCAGCCACAGAAACTGTAAGCTCACTAACGAGCATTCGACGCCTTCAAATCCTCTATATGTTTCTGGAGTAGCAAAGGATTCCACTGCGTCATAGATAGAGCTTGTTCGAGAACAGCGGCGCCGCAAGACTTCAACTAGACAGATACTCCATCAACAAAATCCTGTGATCATAGACAGATGAGCAGAACAAAGATAATTTGCTAGAATGAACAACATAGAGCAAAAGACCGACTCACTTGGAGATTAGAAAGGAATAGCAGGAGACCTAGAGCAGGAGGAGCTGGAGCATGGCTTGACGAGGGAAGAACAACAGGAATAATCTGGAGAGCATTGTCTAGGGTGACCTCAGCCCCACCAGTAGACAGCAGGCTCCTTGCATCTAGCTCGCTGACCTCTAAGGCGACTTGTCCAGCCAAAGATGTAGAAGCACGTGCTGCCGTCGCTCCATCGGACCGAAGTGGGGATGACTCGGTGTGGACATCCATGAAGGCATTGGAAAGAGAACACACCTGAACATCCTCAGGGGTTGGGTTGCAGTTTGCACTACCCACAAGAGTCGGATCGCTACTGGCAACACCCTCGGGGCTGGGTAGCAGCCAACACCACCCTCGGTGGCTGGGTTTCCTGCGATAGCCACTTCTAAGGCTGAAGACCCCTCAGCCACTTCCATGGGAGTCGGATGACTCAGATAAGTGTCTCTGCATGGAATACTACCCTCCAAGGTCAACGATGCACGGGACACCACTTGGGTTACCTCTTGCCCGGCAGAGTCAAGAAGCGAAAGCCCACCATCTGGGACCTCTGAACAGACGGCTGGGATATCATCTTCAAGAGGCTCTAATAGCATGTCTTCGGGAATAACCTCCTCCAGTGCTTGATCAAAATCTGATATTGAAAGCCCTAGAAGACTGACAAGTGCCGACAGAGCTGGAGAGGGAATATCGCTACCCCCTCGCTGCCTCTATAGTGTTGGCTATTCTTGCGGATCAGCGGGACTTCTTCCTCCTCTTCGTCCTCGTCAAACATGCTGCCAGCAACCTGTGCACGATCACAACCCTTGGCATCAACCTCAGTAATGGCCTCCGCCGGGACATCATCAGGAACCGGTACAGAAGGGCCGGCATCCTGATCAAAGCACAACAGTCGCCAAAGTCGCCTCCTCTTTCTTTTCTCCTCGACAGGTGCAGTCGGGCGGTTCACTCCGCATGAACGCTTTAGGCGAGCACCTTCGGGTTTCCGAGTTTCCACCTCTTCACCAAATTCTTGCCTAGTTGCGATGGCCATCGGCTCGGTGCGGGTAGAGTCGGATGATTCCTCGGCCAGTAGGCTAAGCACAGCATCTATCTCAGCATCATCAGTGCTGGCTGACATCTCAAAATAAGTCTGCCTCTCATCCTCAGGAAGACTCCGAAGAGGAGCAATCAAAGCCTCGATGTCCTCAGGAGAGGGTCGCACTCTATGGCCCGGGCTACCAACACGAGAAGGAGGATTGGAGACGAATTCAGAGAATGGCCTATGTGGTGGCAGGTTCCACGCAGAGTACGCCACAGGAGCACCAGCATTTGAGACTCTGCCCCTCAAAATCATGTCGAGTCGGCTCAGCAAATCTTCAGTGGGAATCCTCCTGTTCGTAACCCGAGTGGAATCATTGACGTCGCTATATAAGTAAGCGGGGTAAACCCTATCCTTCAAGGGTTGGATGTTCTTGAAAACGAAATCAGCAACTACAGCTTCAGCAGTTAGGCCCCTATCCTTTAGCGAGCAGATCTCAGCAAGCAGTACTTTGACCTCTATTATCTAAGAAGAGGTCGGAGATTCTATCCAGCTAGGTGTGCGGACATCTGGTTGCCTCCTCGACCGAGGGGGAGAGATTTGCAGGGATTTTCCACGATGAACCACTCCAGGCACCACCCCTTGATACTATCCTTGAGAGGAATGTCAAGGTACTCTGCTTTTCTCCCCCGGTGAAGCTATAAACTTGCGCCGCCAACAAGCTGGTGCTGCCCTCCAGCCATCCCAGGCCAACAGTGATAAAGATATTTCCAGAGACCGAAGTGGGGGAGAATCCCAAGAAAGGCCTCGCACAGATGTACGAAAATGGCAACTTGCATAATAGAATTAGGGTTCAAGTGTGTCAAGTTCAACTCATAGAAATCAAGGAGACCGCGGAAAAAGGGGGAGACGGGAAGAGCAAGCCCGCGAATAAGAAAAGGAACGTAAACAATAGATTCATGGGTATCCTCTGTCGGAACGGTGATACCGCGGCAGATCCACCAAGAGCAGAGCTCTTTTGGAAGCAAAACCCCAACCTCAACGAGATAAAGAAGGTCAGATTCAGAAATGATAGACATATGGTTACCAGCGAATGGAAGCTGGCTGTTGGGGTCGATGGGCGGGATGATTGCAGTAGCGGTGTTCTGCCTCTTCCGCTTTGGGGCCATCGCGATCTTTGCGGCGAAATGAGCAGGCTCGAAATTTCAGGGAAGCAGAGGAATGGTTCGAAGGCAAAAAGTGAAGTTATGGCTTAGAAATCAAAAAAGCACGTCGGCGCGAGTATAAATGGGGTTTCCTGGGTCGGTCACTATTTCTAAAGTGCCACGTCACTACTCGGAAAAGCAAAGCCTCAGGCATCACTCGGCGGTTACCTCTAAAACGCCAGCAGTATCAGGCATATGGACGAACTATCAAACGTGCAAACAGAAAAGCAGCAACAGGCAGCGATCACTCGAGGCAACTAAAGTTCTTCATTAATATTGGAGGGGGTTAAACAAACTCAAAAGTCGACTCATTATGAGTCGGCCTTTTCCCACCCTTTTTACTACATTACATTACATTACTTTACTACTTACACTACACTACTAACTAACATTACATTATTCTACTATTACTACTACTACTAACTATCTATACTAATATTTAGACCAGTGGCGCTTTGGCACTGGCCTTTCCACCGCCACTGCCACCGTCGCCACTGCCGCGCTTGCTTCCACCGTCGTCGCCTCCATCGCCGCTGTCGTCGTCGCCTTCACCGTCGCCGCCCTTGCCGCCGTCATCGCTGCTGCTGCCGCTGCCACCTCCACCGCTGTCGTCGCCGCCGCCGTCGCCCTCATCGACACCGTCGTCGTCGCCCTACTCCTCAGACAAGCCAGAGGAGTTCTCCTCATCCGAGGAGACCTCCGACTCATCCGATCCTTCGAGCCCGGCATGCTCGACGGAACGAATGTACGTCTAGACTTCGGTGGCCAACCCCTGGGAGTCGTCCGAGTCATCGGACGACGCTGGAGGAGAAGCGGGAGCAGGCGACCCCTCGGACCCGGAGGAAACCTCCTCCGAGTACTCTGAATCGCCGAAGTCCTCCGAGGGAGGACATGGGGCGCGCTTACGTTTGTCGCCAGCGCGGGGAGGCGAGCCTCGGCCTCTCCTGCCTTTGCCCATGATCGGTTGGAGAAGAAGAGAAAGGGAGAAGAAAGCAACAGATGATCGAAAGATGAGTGAAGAGAACAGCGGTGCAAGCAGGCTATTTATAGAGGTCGGGGGTGACCGTCCACTTCCTACCATGCTCGCCGAACAGTCACAAGTATTCAATAAGCAATTCATGCCGCCTGAAAATGACTCAGACAACAGGCGCCGCTTCACATAACACGACATCGTTTGGACCAAGGTCAACCGCTCGGACGATATGATTACACCTCACGGTCACATCAAGTTACTACTCTAGGACAGTGTGCTAAACGCTCTACGTACCAAGACACCCCTTTGTCACACCCATTGGGGGGTAGCTAGGAACTTTCAAAAGATTTTCTGAAGAAGTCATATCCATACAGTATACGCAATGAATGTACTGAGACATAAGGAAGAGATCGGTAGAGATCGGAGGAAATCCAAATATAGCTACTGAATCGTAAGTCTAATCAGCAGAGACATTGAAGCACAGAGCAGGGTGATTGAAAGGGAATTAGGCTTACACCTATTTCCTAAATTGATTTTGGTGGTTGAATTGCCCAACACAAATAATTGGACTAACTAGTTTGCCCAAGTCTATAAGTTCTACAGGTGCCAAAGGTTCACAATAAGCCAATGAAAAGATCAAAAGAAAAGGGTTCAAACAAAGGAGCAAAGAGACAACCGAAGGCTGCCCTGGTTTGGCGCACCGGACTGTCCGGTGTGCCACCGGACAGTGTCCGGTGCACCAGGGGACTCCAAGCTAAACTCCTCCGCTTCGGGAATTTTCAGAGGCGCCGCGCTATAATTCACCGGACTGTCCGGTGTACACCGGACAGTGTCCGGTGCTCCAAGAGGACGCAACTCTGAACTCGCCAGCCTCGGGAATTCACAACGGCTCTCCGCTATAATTCACCGGACATGTCCGGTGTACATCGGACTGTCCGGTGTAACTGCGGACCAACAGCTACTTCGGCGCCAACGGTCACCTGCCATCACATTAAATGCGCGCCAGTGCGCGCAGAAGTCAGGCACGCGCGAAGAGGCGCACCGGACACTCTACAGTGAATGTCCGGTGCGCCACAGGACATCCAGGCTGGCCCAGCGTCAGAGCTCCAACGGTCGGAACCCTAACGTTCGGGTGACGTGGCTGGCGCACCGGACATGTCCGGTGTGCACCGGACTGTCCGGTGCACCATGCGACAAACAGCCTCCACCCAAACGGCTAGTTTGGTGGTTGGGGCTATAAATACCCCCAACCACCCCTCATTCAAGTCATCCAAGTTTTCCACTTCTCAACCACTTATAAGAGCTAGGCATTCAATTCTAGACACACTCAAGTGATCAAATCCTCTCCAATTCCACACAAGGCTTTAGTGATTAGCGAGAGAGATTTG
The DNA here is from genome assembly GCA_029449295.1 of Zea luxurians. Lineage (NCBI taxonomy): Eukaryota > Viridiplantae > Streptophyta > Magnoliopsida > Poales > Poaceae > Zea > Zea luxurians. The sequence continues at coordinate 77,606 of JAOPSE010001246.1, forward strand.
TCGTGTTCTTTTGAGCTCTTGCGCTTGGATTGCTTCTTTTCTTTCTCACTTGTTCTTGTGATCAAAACTCATTTGTAACCGAGGCAAGAGACACCAAGTGTGTGGTGGTCCTTGCGGGGAAGTTTTGTTCCTGGTTTGATTTGAGAAGAGAAGCTCACTCGGTCCGAGGGACCGTTTGAGGGAGGGTAAGGGTTGAAAGAGACCCGGCCTTTGTGGCCTCCTCAACGGGGAGTAGGTTTGCGAGAACCGAACCTCGGTAAAACAAATCCACGTGTCACACTCTTCATTCGTTTGCGATTTGTTTTTGCGTCCTCTCTCTCGGACTCATTATTATTTCTAACGCTGACCCGGCTTGTAGTTGTGATTAATTTTGTAAATTTCAGTTTCACCCTATTCACCCCCCCTCCAGGCAACTTTCAATTGGTATCGGAGCCCGGTGCTTCATTAGAGTCTAACCGCTCGAAGTGATGTCGGGAGATCACACCAAGAGGGAGATGGAGACCGGTGACAAGCCCACTACGAGCCACGGGAGCACTTCATCGGAAGAGTCCCGTACCCAGAGGAAGGAGAAGAAGAAGGACTCCTCCAACAAAGGGAAGGGGAAGGAGAAGAAATCTTCTTCCCACAAGTCGCATCGGAGAGGCGACAAGCACAAGAGGATGAGGAAAGTGGTCTACTACGAGACCGACTCTTCATCACCATCGACCTCCGACTCCGATACGCCGTCCGTAACTTCTAAGCGCCAAGAGCGCAAGAAGTATAGTAAGATCCCCCTACGCTACCCCCACATTTCAAAGCGTACTCCTTTACTCTCCGTTCCATTAGGCAAACCACCGGTTTTTTACGGTGAAGATTATAATATGTGGAGTGACAAAATGAGGCATCGTCTAACCTCACTCCACACAAGCATATGGAATGTTGTTGAGTTTGGTGTACAGGTACCATCCATAGGGGATGAAGACTACGACTCGGACGAGGTGGCCCAAATCCACCACTTTAACTCCCAAGCAACCACTATACTCCTCGCCTCTCTAAGTCGAGAGGAGTATAACAAGGTGCAAGGGTTAAAAAGTGCGAAGGAAATTTGGGACGTACTCAAGACCGCGCACGAAGGAGACGAGGTGACAAAAATCACCAAGCGGGAGACGATCGAGGAGGAGCTCGGTCGCTTCATGCTCCACCAAGGGGAGGATCCACAAGCTATGTACAACCGCTTGAAGACCTTGGTGAACCAAGTGCGCAACCTCGGGAGCGAAAAATGGGATGACCATGAGATGGTCAAGGTTATTCTTAAATCCCTCGTATTTCTTAACCCTACACAAGTTCAATTAATTCGAGGTGATCCTAGATATAAGCTAATGTCTCCCGAGGAAGTTATAGGAAAATTTGTGAGCTTTGAGCTAATGATTAAAGGCTCAAATAAAATCATCGAGCAAGGCACTTCCTCCACACCCGAGGCACAACCGGTCGCATTCAAGGCGACGGAGGAGAAGAAGGAGGAGTCTACACCAAGTAGACAACCCATCGACGCCTCCAAGCTCGAAAATGAGGAAATGGCGCTCATCATCAAGAGTTTCCGCCAAATCCTCAAGCAAAGGAGGGGGAAGGATTACAAGCCCCGCTCCAAGAAGGTGTGCTACAAATGTGGTAAGCCCGGTCATTTTATAGAAAAATGTCCACTATCCAGTGACAGTGACAGGGGCGACGACAAGAAGGGCAAGAGAAGAGAAAAGAAGAGGTACCACAAGAAGAGGGGTGGCGATGCCCATGTATGCCGCGAGTGGGATTCCGAGGAGAGCTCCTCCGACTCCTCCTCCGACGAGGACGCCGCCAACATCGCCGTCACCAAGGGTCTTCTCTTCCCCAACGTTGGCCACAAATGCCTCATGGCCAAGGACGACAAAAAGAAGAAGGTTAAATCCAAATCCTCCACTAAATATGAATCCTCTAGTGATGATAATGCTAGTGATGAGGAAGATAATTTGCGTACCCTTTTTGCTGACCTAAACATGCAACAAAAGGAAAAACTAAATGAGCTAATTAGTGCCATCCATGAGAAGGATGATCTCTTGGACTCCCAAGAGGACTTCCTAATCAAGGAAAATAAAAAGCATGTTAAGGTTAAAAATGCTTATGCTCTAGAAATAGAAAAATGTGAAAAATTATCTAGTGAGCTAAGCACTTGCCATGAGACTATTGACAACCTTAGAAATGAAAATGCTAGATTAACTACTAAGGTTGATTCTCATGTTTGTGATGTTTCAATTCCCAATCTTAGAAATGATAATATTGATTTGCATGCTAAGATTAAGGAATTGAATGATTCTCTTGCTAGCCTTAGGATTGAAAATGAAAAATTAATTGCTAAGGCTAAAGATCTTGATGTTTGCAATGTTACTATTTCTAACCTTAGAAGTGAGAATGACATACTACATGCTAAGGTTGTAGAATTAAAATCTTGCAAACCCTCTACATCTACCGTTGAGCATGTTTCTATTTGCGCTAGATATAGAGATGTTGATATTAATGCTATTCATGATCACATGGTCTTAATTAAATAACAAAATGATCACATAGCAAAATTAGATGCCAAAATTGCCAAGCATAACTTAGAAAATGAAAAGTTTAAATTTGCTAGAAGATGCTCTATAATGGGAGACGCCCTGGCATCAAGGATGGCATTGGCTTCCAAAGGGGAGACAATGTCAAACTTAGTGCCCCTCCTAAAAGATTGTCTAATTTTGTTAAGGGCAAGGCTCCCATGCCTTAGGATAACGAGGGTTATATTTTGTACCCTGCCGGTTATCCCGAGAGCCAAATTAGGAGAATTCATTCTAGGAAGTCTCACTCTGGCCCTAATTATGCTTTTATGTATAAGGGTGAGACATCTAGTTCTAGGCAACCAACCCGTGCTAAGTTGCCTAAGAAGAAAACTCCTAGTGCATCAAATGATCATGATATTTCATTCAAAACTTTTGATGCATCATATGTGCTTACTAACAAATCCGGCAAGGTAGTTGCCAAGTTTGTTGGGGGCAAACACAAGGGCTCCAAGACTTGTGTTTGGGTACCCAAAGTTCTTGTTTCTAATGCCAAAGGACCCAAAACCGTTTGGGTACCTAAAGTCAAGAACTAAACTTGTTTTGTAGGTTTATGCATCCGGGGGCTCAAGTTGGATCATCGATAGCGGGGGCACAAACCACATGACGGGGGAGAAGAAGATGTTCTCCTCCTATGAGAAAAACCAAGATCCCCAACGAGCTATCACATTCGGGGATGGAAACCAAGGTTTGGGTAAAATAGCTATATCTCCTGACCATTCCATTTCCAATGTTTTTCTTGTAGATTCTTTAGATTACAATTTGCTTTCTGTTTCGCAATTATGTCAAATGGGCTACAACTGTCTATTTACTGATGTAGGTGTCACTGTCTTTAGAAGAAGTGATGATTCAATAGCATTTAAGGGAGTGTTAGAGGGTCAGCTATACTTGGTAGATTTTGATAGAGCTGAACTCGACACTTGCTTAATTGCTAAGACTAACATGGGTTGGCTCTGGCACCGCCGACTAGCTCATGTTGGAATGAAGAATCTTCATAAGCTTCTAAAGGGAGAGCACATTTTAGGACTAACAAATGTTCATTTTGAGAAAGACAGGATTTGTAGCGCATGCCAAGCCGGGAAGCAAGTTGGCACTCATCATCCACACAAGAACATCATGACAAGTGACAGGCCACTGGAGCTCCTACACATGGATTTATTCGGCCCGATCGCTTACATAAGCATCGGCGGGAGTAAGTACTGTCTAGTTATTGTGGATGATTATTCTCGCTTCACTTGGGTGTTCTTTTTGCAGGAAAAATCCCATACCCAAGAGACCTTAAAGGGATTCTTGAGACGGGCTCAAAATGAGTTCGGCTTAAGGATCAAGAAAATTAGAAGCGACAACGGGACGGAGTTCAAGAACTCACAAATAGAAGGCTTCCTTGAGGAGGAGGGCATCAAGCATGAGTTCTCTTCTCCCTATACACCACAACAAAATGGTGTAGTGGAGAGGAAGAATCGAACTCTATTAGACATGGCAAGAACTATGCTTGATGAGTACAAGACACCGGATCGGTTTTGGGCTGAGGCAGTCAACACTGCTTGCTACGCCATCAACCGGTTATATCTACATTGAATCCTCAAGAAGACATCCTATGAACTCCTAACCGGTAAAAAGCCCAATATTTCATATTTTAGAGTTTTTGGTAGCAAATGCTTTATTCTTGTTAAGAGAGGTAGAAAATCTAAATTTGCTCCTAAAACTGTAGAAGACTTTTTACTAGGATATGACTCAAACACAAGGGCATATAGAGTCTTTAACAAGTCCTCAGGACTTGTTGAAGTTTCTTGTGACGTTGTGTTTGATGAAACTAACGGCTCTCAAGTAGAGCAAGTTGATCTTGATGAGATAGGTGAAGAACAGGCTCCATGCATCGCGCTAAGGAACATGTCCATTGGGGATGTGTGCCCTAAGGAATTCGAAGAGCCTCCACATGCACAAGATCAACCATCCTCCTCCACACAAGCATCTCCACCAACCCAAAATGAGGACGAGGCTCAAGTTGATGAAGGAGAAGATCAAAGAGATGAGCCACCTCAAGATGACGGCAATGATCAAGGGGGAGATGCAAACGATCAAGACAAGGAGGATGAAGAACCAAGGCCGCCACACCCAAGAGTCCACCAAGCAATCCAACGAGATCACTCCGTCGACACCATCCTCGGCGACATTCATAAGGGGGTAACCACTCGATCTCGTATTGCACATTTTTGTGAGCATTACTCTTTTGTTTCCTCTATTGAGCCACACAGGGTAGAGGAAGCACTCCAAGATTCGGATTGGGTGATGGCGATGCAAGAGGAGCTCAACAACTTCACTAGAAATGAGGTATGGCATTTAGTTCCATGTCCCAATCAAAATGTTGTAGGAACCAAGTGGGTCTTCCGCAACAAGCAAGACGAGCGTAGTGTGGTGATAAGGAACAAAGCTCGACTTGTGGCCAAGGGATACTCCCAAGTCGAAGGTTTGGATTTCGGTGAAACCTATGCACCCGTAGCTCGGCTTGAGTCAATTCGCATATTATTAGCCTATGCTACTTACCATGGCTTCAAGCTTTATCAAATGGACGTGAAGAGTGCCTTCCTCAATGGACCAATCAAGGAAGATGTCTATGTTGAGCAACCTCCTGGCTTTGAAGATAGTGAGTACCCTAACCATGTCTATAGGCTCTCTAAGGCGCTTTATGGGCTCAAGCAAGCCCCAAGAGCATGGTATGAATGCCTAAGAGATTTCCTTATTGCTAATGGCTTCAAAGTTGGAAAAGCCGATCCTACTTTATTCACTAAAACTCTTGACAATGATTTGTTTGTATGCCAAATTTATGTTGATAATATCATATTTGGGTCTACTAACGAATCTACATGTGAAGAATTTAGTAGGATCATGACACAGAAATTCGAGATGTCTATGATGGGGGAGTTGAAGTATTTTCTAGGATTCCAAGTCAAGCAACTCTAAGAGGGCACCTTCATTAGCCAAACAAAGTATACTCAAGACATTCTAACCAAGTTTGGAATGAAGGATGCCAAGCCCATCAAGACACCCATGGGAACCAATGGGCATCTCGACCTCGACACGGGAGGTAAGTCCGTGGGTCAAAAGGTATACCGGTCGATGATTGGTTCATTGCTTTATTTATGTGCATCTCGACCGGACATTATGCTTTCCGTATGCATGTGTGCAAGATTCCAATCCGACCCTAAGGAATCTCACCTTACGGCCGTAAAACGAATCTTGAGATATTTGGCTTATACTCCTAAGTTTGGGCTTTGGTACCCTCGGGGATCCATATTTGATTTGATTGGTTATTCGGATGCCGATTGGGCGGGGTGTAAGATTAATAGAAAGAGCACATCGGGGACTTGACAGTTCTTGGGAAGATCCTTGGTGTCTTGGGCTTCAAAGAAGCAAAATTCGGTCGCTCTGTCTACCGCCGAAGCCGAGTATATTGCCGCAGGCCATTGTTGCACGCAATTACTTTGGATGAGGCAAACCCTGCGGGACTATGGTTATAAATTAACCAAAGTTCCTCTTCTATGTGATAATGAGAGTGCAATCCGCATGGCGGATAATCCCGTTGAGCACAGCCGCACTAAACACATAGCCATTCGGTATCATTTTCTTAGGGATCACCAACAAAAGGGGATATTGATATTGCATATATTAATACTAAAGATCAATTAGCCGATATTTTTACCAAGCCACTAGATGAACAAACTTTTACCAAACTTAGGCATGAGCTCAATATTCTTGATTCTAGGAATTTCTTTTGCTAACTTGCACACATAGCTTATAAGTATACCTTTGATCATGCCTCTTTTATATATGCTATGACTAATGTGTTTTCAAGTATATTTCAAACCAAGTCATAGGTATATTGAAAGGGAATTGGAGTCTTCGGCGAAGAAAAAGGCTTCCAATCCACTCTACTACTCATCCTTCGTCGTCGCCCCGCATCACTCTCCGTCTTTGGTATAATCTTCACTCATATGTTTTATTTGCCAAAGGGGAGATAGTAGTTAGACAAGGGCTTATATCTCACTCAAAGTATCCGTTTTTGGCGATTCATGCCAAAGGGGGAGAAAGTATAAGCCCAAAGCAAAAGGACCGCACCACCACCCTAATTTTAAAATGATTTTCAAATGATGAATTTTAAATTAGTATCTCTTTGTGTTCTAAAGGGGGAGAAAGTAGTATTTTCAAAATTGATATCTTAAAACCCTCTTGAACACTAAGAGGAGAATTTATTTGAGGGGGAGTTTTGTTTAGTCAAAGGAAAAGCATTTGGAACAAGGGGACAAAATTTCAAATCTTAAAAATGCTTCGCAAAATCTTATTCATTTACCTTTGACTATATTGCAAAAGGATTTTAAAAATGATTTACAAAAAGAATTTGCAAAAACAAAACTTATGGTGCAAGCGTGGTCCAAAATGTTAAAAATAAAGAAACAATCCTTGCATATCAAGTAAGTAATGTTTATTGGCTCAAATTCTAAGTAACCTTTGTACTTACATTATGCAAACTAGTTCAAATTCTGCACTTCTATATTTGCTTTGGTTTGTGTTGGCATCAATCACCAAAAAGGAGGAGATTGAAAGGGAATTAGGCTTACACCTATTTCCTAAATTGATTTTGGTGGTTGAATTGCCCAACACAAATAATTGGACTAACTAGTTTGCCCAAGTCTATAAGTTCTACAGGTGCCAAAGGTTCACAATAAGCCAATGAAAAGATCAAAAGAAAAGGGTTCAAACAAAGGAGCAAAGAGACAACCGAAAGCTGCCCTGGTTTGGCGCACCGGACTGTCCGGTGTGCCACCGGATAGTGTCCGGTGCACTAGGGGACTCCAAGCTAAACTCCTCCCCTTCGGGAATTTTCAGAGGCGCCGCGCTATAATTCACCGGACTGTCCGGTGTACACCGGACAGTGTCCGGTGCTCCAAGAGGACGCAACTCTGAACTCGCCACCCTCGGGAATTCACAATGGCTCTACGCTATAATTCACTGGACATGTCTGGTGTACACCGGACTGTCCGGTGTAACTGCGGACCAACGGCTACTTCGGCGCCAACGGTCACCTGCCATCACATTAAATGTGCGCCAGTGCGCGCAGAAGTCAGGCACGCGCGAAGAGGCGCACCGGACACTCTACAGTGAATGTCCGGTGCGCCACAGGACATCCAGGCTGGCCCAGCGTCAGAGCTCCAACGGTCGGAACCCTAACGTTCGGGTGACGTGGCTGGCGCATCGGACATGTCCGGTGTGCACCGGACTGTCCGGTGCACCATGCGACAGACAGCCTCCACCCAAACGGCTAGTTTGGTGGTTGGGGCTATAAATACCCCCAACCACCCCTCATTCAAGTCATCCAAGTTTTCCACTTCTCAACCACTTACAAGAGCTAGGCATTCAATTCTAGACACACTCAAGTGATCAAATCCTCTCCAATTCCACACAAGGCTTTAGTGATTAGCGAGAGAGATTTGTCGTGTTCTTTTGAGCTCTTGCGCTTGGATTGCTTCTTTTCTTTCTCACTTGTTCTTGTGATCAAAACTCATTTGTAACCGAGGCAAGAGACACCAAGTGTGTGGTGGTCCTTGCGGGGAAGTTTTATTCCCAGTTTGATTTGAGAAGAGAAGCTCACTCGGTCCGAGGGACTGTTTGAGGGAGGGTAAGGGTTGAAAGAGACCCGGCCTTTGTGGCCTCCTCAACGGGGAGTAGGTTTGCGAGAACCGAACCTCGGTAAAACAAATCCACGTGTCACACTCTTCATTCGTTTGCGATTTGTTTTTGTGCCCTCTCTCTCGAACTCATTATTATTTCTAACGCTAACCCGGCTTGTAGTTGTGATTAATTTTGTAAATTTCAGTTTCGCCCTATTCACCCCCCTCTAGGCGACTTTCAGTGATGACCAGCCAAGAGCCATCTACCAAACGTCCAATCTGTCACCGATCAAATAAATTTCAGATCTAACAAGGCATGGGCAGATAACATTTTTTGAATTCGCAAGAGCATAAGATAAAAACAAAATGATGGCTTCTAAAGCATAAGATGATGACAGAATGCTGATTTTTAAAGCATGAGATGAAGACCTTTGAGTGGATTATTTTCAAAAATCCACTCAAAACTCGGGGGCTACACCACCCAATAGATTCTTAATTCCAGAAGACGAAATGTTGACTTCTAAAGCATGGTATGATGACAAAACGCTGATCTCCAAAGCATCAAATGAAGACCTCTGAGAAGACTGTTTTTACTGAGTCACTCAAAGTTTAGGAGCAACACTCAATGGGCGCACATTTGGCACACCCATTGCCAGAGTGGAAACCATGCCATAAACTCGCGAGCTGGACCTATAATCTTTGGGCTGATTATTTCAAAATCAACTCAAAGATTGGGTGCTTGTGGGGGACAGATATCCCCCGGGTCCACTAGAAGGTAAGAAGACCTCACGAGAGGCTTAGGGCCTGTTATCCCGCTAGGCCATCCCTTCGTGGGCCAGGAGGAAACTGCTGGTGGAGTGGGCCGACACGAGAAAGAAGCAGACTCAGTCCCAAGCGACTCATTGGATTTAAGGGCTATCCACAGCGCCCACCCGACTTTCCCGCGTGCAGCGACCTTGAATATCGGGGCGAATTAGAGATAAGTCGGCAAGATTATAGGAAGATCAGTTCAGTCAGTTCACTATAGTTTAGGAACACACCGTCATCACATACGTATGTAGTGCCCCACGGTTGAATATATAAGGCCTAGGGTACCCCATCATTTCTAAGTCAATCATCAACCCATCTCACTAGTTTCTCTCCATTCCGGAAACTCCTCTTATAACCACCACATAAAGATCTACACCAGGAAGTAGGGTATTACGCCTCTCCAAGCGGCCCGAACCTGTAGAAAATTATCTGTCGTCTCTCGTGCATCTCGCACGAACCATTGAGTTACAGTCAATAGCACTGTCCTAACCAAAAACACCTCGAGGGATAACTCCGGGTGTGCGATCAGGCTCCAAACACCGACAGAAGGATACATATGTGCAAACAATTTGCACCTTGCACTCGTATGTCAATTACTACATGAGGACAGCAAATAATATTTTGACAGATCTTCAAAAGGGTGTGGGGAGGATGTTTGATGCAAACACAGCTGCGATAGCGCTCCAGGAATATGAGATTTTCAGGAGGACGGTTGGAGAATTCTTTGAGTGATCCGCAAGGAGAATAGTTGATCGCGGCGCTTCTCCATCTAGCTGGTGGTCAATATTTGGTCAAATACACCGACTCTTCAATATGTAACATGTTGCAGAGCGGCTTCTCTCGTAGCGTGCATCACCTAGTGGTTGAGAAACTAGAGTACTTTTGCATTCATTCACACTACGCTACACACCACACCAATTACAGCCTGTCTTCTTATTCCCAAAATATTCTGTAGCAATTACTCCTGATCTTTTTTCATTGTTTTCATAGAGTTTTTAACAGTATATCAATATATTTTCTAGCGATTTTCCTACATGGTTTTTAGATAAATTAATATTATGTCGTATCTTCAATTTTTCTCCACAAGGGTTTTTAAAGGAGCTACCAAAGACAAAGTGGTTCATCACAATAAGATATTCACAAGGGTTTTTAAAGGAGCTACCAAAGACAAAGTGGTTCATCACAATAAAATATTCCTTAGATTTTTCCTATATGTTTTTTTGAGGAATTAGCAACGTATTGATCTCAAGATTCGAACAAAGGGAGTGTTGTGGAAGGATCTCTCTTTAAAGAGACCTCTACAAACGATGTCTCTTCAAACAGGATTAGAAATAGATTAGGCGGTTAATGTTTAGCCAAAGGGTGTGTCCTTTGGTCATGTGACACGTTCATTGTACCCCTGGTACTAGGGCCTGTAAATATCAACCCCTCAGGCTCAGCCAATAGGTTAAATTAACACTGAACCATGCATATTCTGATGTTACTTCAGAAAAGATAACATTAACTTAGTTACCTGGTAAAAATTTTCATTCAGTGGCCGAGAAGCTAGGGAACAGAGAAAAAAAGGCATACGAAACCAAGAAAAAATGTTTATGCCTATTTGATTAGTTAAACAAGGTGAAAAGTTGTCCTCTATCATACAGGTACAATACACTCAGTTCTACAAAGGAAATGGGTATGGTGTCAAATTCAAGGATGAGACCCTTCATTGGTAAATCTGCACAAACCAGAGAAAGCAGCTTTTCGGATAAGTGGGTGAATATCCCCAACGAAGACCTCATCCAACATTGCAATGTTTGACCAAATCTGTATCCGACGTTATAAATGATAAATGATCAGTATGAGGTCACACGCTTATAAAGCCAATGAAATGATGTGCATGTGCTCAAGTAAAGCTTTTGTAAATGCAAGAGCAATTTTTCAGTATAATCTTAATATTTAGCTCTGATACACCTTATCCTGTCCGTTACCGTTGCTAGGACATGCAAGAGATCATTTGATATAAAAAAAACTGGCCCTTGCCAATTAGTTGGTCCAACGAGATTTTCATATAAAAGTATTGAGATACTCCAATAAGAGATTGCAAACTAACCTCACTAGCATATTGGCGGGAAAATGACTTGAGATAACCGAGTGTACAGAGACACCACTGCTCAAGCTCTCCAACATTGTATGCATTTTTTGTGTTTCGCTCATTCGGTTCACTGTAATGGTGGTACATCAGTTAGCAGTTCAGAACAAGATAATGGCAAATATAGCTACTAAAACATCCAATCTGCATATAACTAGATGTTAACACCAATTCCTGGCATATCATTAGTTGTGATCAAAATGAAAGGCAAGATACTTTATCTAGGAAAATGCACATTTAGACCAGTTTCGAGAAGTCAAGATCATCTGAAACAACATATCAACATAACTGCAAAATTTTTGTTTATGAGGGAAGAGCTAGAAAATGTAGTTTTGTACTTATATGAGTGGTGCAACCTGAATATCATACTGACCTATTATTATCTGCTCCATTTTCATTGTCAATCTCCATTGTTGCTGCTTCAGAATTTTGAGCTGCAAAATTTACATTTTGATCTCCACTGCGCAGATTAGGAATTTCTCCATCAACAGAGACAGGCGGCAAACGTTCAGTGAGCACGTCAACAAAGCTCTTAAAGAGTAGCTTAAGCAAGTCCTGTCAACCAAATAGCCAGACACCAATAAGTGGGTAAAAGGATAGGACTCCATGATAGTGAAGTATTCCACACTACAGAGGTTATGCAATATAACAATGCACATGCAAAACAATAAGAACCTAACAAAAATTAAAAAATATGTACCTTGCTTTCCTCATGAGCCCGAGCAAGGAGAACTCCCTTCGCTTCTAAAGAATCTTCAAGAGTTCTTTCCTCATCCTCTGCATTTTTGACATGTGATTCTAGTCGCCTTATCCTACCTGGTCTTTCAGCTGGTACAGGTTGCCCCTCTACAATCTCAAGCACTGATTTGGCCTCCTCCAGCTCCTTTCTGTTTTTTGCACTAGCCTCTTTAGCAACTTGAAGACCCTTCTTGAGGGATTGAATTTCTTTGCGGAGGTCACTGATCCGATTGTATGTTTTACTAACAGCATTTCTAAGAATCTGATGGAAAAATTTTCAATCAGAAATATTTAAACTGAAGGTGAGGAATTGAGTTATAACTGGGCTAGTGGAAAAGAAGCATCCAGAAGACGCAAATCACCATAAATATGCATCCAAACAAAACAGAACTCCCAGTTTATAAAAAAACACTATCACAATTATAATTATAATGAAATTGTTGAACTCATTAAATATTAGTTTTATTTGGTTGATATATGTACTACTTTTTACCACAAATGAAGGTAAAATTAAGTTCAAAGGATGCACCTCCCATGGTCGATCAGAAACATGAAATTGCTCAACATTCGCAGGAGAAAAAACCCATTTGACTATAGCCAAATTGGATATCAGGCGATAACCCATCATTCTGTCAATAGCTATAGCAGTCATCTGGGTACTGTTCTTCCAATAAGCACCGACTCCATTCATTAACAGTAGCTGCATTTCCTCATTTGGACATAGCTTAGAGATTATCTTATTATATCTCTCCAAAATAGTGACAAGATGGGTGAAACTTTTTGAACCCATGTCAAGAAGCGTCTGGCTAACAACATCAAGTGCAAATTCAGTACCATTTTTTGGAATTATTTGTTCCTCAACCCATAAAATAATATCATATGTAGACTTCTTTCCTCTAATCAAGCCAATAAGTTCCTTGGATAACTTCAGGCCATCAGTGCTTTCATTGCTTTCATCGCTATGGAATTTGAAGTTAGGCCCAGCTTTTGGGGGTAGCAGTTCTTCTAACTCAGCAGCATCCTCGATACTCTGCAAAAAAACAAGTGATGCAAGATACCTATAAGTTCTGTTTTTTAACAAAGAAGAATGCATATCGACATATTGCAAAGGAAACCCTCCTTGATAAGTAATGGCTAATAGCACAACATTAACCTGCTTGATTTTTTCAAAGTACGACAAGCGAACTTCCCTTTCCAGTACTTCCTGGACAAAAACCCGTTGTGGAGCCCATTTTGGGAGGTCCTTGACATAAGACCACTCCTGCCAAGGCCAAATGAATTGAAAGTTTGACCTGTAGAAGTAGACGAATATTATTAAAATTCAGTAACAACCACCAGCTATTTGATCGAAAACGTATAACTGTTGTGTTCTGGGTCCAGTTGCAAGAGACATATTAACGATTCATATGATGTTAATTAATTATTAAAAGCTCCTGTGCTAATTATTGGGAGTCATGTTTTGAACATGTAAGAAGAATGTAACAATTTTTTTGAAGCAAAATGGCAGGAGCTCTGCCTTTCAATTAAAATAGGAAAAGAGTGTATGTACAGGTTAATTAAAAATGCCATTAATACAGTGCACCCAGGAACACGAGGGAGCAATGGACTAAAACTTTTTTTTCAAATTACTACACTTCCCAGGTCAGTGCCCTTTTCCGTTGTTCAATGTCCTCTTTTATTCTAGAGGCAACCTATGCTGTCGTTTCGAAGGTGCCGGTGAAGATCCTTCTATTCCATTCTTTCCAGATGTTTCAAAGAGTGTAAATCACCACCCCATTAAATCGCCTTCTATCATTTTTTTGGAATTTTTGCTTGGGTTTCTTCCCACCACAGGGGCAGATGGGTAGGCACGCCCATTGGAAGGATTAGATTTGCGTCGAAATGCACCCAAGTTAGGGTTAGGCTCCATACTGCTTTGGCAAATGGGCAGAGCAGCACCAAATGGATACATGTCTCAAGCGGCCCATTGCATAATGCGCAATGGTCTTGCTATGGCCAGCCCCTTTTTGTAAATTGTCTGTGCTGAGACTTTTCTCCCTTGCCATGGTCCATGCAAATACCTTGCACTTGTTTTTTTTCTCGAATAGGCAGGACAGCTGTGTATCATTTGTATTAAGAAGAAAAGGAGAGCAAAAGAGCCTCCAAAGAGCAGACATACAAAAAGGGACACTCGCACGCCTAGATCTAGCACAACAAAAACGACATTTCACTTGTTTTCAGCATGTGCTTTCCAGATAAGGCCTTCCAGATAAGGCCGAACCGGAAAGGCCCGTAGGAGCCACCGAACTGTATTTGGTATACCAAGCGAGTGGAATATGCTCTGTCTGCCGTCCATTTCCAGAGAATGGAGTCCCTCATGCCCGGTGTAAGATGAGTGTCCTGCGATCTGGTCCAAAGGGAGACAAACTCCACTAGCTGGGCTGCAATGGTGATTTGGCCTCACAGCGCATTGATCCAGTTGTTATTTCGGAGCTCCATGTAGACTGGTCTGCTTTTCCTCCTGGACAGTGCAAAGAGCCTAGGTGCTAAGTGTCAAGGCGTCTCTCCATCAAGCCATGGGTCATGTAAAAGCGGCATTTTTTTATCATCACCAATGGTAACCTTCATTGAAGCATTGAAGAGTGCCCGATCAGTGTCATCTATCGGGGTATCCATGCCAACCCAAGGTTTGGTATCATCCACCCATTCCTGCCACAACCATCGTAGGCGTAAGGCCCTTCCAAATTTAGCGAGGTCCGGAACCCCTAGCCCGCCTAGGTCTTTCGGTCTTGTGACCGTTGACCAATTCACTAAGTAGTGACCTCCGTTGCGTTTTCTTCTCCTTTTCAAAGGAATGATCTCCTGATTTTGTCAATTTGCTTTCGTGCCCAGACGGCGAGCGGGAGACAACAGGAAGCAAATGCAAATAGTGAAATAATGATTACACAATGAAGAAATCCTAAATAACAATCAACTTACAAGTGGTGTGAAAACCATAGTATAAGTCTGGTGCGGCACTCCATATCCATGTTACTAATTCTGTCAAAAAGAGCATGCACTGCTCCTACAACAACTGAAGGGAATGCACCTGGTAATGCCTGAAATAAACCTCAATGTGGTGAGACTCAAATTGAATATATCCTTGGAAGCTACAAAAACTATCACTAGGGATATACAAAAACATTGATGGGTAAAATTTTCTTAAATAATAGCATGGATATTGCCAGATTCATTTACATGTTTAGGGACTGGAGCGGAAAAATGCTACAAACATAAGGCATCTATAAAAATTATATGTACTTCTATAGATAAATTTAACTCTTCACCACCTCGTTCCATGTTCATATTAATTCTAGAACCATCATCTGTAGCACAGTGGTTTTCACTTCTCACAAGAAAAAGGGAAGTTTATTTATAGAAAAAATATAAACGTGTCTCTTGAGATGTAAGCAAACATGAAATGGGAATCTGGTATGTAGATAACATCAACAGGGGGGGCATTGGGCGTTGATAGCAAAATTTATTGTGGCATTTTAATAACTATGCTTAATTGTCAAAATCGAAGAACATCTGTAGCATAACATAGTGACGTAGCAAAAAAATAATTGCATGGACAAAGTTAAACTAGAATAGTCAACCCAAATTTTCAAACTCATGATATGACCATTGCAGATTCAACCATACATTTTACTGTTAACAGATAGACAGACAACATCTGTTGAGTAGATGAAGAACGAAAGGACTACCTTGCAAAGATCAATGATAACCAGTGTATAGTAAATTGGCTTGAATGGTGGATTCGGCAACAATAGTAGCTGCAAGAGAATATACATTAGAAAATTATTTATCATAAGAATACCGCTACTATCCTAAATACAACAGGGCAAAACGAACCTCAAAATGAAACATAACAAGCACAAATTCTGTAGCATATCCTAGGCAAATAGTTCCTAAGACAGAATGAGACAAATGCTTCTAAATCCATTAACTTCAACAACAAAGCCTTATATCCCAAGTAAATTGGAGTAGGCTAGAGTCAAAACCCCAAGAGAACCCACAAGTCATGGCTCAGACACATGGATAGCTGGTTCAGGCACATGGATAGATGTTTTCTAAATCCATTAACTTCGTGGTAATTAAAGTAATCCAGGTTGGAAGTGGCCTAGGACCACCTATTTTCCACAGTAATGACTACTCTGCACAAAGTCACAAATTATTTCAAGTTCAGTTGAAGATCAGTAGAGTTATAATTCATTCAGGATTTTTCCTCTTCTCTGGCCAGGAACGTGGAAAGCATTGTTTGTGTTTGGCAACCAATTACCTGCTGTTTAACTAAACTGCCTTCCACTGATTGTCTGATAGCAAGCGGATAAGATATTCTTTCTGTACCAACTAGCTGCTCCAGTCTAAAGTCAATGATTTAGATAATTGTCTATGCACTTGGGTTGTCAAGGCAGCGTTTTCTACCAAATACCCCTATTAAATGCTTACTGGAAAGCAGCATTAGAAAGATAGGCATACAATCATTAAACCAGAACTTATTGGTCAGCTCCACTATTGTTCTAGGTGCATGCAGATAAAAATGTAAGTGATTTGGACAAAGAAGTAGAATTAAACAATACAGCTCACGTCATATGAAAGCAGGTATTAACTTTGAACCCAAAATAAGTCAATATTACAAATGGCAAAGTAATACCTGTGAAAATATGGTCTCCGCCATCAGGTATTCATAGCGATAAGACACAGGCAAGCTGACCAGATAAAATGCACATTCTTTCCGACTAACTTTCAAAGAAAAACATAGGCAAGATGGAATCAGTAAGCAAGCTGCACCTAATTCAATGGAGTATAAACATAAAATTCAATGGATGTCCCTGAGATGTCATACTAAATTAAGGATCATATTGTTAGAAACCACGCCGGAGAGACAACCTTCCGCAGGTTGCCGGCAAGCTCCTACCTTCCAGATAAGATTCTCAGGTATGAGAATTCCTCTCTGTATCTCACACCCACGCGAATACTGGAAACACAGAAACTGAACACAGGAGTTTTTGGTGGCACCCTATTGACTGACTTTTCTTAGCCTCTAAGGCCATATATTTATAGACCATTACAAGGAAACAAACTGACCATTACAAGGAAATAAACAAGACTGCTATCAGCCCTGATACACGACCAGACCTGTCCATATAGGACTGCAACACTACCATATTAGCTATTTCCTAAAACCGAATAAGTAAACTAGCACCAATCAAGGATTACTTTCCTATCACAGATTCCTTTGACATTATAGATTACAGAAAATTTAGTGGCTTTAGCAATAACCATAAAGAAAATTCAAGCATGAAAAAGACACTCAGAAAATGAACAAATTAGCATTACCACACTAAAATATTTAAAAAAAAGGATCACCCATTCAGAAAACATAGGATGACATGCGATCTACCAGGTCAAACATCTAAATAATGAATATTAGTATGCCAGTGCATTTGTCTGTTTGTCATAGCATAATTCTTTTACTTATACATGATTAAAAAAAGAAGTTTGTCCAACACGGATTGAGATGGTTTGGACATGTCAATGGAGACCTCCAAAGGCACCAGTGCATAATGGGATCCTAAAATGTGATAGTAATAGGAAGAGAGGCAGAGAAAGACCAAAGTTAACATGGGAAAATATAGTAAAGAAGGCATGAAAGGATAGAATATGTCCAAAGATTTAGCCTTAAATAGGAGCAAATGAAAAACAGCCATCCACATGCATGACATTTGATTTGTGGCTTCTGTTGGGTTTCAACTCTAGCCTACTGCCTACCCCAACTTGCTTGGGACTAAAAGGATTTTGTTGTTGTGGATGATGATTAGAAAAATAAAATCAGTTATAGCCATCATTGAGCACAAAAAAGAAACCACCCCAGCAATGCATCATGCAGGACCTCCTGTATGCCGCAAAACGTAAAACAGGCATTATGATCCAAAACTTCAGGTCCAGGATGACCAACACTAAGCACAAAAAAAACACAGTGCTTAGCTAGCATTGCAGGCCCTCTACATGTTACTCACCCAGAATTGAAACCACTAATGCATATTTACACAGATAACCAAAATCTAACTAATTGGTGTCAGACATCTTCCATGGATATACTTAAGTAGCAGGTATGCAATATCCTCTGAAGCAGATATATTGGTATCAACATTTAACAAGAGAATGATAATAAAGTACATTCAACGTTTATTTCGGAAAAAAACAAAGGTTACAAACTGACCATCCATTGAAGAAAAGTAGCACATCCAAAATGCATTCTTCCACAACAAAACGATCTACAGGCTGCATGTTCTGTGAATCAACAACTGATTAGATGTGCAAAACACAAAGAACAATTGCCATATTATAAGATATAGATATAGTATCTTATATTCTATAATTACTTATTGTAGTAGAATATAACTACAACAAATGATTAATACAGAAACTGGAAAATTGGATTTCAATTATGTATATGAGGCAAATATGCATAGATTTTTGAGCAAGATATACATCATTGCAAAATTCGAGGTGGAGGACAGAATTATTTTTGAGCAACATGAGAAGAAAGAAGCTGTCTGGGAGTTTTATAATCAGCTTTTGGGAACAGCCGATCAAAGAGATTTCACCTTAAATCTCAAAGCTTTGCATCAGCGGGTAGTAGATTTATCAGATCTGGATGAGAGCATTTCTGAAGAAGAATTGTGGGCTGCCATTAAATCTATTCCTCCTGATAAGGCGTCCGGTCCAAATGGATTTACAGGGCGTTTTCAATAGGACAGCATGGCCAGTGATAAAAGGGGATTTCTTAGGGGCGGTCAGAAGGCTAATGCAAGGTGATAACTCCAGACTGCACCTCCTTAAGTCAGCTTATATAACCCTGTTACCTGAGAAGGCTGAGGCGCTTGAGATTAAAGATTTCCGTCCCATAAGTTTGATTCACAGTTTTGCAAAAATCATCACCAAATTGCTTGCAAACAGACTTGCACCCAGGCTCCCATCGTTAGTATCTCCAAATCAAAGCACGTTTGTAAAAGGCCAATGCATCCATGACAACTTTGAGCTGGTACAGCACACTGCAAAGGCTCTTCACAAACAAAAAATTCCAATAATTCTTTTCAAGCTTGATATTGGGAAAGCATTTGATTCAGTATCCTGGCCTTCTTTGTTGGTCAATGGTGAACCTGGAGATATCATATTGTCATTTAACACCGGCGTGGGTTAAGGCAAGGGGACCATTCATCCCCTATGCTTTTTTTTTGGACATGGACGTTCTGAACTGTTTGATCACAAGAGCATGTGAACAGGGGTTGTTACAACCTCTCTTATGGCAAAGAAATGGCCAGCGCGTGTCCCTCTATGCGGAAAATGTGGTATTATTCCTGCAGCCAATGAAGGAATTATTTTTGACTAAGGAAATCCTAAGGATCTTCAGGGTGGCCTCAGGTCTGGTAACAAATATTAGTAAGTGCTCAATGACACCTACTCAATGCAGTGACCAGAACATCAATGCAGCCCAGACCATGCTACCCTGTAAGTATTTGGGTCTTCCGCTATCAGTATGCAAGCTTTCCAAAAATGATTTTCTTCGTCTCATTGTGATAGCGGACAAGCTACCAGGTTGGAAAGCCACTTTATTGCAACCAGCTGGCAGGGCAGTGTTGGTGAAGGCAGTTCTAACTGGCATCCCAATCTACCATCTAATTGCTCTTCAATGCCCCAAGTGGGTTATCAAGGCCATTGATAAGATTAGAAGAGGTTTTCTTTGGAAGGATCGTAAAGATATTAAAAGTGATCATTGTCTGGTCAGATCGGAAAGGGTGTGCAGATCGCCTGATTTAGGAGGGCTGGGAATTCATAATCTGGAGATTCTTGGCTGGGCCCTGAACATGAGATGGCTTTGGTTGAAGAAAACACAGCCGGAACGAATTTGGTGTGACTTAGATTTTAGATATCAAAATCAACCTCAATGCTGCTGCCATGTTTGCCTGTTCGGTGGTCTCCTTAGTTGGAAATGGCAACCAAACTTGTTTTTGGACCGGTCGTTGGCTCCATGGTCAGGCCTCTCTGATTTAGCTCCAACCCTTACTTCTCGGGTGCCAAACAAAAAATCTTCTAAACAGAATAGTGAGAGAGGCTTTGGATCAGAATGGTTGGGAAGAGGTATCTCGGGACAATTGTCTGCCCAAGTGCTGATGGAATATTTCATGTTGTGGGATGTGCTGCAGGGTTATCAGCTTCACCCATGGGTCCGAGTCTCCGAGATCAGCACCGTTTGACGCCTTCTGCCTCAGGGGTGAACTCCTCTAAATTTGCCTATGACCGCTTTTTTAAGACAGCTGTCCTGTTTGAACCAGCAAAAAGGATTTGGAGAAGTTGGGCGCTGCCAAAATGAAAATTCTTTATGTGGTTCGCTTCTTTAAACCGTTGTTGGACAGCTGACCGATTGGCTCGCGGCGGATTGGACCATCCTGAAAATGTCTCCTTTGTGACCAAGAAGAGGAAACAATTCTCTATATCCTACTACACTGTGTCTTTGCTCGAGAAGTTTGGCATCATATTCCCTCTCATTGGGCTGTAGTACCTCTCTCCAGGAAGTTGTGCTGTTCAATTCCAAGATTGGTGAAGTATTTCTGAGATTGCTGTCCCTAAGCTCCAAAAGAAAGGATTTAATTCAGTAGTGCTTATGGTAGCTTGGTGGCTTTGGAAACATAGGAACACCTGTGTTTTTTATGGGGCATCTCCAAGCATCACCAGAGTTATTGAAGATATCAAAGAGGACGCTAGACTTTGGGGCTTGGCTGGAGCTGCCGGTCTTAGAACCTTGTGGACATAGTTCAAGGAAAAGGGGGGAGGTCGCTTAGCTGTTTTTCTCCTTGATGGATCTATTTTTGTATGCATGTGTTTGGCCTCCGTAAGGAGGGTGTTGTATTTGGTCCATTTCTGGACCTGAGCTTTTGTTTCTTTTTAATATGATAATGTGCAGCTCTCCTGCGTGTTCGAGAAAAAAATATGCATAGATTTCATTTTTGTTAAACACTCGTCACATAGTTCCCTTTAAAGTCCAGGTGATAAAACTAGTATACACAAATGAAGGAACATATATATAATTGCAAAACATATTTTCCACATTATTTGACCAAAATGCTCAGGATGAAGCAGAGCAAATTCACACAATTTTACGTTGCAAAGGAGAACAATCTTATCAGGCCAATAGCTAAAGTTCATACAATTTTAATGAATTAACAAGATAATAGCAGTTTCAGGTGAAGAAGGACAGGCCTCACGCAGTGGTGAGAAGCCTTTCCACTGAGCCAAAGGTTCTGGTTTTCAACTGCCTCTGTGCAAAATGCAGGGGTAAGACTTGTGCCGGTTATTCCTTACTTAGACCCCACTCATGTGGGAGCCGCTAGCAGAGAGTTTGTCGTATAGTAGTTTCAGGTGCTTAAGGAGCAGATTAGGAAATACCCTATCACTGTTCTAAAGGTGTCGCCTAGGCGTCCAGGCACCCAAAAAATCCTAGGCGCTTTGCTCGCCTACCTCGCCTAGGCGTCCAGGCGCCCAAAAAATCCTAGGCGCTTTGCTCGCCTACCTCGCCTAGGCGCCGCCTAGGCGTCCAGGCGGCGATCCAACGACTTGTCTCGCCATACCGCTTTAAGAACAATGTACCCTATAATATCAAAATATTTCATGTGCCAATTAAATTTCTAGTTGAATATTGAATGTACAGCAGCTAGTACCTGTATACCAGCGGAAGGGCCTCTAGCCAAGTTGGTTAGGTGGTTTGAGTAGCACTCCACAAGTCCTGAGTTCAACTCCCTGTGGGAGCGAATTTCAGGTTGTGGTTAAAAAAATCCCCTCGCCTGTCCCACGCCAAAGCATAGATGTCTAAGGCCCAGTCCCGGTCGTTTCTCACATGGGCTACGCTGCCGCTGTGTATGGGTGGGGCAGGGGTTCGGGGGTTTTCTCGACCTACGTGAGGTCTTCTACTTAATATAATGCTCGGGGGCTATCTTACCCCCCCCCCCAATACACATCTTGAACCCGTAGCAAGAATTTGGCAAAAAAAAAATGGAAGAAGCAAGAAGCATATCCTCTTCAGATCATACTCCAATCCAAATTATAAGTCACTTTGACAATGTCCTAAGGCAAACTTCCTTAAGTTTATCTCAGTCTATACAAAAATATACCAACATTTACAACACTAAATTAGTTTCATTCCATCCACCATGTACTATGTCTTGTGTGTGTCCCCTTTGCGACCAAGAAGAGGAAACAATACAACATCTTCTCATCTCTTGCGTCTTTGCAAGACAGTTCTAGTACCTCTTGTTGCGTAGGTCTGGGTTGCCTAATCTTTCACCAGACAATGCTCTTTGCAGCCTCGATGATTGGTGGAGCAGGGCTATGGAGAAGATTCCCCGTGATCTCCAATCAGGCTTCAATTCTCTAGTTATTCTTGGCGCTCGGAGCCTTTGGCGTCATCGCAACGACTGTGTGTTCAATGGGAGGTCGCCGAGCCTAGCGAGTACTCACACCCTCGCTGGCGATGAGCTCAGGATGTGGTGTAGTGCCGGGGCTAAAGGGTTGAACTTGCTTTCAACTCTTGTGTTTATGCTTGACCCAGGGGGATAGTCTTGTGTCTTGTCCAAAATGGTTGTGTGTGGTGGCTGTGTTGCGTCTAGTGTGTCTTGTTGTGTCGTGTGTGTGTTGTGTTGTACCTTCTTCTATCTATTAATGGAATGATACGCAGATCTCCTGCGTGTTCGAGAGAATGCACTTATTTCATTATTTGGTATAGTAGGTGCCAATATATCTTTCTATAAACTTGGTCAAAGTTTGAGAAGTTTGACTTAGAACAAAGCCAAAGTGACTTTATAATTTGGACCAGATGAAGTACATAGAACTGAGGTTTGCAATAAATAAACAAAAACCGCAGTAATTTAATCAGGTTAGATTGCATTAAAAAATAAAAGATCGAGTGAATGAACAAAGTGTTTCTATGTAAATCAATAAGTTTGCAATGTACCTCAGCTTTATTCATTGGGAAGATATGTAGTCTACGAAGTCTCTGAGGATACTTCATATCGGCTTCATGTTTCTCCTGACCTTTTAACATTTCAGAAGATGACTGCGAGGGAGTGGGTGGAGGGCAACTTATAGGGGAAAGGCGATGTGATTTCCCGGCCACCAGCTGAGCTTCAAATGGCAAGTGGGGTTTTGGAACTGCCAGGAAAGTAATTGGATTCCAGTCCATTGCCATAATAAGAACACAAACATAAAAGTGAAGCATGTTTAAGATTTTGCATACAATGAAACCTGACTTCACACTTGACAATAAGATAAATATTTTAAATTGCAAAAAAAATGTGAGCAAGAGTTCTATCCACAATTGAGATTTATGAGATAATGACCAAATATAAGTTTGCGGCTTGCATACAAACTGCCATTGAAACAGACAGTTAAGGCTAAAGGTTGTCTTTGCATACCGCTTTTAACTTTCCATCCATTACGGGAAAGAGCTTGAATGCGCTCCCACAGATCTTCCATAAAATCCTGCAAGGACTAGCCTTTAATACTGAACTAAGGGTGTGTTTAGTTCGAGTCCTCGCCTGGGAAGCTGCACCAAGCAGCCACATCCAACCCCAGGGCCCAGGCCCAGGCGTGTTTCCCAAGGTGGGAACCAAACACGCCCTGAATATAATACAAGATTTTAAGTGAATCAAGAAATAAACAAGCTTCTGATCCGTTCATTCAGAAAGATTAGCATTACCTTTTTGTTAGGAGAGTGGCCTTCATCTGTCTCAAAGACAGAGAAAGCAATATCATCAAAATGCCTCCTGATACTTATGTAAGACTGTATACCAAATAAAACGCTCTCAAACTCATCTGGAACTTGCTGCATGATAAATTACATAAGTACATGTCATCAACGAGTTACCATCAACAAAATATTCTGGTAAATAATTTCACAAAAGTTCCATGATCATCGTCTCCATGCCTTCCCTGTGTATATTGCTCTGCTGGGACATAGAATGGTTGCTCTACTCGGCCACATGCCAAAGAGAAGCAACTTAAGCAGCTAGCCACAACATGCCTTGACTAAACAAGATTAGGAACAAGTCGTTAGATTTGCCAACAAGTAGAGTTGGCGTGCTCAAGTCATGCTCCAGCACAAACTTCTCACATCTGGATATTGGATAACACTAAAAGGCTACTTCATCTATTAGAAGACCATTCAAAAAATCCAAAAGTGTGCGCGGTTTTTTTGGGTTTGGGGGGGGGGGGGGGGGGGGGGGGTATGGAACAGTGACACATAAACACAATATTCTTCTCCTTCTTGCATGTGTGACGCAACACAGGACAAAGGAGATTCATCTAAACAGTCAGTGACATATGTAACTCAGAGTTACCTCAAACAATTCTGGACCAGCCCATGGAAGTGAAGCCAAAATACAATAAACATAGAAGTCAGCACGAGGTTGCCACGAAGGATTGCCAGTCTCATCATCTAATATTGTTACAGCAGATGATAATAGAGTCTCAAATGTCTCGATGATTGAACTTGGAACTACAACTTTGCTGCACATCTACATATAAGTATATAAGAAAAAAAAAAGATTTACATTTCCGTTAATGAAGTAGTAAACAAGCAACAAAAATATAATGTGTGTAACCACAATATCTGCATAAGGGTCTTGATAGTCAATATAAGAAAAAAAAATAGCATGCAATAAAAAAACAGAAAGATCGGAAAGAAATCCCTACATTCTTTGTGAGAGAGGTATCAAAAGCATGTTTCCCATATTTGATTTGATTTATTTAAACTCAAACAATAGTATCAATAGGAGATGGCAAATTCAAAACCTAATATGAAAGGACCATTATCCTTTTTTTTTTGAACATGCAAGAGGGTCGTGTGTCATTTCATTGAGAGAGAGAGAGAGAGTTACACAGGGAACAAAGGCCCCCCCCCCCGATCCACCCTTACAAAGATCCTCATGGCTAAGGGTGCCAGAGGGAAAAAAACACAAAAGCTTTGCTTGGCTTTTTAATCCCCAAAGGACCCAGATGAGATAGCTGCATGGAAATTCTACAAATTCGCAAGAAAGAATGCTGGACACTAAGGCACAATTCTCAGCCAAGCATCTGATTAGCACAGCTGAGCTTTCCTCAATGCTAGTAACAAGACCCGAAACCTGACCAAAGACATCCAGAAGTACCTTGATAAGAGAGAGATCAGTAGCACAAAGTTGCAGAAATAACACAACATCATCTGGGTATATTGAGATTCTGTGCTGGAGAAGACCTAATCGAGCAGCATGATTCACTAGGGAGTTAAGAACAACCATGACTAGAAATAAAGAGCATTGGTGACAGAGGGTCACCCTGCCTCAGCCCACAACGGTGATCGATAGGGAATCCTGCCTCTCCATTGACTAAAACTCTAGAGGCCATGGATAGGAGCAGACATATGATGTTACACCATCTGTTCCCAAAACCAATATGTCGCAGCACCTCTAAAAGGAAAGACCATGAGACCGAGTCAAAAGCCTTGCTAATATCCAATTTGAGGATATGTGGTTCCTTTCTTTGATGCAGGACTAGCCTAGCCACTTGTTGAACCAGGAGGAAATTATCATGAATGTTCCTCCCTTTCACAAATGCACTTTGGTTCATAGAAACCATATTCGCAGCACTGCAGCAAGTCTGTTGGTCATGGTCTTAGCCAGCAAAACTATGTATTAGACTTCTTGGACAGAAGTCCTTGACTTGAGTAGCATCAGATCTCTTAGGCAAGAGAATGATAAAAGCATTATTGAGCAGACGGAACTTGAAATTGTCTCATTCTCAGCAGCAACCCCAATTTCCTGATCACCTATTTCTGTGCATCAGTAACGATTGGCCCAGGCGAACCAGTATTCATACCAGCAACCCTTCTGCTACGCCTGGGCATGTGAGCTTGGCAACGTTATTATTTTCTTCTTCTTTATCGACAGTTGTGGCAGAATGTGAGAAAAAAGGCCTAGTAACTCCTGCTGCAAAGGACTGAGTGAGAGCTCCACCAGTATAGAGACATCTGGAATTGAGTTTGCTTGGGTGGAACTGCTTGGGGTCTTTTTTGAGCCATCTTTTCTTGGAGTAAACCATCAGTGACCGGGTGGAATTTTCCTCAATGTGACTCTGCTCAAGAGGCCCCAAAGTAGATTGTAGCATCCGCACAGTTCCCCTCATGGTCGTGTGGCTCAACGACAATGTCAGGCATGGCATCGGAGGCTCGGAGCACAACACAGCACCATGCTGAGGGGTCCCAGGCGCCTCGAGGGTGTGTGACACAATGCTCGAACCAACAGCAACATCAGCCAGCGCCAGCAAGCCAACAACCCTGAGCCTCAAAGGCTGTAGCATCCATTGGACGAGGTGACGAGAGGGGAGGCAAAGCCATGGTGCCAGCTGTCATATAAACAAGGGGGAGCCTTAGGATCTCGAGTTGTGGTCCCACAGCCACCAGCCAGCAAGTTCAACTGAGGGTCAGACAGGGGGCTCAGGATCTCGATTTGTAATTGCCTTGTACTCCAAGTGTTATGAACTTCCCTCTGGTAAGCTCGTAACCTGGGTCTCCTGGTGTCTCTGAAGGGAGAGTGGAGAGGAAGATGGGAATGACGCAGAGCGTAGGGGGGAGGAGGGCGCTGATCACCCAGATCACCTGCGCCGGCGTTGTACCTAGCCAGGATGATCCAAAATGATCCCGCCCTAGGGGAAGATCTTATAGTGGCAGGCGTCCTGGTGCATCATACTGATACGAAAGGAAACCCATCCTCTAAGGAAACTTATCTTCTCCTATGATTCAGGAACTGATCGGGCTCTGCTTCCCTTTCCTGCGCTTAGAAAACTGGTGGCGCAGGAAGGGGGTACCTGGTGGTTAACCTGTGTATATGGTCCCCAAGGGGATGAAGAGAAGATCTCTTTTCTGCAGGAGCTAAGAAATATAAGAGAGGGCTGCAATGGACCTTGGGTTGTTGCTGGAGATTTCAACTTAATTTACAAAGCCTCTGACAAGAACAACAACAATTTCAGCAGAGCTATGATGGGGAGGTTTAGGCGCTTCATCAATGATCTCGCCCTTAAAGAAATTCCTCTCCATGGTCGGCGTTTTACTTGGTCAAATCAACAACTGGAGCCCGTTCTGGTCAGGTTGGACAGGGTTCTATGCTCAGTGGACTGGGAGTTTCTTTTCCCTAATGTGCTGCTGCAGACAGAGTTCTGCTTCCCTAGACTCTGACCATTGCCCATTAATTCTGGGTCTTCGAGATAATAAATCAGGGAGTCGACGTTTTCATTTTGAGACTTTTTGGCCTAAATTGGAAGGATTTCATGATACTGTACGCGATGCCTGGGACTCAGTTGGAACAGCGAACTGTCCTTTCCTCACTCTTCACTATAAACAAAACTAAAGAAGACAGCCAGGAGGTTGCAAGCTTGGAGTGATAGGAAGGTTGGTCACATTAGATCTCAACTAGCTTTGGCAAAAGAAATTTCACATAAGCTGGAAATTGCTCAAGATGAAAGGGTGTTGACTCCGGATGAATTTTGGCTGAAAGGCAAGCTTAAAAAACATTCTTTGCTTTTATCCTCACTGAAGCGTACTATGGCTAGGATGAGATCAAGGATTTTGTGGCTCAAGGATGGTGATGCCAACACAAAATTCTTCCACCTGCAGGCCAAACACCGTAAGAGAAAGAATTTTATTGCTACGTTGGTTGATGGGGATGATATCCTTACTAGTCATAGGGACAAGGCTGCAGCAGTGGATGGTTTCTTTTCAAATTTAATTGGTTCATACTGGGAGAGAGAGCAAGCAGTGGATTTGGAGGCCCTTGGCCTTTCTCAGCATGATTTGGCTGCGCTTGAGGCTCCCTGTTCGGAAAGGGAAATATGGGAAACCATTAAGCTTTTACCTTCCGATAAAGCTCCGGGGCCAGATGGATTTACTGGCTGTTTTTATAAGTCCTGTTGGTCCGTTATCAAATCTGATATCATGGCTGCTATTCAAGCTATCTGGAATAATAACTTTGTTAATTTTGACAAGTTGAATTCTGCTTACATTACCTTGATCCCAAAAAAGAGGGGGCTGAACATGTGAAGGATTTTAGACCAATAAGCCTTGTGCACAGTTTCGGCAAGCTGATTACAAAGATACTTGCCAACAGGCTGGCTAGTAAGCTTAACAGGTTGATCTCTCCAAATCAGAGTGCTTTCATCAAAGGGCGGTTTATCCAAGATAACTTCATGTTGGTGCAGCAGACTTCCAGATTCCTTCATCGCCAGAAGAAGGCTAGTTTACTTCTCAAATTGGACATCACCAAGGCCTTCGATTCGGTCTCGTGGCCTTTTCTTATTGAAGTCTTGGCGCAGCTTGGTTTTGGACAGCTTTGGAGGGATATTATCTGTGGACTGTTGGCCTATTCGTCTACTCAGGTCCTTCTTAATGGTTTTTCGGGGAAGAAGATTATTCACAGAAGAGGACTTCGTCAAGGCGACCCTCTCTCCCCGATGCTATTTATCTTGGTAATGGACATCTTGGCCCTGCTCTTTACTAGGGCCGAGGAAGCAGGTTTATTGCAGCGCCTGTCAGATAGGGTTAATCTCCACCGGATCTCTATGTATGCTGATGATGTTGTCATGTTTTTGAGGCCCTCGGCTGCTGACATTTCCACTACTTTAAATATCTTAGATTTGTTTGGGAAGGCGTCTGGGCTCCGCAACAATGAGCAGAAATCTAATGTTTTTCCCATCCAGTGCCCTGCGGATGACCTTGTGTTGATCCAGAATTTATTGCCTTTTGAGAGGTCTGAATTCCCTTGCAAATATCTTGGAATTCCACTCTCCCTTCATAAGCTGACCAGAGAGCAGATTCAATCTATCATAGACAGGGTGGCCGACCGTCTTCCGAGTTGGAAAGCTGATCTTATGACAAGAGCTGGTAGGAAGATTATGGTTCAGCATGTGCTCTCCAGTATGATCATCTATTTAGCTATGGCCATTGACTTTCCTCAATGGGCTTTGGAGGCAATTGATAAAATTAGAAAGGGTTTTCTATGGAAAGGCCGCAAGGAAGTCAGGGGAGGACATTGTCTGGTTGCCTGGGGAAGGGTGTGCAGACCCCTCCATTTGGGAGGGTTGGGTATTTCTAGTTTAAAGGAATTATGCTGGGCCCTTCGTATGAGATGGTTATGGCTTCATAAAACTGATCCAGAAAAACCTTGGGCAAATCTCCCTATCCAAGTTCCAAAAAAGGCAGAAGCTTTCTTCTCCACTATTTTGGTCTCTAAGGTTGGAAATGGAGCACACACTTTGTTTTGGACAGATAAATGGATCTTGGGGCAGAATGTGTGTAGTCTGGCGCCTAGGTTATTTGCCATCATTCCTAAAAGGATTGCAACTAGAAGAACTGTGCTTGAGGCTCTTGCCAACAGAAAATGGATATCTGATATTAAGGGTGCTCTGTCTGTGGGAGTTCTAGTGGATTATCTGAATCTTTGGGAGCTTCTTTCAGAAATAGTGTTGCAGCCTGAAGTGGAGGATAAGCATATTTTTAGTATTGCGGCTGATGGTAAATACTCGGCTAAGTCGGCATATGAAGGCCTCTTTGCTGGATCAACGTCCTTTGGTCACTATCACCTGGTTTGGAAAACCTGGGCACCTCCAAAGTGTCGGTTTTTTCTTTGATTGGTGGCTAACAATAGATGCTGGACTGCTGACACGCTTGCAAAGAGAGGCTTGGATCATCCAGCTAGGTGCCTTTTTTGTGACCAGGAAGCTGAAACTATTGACCATATCCTCGTCTCCTGTGTGTTCACAAGAGTGTTCTGGTTTACTCTTTTTAAACCGTTTGGGTTTCAGAGTCTGACTCCCCAGCCAGGACATTCTTCTTTTATGGCTTGGTGGGAGCAGATTTCTGGGTTGGCTGCTGGTCTCCCTGGTAAAGGACTTAATTCTCTTGTGGCCCTAGGAGCTTGGATAACATGGAAGCATCGTAATAGTTGTGTTTTTTATGGTTGTACTCCTAGTCTAGATCTGTCCATTAAGTTAGCTAGGGAGGAGAGGCAGTCTTGGGAGATGGCCGGGGCTAAGGGTTTTTCATACCTTGCTGCCCTAATTCTTGGAGACTAGGGAGTTGTAGTTTGAGTTTGATGGATTTTTTCAGTTTCCTGTGTTTCTGGCCTCCCTGAGGAGGTCGTGTAATCTGTCCATCTGGACTTTTCTCTTCTTCTTAATATATTGAGGCGCAGTTCTCCTGTGTTTTCCCAAAAAAAAAAGAAAACTGGTGGCCCACAATAGCATTTATAACATTTCCCTCCTCTCCGACAAACAACTCGTTCTCGAGTTGGACCTCTGAATAACACCTCCTGAATTCAGTACATTGTTCCCATGTAGCATCAGACGGTGCACGCCCCATCCACTGTACCAGAAGCTCCCAGACACCTCTGTTCAAGCGAGCCTTCACTTTTGATGGAACAGGGAGCACCTTGCCATGGAGAACTGCCGGTAAAGGCACTGGCGCTGACGGGGGATCACCTTGAAACTTCTTGAGAAGTGCCACATGAAACACATCATGGATCCTAGCATTTGCCGGCAACTGGAGCTTGTATGAGACATCCCCAATACGCTGCAGAATTTGATGACCATAAAACTTAGGCCCTAGTTTGGAGGATGCTGCTGTCGTGACACCAACTGCTGACCGTTGCTGCAAACATAGCCAAACCCAATCCCCAACAGCATATTGCACCTCTCAGCGACCTTTATCTTGAGTACTCTTCATTGTCACCTGAGCCTAGAGTAACCTTTGTTTGATGTCTTCCAAGAAAACGTCCCGATCCTGGAGTTCCTGGTCTACTGCAGAAACCTTGGTCGTCCCTGGCTTATAGGATAACATGGTTGGAGGATCACGACCATACACAATTCTGAACAGAGTACATTTGACAGCAGTTTGATATGAGGTATTATAACAAAATTCAGCCCAAGGAAGCCATTGTAACCAAGTCTTGGGTCGATACACCCGCCAAACAGTGTAGGTACATGACAATAATCCAGTTCACCGCCTCCGATTGTCCATTTGTCTGAGGGTGAAAAGCCAAACTAAGGAGCAGCTTGACCCCAGCAAGGTGAAAGAGCTCAGACCAGAAAGCACTAGTAAAAATTGTGTTCCAGTCACTCACAATGGAACATGGAATACCATGAAGGCCCACAATCCTTCAAAGTCTTGTTGAAGGCACGATAGTCGATGCAAAAACGCTATGACTTATCGGCCTTCTTCACAAGCAACAATGGGGAAGAGTATGTTGATGTGCATTCGCGGATGATGCCTTGCTGGCTGCTGCAACATGTCCTCGCACTATCGCTCGATCTCTTCCTTCAACAACTGCGGGTAGCGGTAGGGGCGGACTGCAACCAGTGGCGTCCCTGGAAGCAGCCTGATGCGGTGATCGTGGCGACGAGGTGGAGGAAGACCATGTGGTTCGGCGAAGATGTCGGTGTAGAAGACGAGTAGGGCCTGCAGCGGCTCCTGTAGTTCGGACAGGGCGGCACACTAGGTGTGCGGCGCGCCCAGTCCAACCCAGCGCACGGTGCGGCTGTGTCGCCAAAACTCCATGGACAAGGCGCTGAAGTTCCAGAAGATGGGCCCCAATGACTGGAGCCACTGGACGCCGAGGACGATGTCGAAGCCAGCTAGAGGGAGGTCGTAGCAGGTGATGTCGAAGACCTCAGCGATGGCAATGCGGAGCTTGGCATATACCATGTTGCTCGCGACGAATTCCCCATTCACCACCTTGACGGAGAGCCCCGGTCTTGATGCGACGTGGAGGCCTAGTTGGCTGGCCACGGCTTCCTGGATGAAGGTGTGGGTAGAGCCTGTGTCAACCAAGGCCACCAACGTAAAATCATTGACCTGAACCTAGAGCTTCATGGTGTTGCTGATGTCGATGCAGTAAGGGCGTGGAGGGAATGACCAAGTCCTCCGCTTTTGCGTCCTCATCCATGTCGTCGTCCATCTCCAGCAGGAACACCCCTTTTGAGGTGCAGTTGTGGTCGGCAAAGCATTTCTCAGGGCAATGGCAGCATTCTCCATTCGCCCGCTTCACGGCCAATTCTTTTGCTGTGAGACGTGAAACGTGGACGGTTGGGAGCGGCCAGCCTGGCCCCCAGTCCGATCCGACCCCTTTGAGTTCGGCCATGTCATTAGACCGAATGGGTGGTCCGAACCACATATGGACGTATTCAGCAAATCGTGCCCAAGACAGGACGCCATGATCTCGTTCCAGGGCGTAGTTGAAAGGGAAATGTGCCCTTGGGCCATTTCTAAGTATTTTGGTGATTGAGTGCCAACACATGTGCTTAATTGTGAATTTATGTACATGGATGAACAAGGTGCAAATCATGAAGTAAAGGTATGTTTCTAAGCCTTAGTACATTGGTTTTGTGTACTAATATATTTGTCTAAGTGTTAGAAACAGAAAGGAGAAGAAGAGAGAAGAGGAGAAAAGACTTGGCTGTGTGCTGCCAAGACCCAGCTCGGTCTGGAGCACCGGACTGTCCGGTGTGCACCGGACAGTGTCCGGTGCGCCAGGCTGCCTCGGAGCGAACTGGCCGCTCTCAGGAATTCGCCGACGGCGTACGGCTAAAATTCACCGGACTGTCCGGTGTGCACCGGACTGTCCGGTGAGCCAATGGTCGGCCGGGCCAACGGTCGGCCGCGCAATCCGCGCGGGACACGTGGCGGAGCCAACGGTCGGAAGACGGCACCGGACTGTCCGGTGTGCACCGGACATGTCCGGTGCGCCAACGGCTCCAGATCTTCCAACGGTCGGCAACGGTCGGAAGCGCCTGTTATGGAAACAAATCGGGCACCGGACTGTCCGGTGCCCCCGACGACAGAAGGCAAGGATGGCCTTCCGGATTTGCTCTCAACGGCTCCTAGCTGCCTTGGGGCTATAAAAGGAGCCCCTGGGCGCATGGAGGAGAGACACAAGCAACCTTTGAGCATTCTTGATCATCCACACTAAGTCTCTGCGCATTCGTTTGTGTTTCTAAGTGATTCGAGCTCTGTTCTAAGTGAGAACTCTGAGATAGTCTTGTGAGCTCGATTCTTGGCCGTGTGTGTGCGCTTTTGCTGTGGATTTGTGTGTGTTGCTTCCCTCCCTTACTCTGTGTTTCTTTGTGATCATATACTTGTAAGGGCAAGAGACTCCAATTTGTGGAGATTCCTTGCAAACGGGATAGTGAAAGGCAAACAAAACACCGTGGTATTCAAGTGGGTCTTTGGACCGCTTGAGAGGGGTTGATTGCAACCCTCGTCCGTTGGGACGCCACAACGTGGAGTAGGCAAGCGTTGGTCTTGGCCGAACCACGGGATAAACCACTGTGTCACATCTGTGCTTGATCTTTTGTGGTATTGTGTTTTGTTGAGACTTCACCTTAGCCACTTGGCAATAATCGTGCTAACACTTAACAAGTTTTTGTGGCTTAAGTTTGAAGTTTTTACAGGATCACCTATTCACCCCCCCCCCCCCTCTAGGTGCTCTCAATTGGTATCAAAGCCGTTCTCTTCACAAAGGGACTAACCGCCCGAAGAGATGGATCCTAAGGGGAAGGGTATTGTGATCAATGACAAAGAGAAGGAATCCTTCGTCAACGAGCCGAAGGACGATAAGCCTACCGACTCCGGCTCGGGCCAAAGACGGAAGGAAGGGAAGAAGAAGAAGACAAGGCGCATCAAGGAGATCGTCTACTACGACAGCGACGAGTCTACTTCTTCCCAAAAGGACGAGGACCACAACGACTACGAGAAAAGGAAACCGGTTAATCCGAACTTTTCTTTTGATTACTCTCGTATTCCGCAAAGTTCACATTCACATTTGCTCTCCATTCCACTCGGCAAGCCCCCACACTTTGATGGAGAGGACTACGGATTTTGGAGCCACAAAATGCGTAGTCACCTATTCTCTCTCCATCCGAGTATATGGGAGATTGTAGAGAGTGGAATGCACTTTGATAGTTCGGATAGTCCCATGTTCATTAATGAACAAATTCATAAGAATGCACAAGCTACTACTGTTCTTCTAGCTTCCTTGTGCAGGGATGAATACCATAAAGTGAGCGGCTTGGACAACGCCAAGCAAATCTGGGACACCCTCAAGATTTCTCATGAGGGGAACGACGTCACCTTGCTCACCAAGATGGAGTTGGTGGAGGGAGAGCTTGGACGGTTCGCGATGATAAGGGGCGAGGAGCCAACGCAAACGTACAACCGGCTCAAGACCCTTATCAACAAGATAAGAAGCTACGGGAGCACGCGATGGACGGACCACGACGTCGTCCGCCTAATGCTCAGGTCCTTTACCGTACTTGATCCTCATCTCGTGAACAATATTCGTGAGAATCCCAGGTACACGATGATGACGCCCGAGGAAGTGCTTGGAAAATTCGTAAGCGGG
Source organism: Zea luxurians (assembly GCA_029449295.1). Lineage (NCBI taxonomy): Eukaryota > Viridiplantae > Streptophyta > Magnoliopsida > Poales > Poaceae > Zea > Zea luxurians. The sequence continues at coordinate 112,050 of JAOPSE010001246.1, forward strand.
CGGATGATGATCAAGGAGGCAAGATACGTCGACGAAGCGTTGAACGGTCCGATCAACGAGCCGCAACCCCTTGCTCTCAAGGCAACACGAAGCAAGGTGGCACAGATTGAGGCGGCCGGACTCAATGATGAAGAGATGGCTCTCATCATCAAGCGATTCAAGACGGCGCTAAATGGTCGCAAGGGGCAGCCAAGCAAGACCAAGACCAAGGGAAAGCGCTCATGCTTCAAATGCGGTAAGCTTGGTCATTTTATCGCTAACTGTCCCGATAATGAAAGTGACCAGGAAAAGGGGAACAAAAGAGAGAAGAAGAAGCAATACAAGAAGGCAAAGGGCGAGGCGCATCTAGGAAAGGAGTGGGACTCGGATTGCTCCTCCTCCGACTCCGACAACGAAGGACTCGCCGCCACTGCCTTCAACAAATCAGCTCTCTTCCCCAACGAGCGTCTCACATGTCTTATGGCAAGGGAGAAGAAGGTGAGTACTCAAGATCCCACTTATGCTTCTTCTAGTGATAGTGAGTCTAGTGATGATGATGACATAGATTATTCATGCTTGTTCAAGGGCTTAGATAGATCTAAGATAGATAAAATCAATGAATTGATTGATGCATTGAATGAAAAGGATAGGCTTTTAGAAAAGCAAGAGGATTTATTGTATGATGAACATGATAAATTTGTAGAGGCACAAAAATCATATGCTTTAGAAGTGAAAAGAAATGAAATGCTTTCTAGTGAATTATCTTCCTGTCATGAAACCATTGCTACCTTAAGAAGTGTTAATATTGATTTAAGTGCTAAACTAGAAGTAGCTAGTAAATCAAATTCCTGTGTTGAACATGTTGAAATTTGTACTAGGCGTAATGATTTTGATGTTAATGTTTGTAGTGAACACCTAGTTTTAATTTCCAAATTAAATGAGGAATTGGCTAGTCTTAATGTCCAACTTAAGACTAGCAAGAATGAAGTTGATAAAATAAAATTTGCAAGGGATGCCTACACGGTTGGTAGACACCCCTCAATTAAGGATGGGCTTGGCTTCAAGAGGGAAGCCAAGAACTTAACAAGCCATAAGGCTCCCGTCTTCGTCAAGGAGAAAGGGAAGGCCCCTATGGCTAGTAACGCTAAAAAGAACCATGCCTTTATGTATAATGATAGGAGACATGCTAGAAGTGCTTATAATGATTTTGATTCACATGTTTATGATTCTCATGCCATGATTGCCTCTAGTTCCTCTCATAAGCATGATAGAGATATGAGTAGGAGAAATGTTGCGCATATGCCTAGGAGAAATTTTGCTCATGTTCCTAGAAAAGTTGTAAACAAACCTTCTACCATTTATTATGCTTGCAATACTCCCTTTGCTATTTGTAGAAAGGGTAAGAAGGTAGTTGCTAGGAAATTAGGGGCTAGATGCAAGGGAGATAAATCTTGCATTTGGGTCCCTAAAGATATTTGTGCTAACCTTGCAGGACCCAACATGAGTTGGGTACCTAAGACCCAAGCCTAAATTTGCCTTGCAGGTTTATGCATCCGGGGGTTCAAGCTGGATTATCGACAGCGGATGCACAAACCATATGACGGGGGAGAAGAAGATGTTCACCTCCTACGTCAAAAATAAGGATTCCCAAGATTCAATTTTATTCGGTGATGGGAATCAAGGCAAGGTAAAAGGGTTAGGTAAAATTGCAATTTCTAATGAGCATTCTATCTCAAATGTATTCTTAGTGGAGAGTCTTGGATATAATTTGCTATCTGTTAGTCAATTATGTCAAATGGGATATAATTGCCTTTTTACTAATGTAGATGTGTCTGTCTTTAGAAGATGTGATGGTTCACTAGCTTTTAAGGGTGTACTAGACGGCAAGCTTTACTTAGTTGATTTTGCAAAAGAAGAGGCCGGTCTAGATGCATGCTTAATGGCTAAGACTTGCATGGGCTGGCTGTGGCATCGCCGCTTAGCACATGTGGGGATGAAGAATCTCCACAAGCTTCTAAGGGGAGAACACGTGATAGGTCTAACAAATGTGCATTTCGAAAAAGATAGACCTTGTGCAGCTTGTCAGGCAGGTAAACAGGTGGGAGGAGCGCATCACAGCAAGAATGTGATGACCACGTCAAGACCTCTGGAGCTGCTGCATATGGACCTCTTCGGACCCGTCGCCTATCTAAGCATAGGAGGAAGTAAGTATGGTCTAGTTATTGTTGATGACTTTTCCCGCTTCACTTGGGTATTCTTTTTGCAGGATAAGTCTGAAACCCAAGGGACCCTCAAGCGCTTCCTCAGGAGAGCCCAAAATGAGTTTGAGCTCAAGGTGAAGAAGATAAGGAGCGACAACGGATCCGAGTTCAAGAACCTTCAAGTGGAGGAGTTTCTTGAGGAAGAAGAGATCAAGCACGAGTTCTCCGCTCCCTACACACCACAGCAAAATGGTGTGGTAGAGAGGAAGAACAGGACGCTAATCGATATGGCGAGGACGATGCTCGGAGAGTTCAAGACCCCCGAGTGCTTTTGGTCGGAAGCCGTGAACACGGCTTGCCACGCCATCAACAGGGTCTACCTTCATCGACTCCTCAAGAAGACTTCGTATGAGCTACTAACCGGTAACAAACCCAATGTATCTTACTTTCGTGTTTTTGAGAGCAAGTGCTACATTCTAGTGAAGAAGGGTAGAAATTCTAAGTTTGCTCCCAAAGCTGTAGAAGGGTTTTTATTAGGTTATGATTCAAATACAAAGGCGTATAGGGTCTTCAACAAATCATCGGGTTTGGTTGAAGTCTCTAGCGACGTTGTATTTGATGAGACTAATGGCTCTCCAAGAGAGCAAGTTGTTGATTGTGATGATGTAGATGAAGAAGATGTTCCAACGGCCGCTATACGAACCATGGCGATTGGAGACGTTCGGCCACAGGAACAAGATGAACGAGATCAACCTTCTTCCTCAACGACGGTGCAAACCCCAACTCAAGACGATGAACAGGTTCATCAAAAGGAGGCGTGTGATCAAGGGGGAGCACAAGATGATCATGTGATGGAGGAAGAAGCGCAACCGGCACCTCCAACCCAAGTTCGAGCGATGATTCAAAGGGATCATCCCGTCGACCAAATTCTGGGTGACATTAGCAAGGGAGTAACTACTCGGTCTCGACTAGTTAATTTTTGTGAACATTACTCTTTTGTCTCCTCTATTGAGCCTTTCAGGGTAGAGGAGGCATTGCTAGATCCGGATTGGGTGTTGGCCATGCAGGAGGAACTTAACAACTTCAAGCGCAATGAAGTTTGGACGCTGGTGCCTCGTCCCAAGCAGAATGTTGTGGGAACCAAGTGGGTGTTCCGCAACAAACAAGACGAGCACGGAGTGGTGACAAGGAACAAGGCTCGACTTGTGGCAAAAGGTTATGCCCAAGTCACAGGTTTGGACTTTGAGGAGACTTTTGCTCCTGTGGCTAGGCTAGAGTCCATTCGTATCTTGCTAGCATATGCCGCTCACCATTCTTTCAGGTTGTACCAAATGGATGTGAAGAGCGCTTTCCTCAACGGGCCAATAAAGGAGGAGGTGTACGTGGAGCAACCCCCTGGCTTCGAGGATGAACGGTACCCCGACCACGTGTGTAAGCTCTCTAAGGCGCTCTATGGACTTAAACAAGCCCCAAGAGCATGGTATGAATGCCTAAGAGATTTCTTAATTGCTAATGCTTTCAAGGTTGGGAAAGCCGATCCAACTCTTTTTACTAAGACTTGCGATGGTGATCTTTTTGTATGCCAAATTTATGTCGATGACATAATATTTGGTTCTACTAATCAAAAGTCTTGTGAAGAGTTTAGCAGGGTGATGACGCAGAAATTCGAGATGTCAATGATGGGCGAGTTGAACTACTTCCTTGGGTTCCAAGTGAAGCAACTCAAGGACGGCACCTTCATCTCCCAAACGAAGTACACGCAAGATCTGCTAAAGAGGTTTGGGATGAAGGACGCCAAGCCCGCAAAGACTCCGATGGGAACCGACGGACACACCGACCTCAACAAAGGAGGTAAGTCCGTTGATCAAAAAGCATACCGGTCAATGATAGGGTCTTTACTTTATTTATGTGCTAGTAGACCGGATATTATGCTTAGCGTATGCATGTGTGCTAGATTTCAATCCGATCCTAAGGAGTGTCACTTGGTGGCGGTGAAGCGAATTCTTAGATATTTAGTCGCTACGCCTTGCTTCGGGATCTGGTATCCAAAGGGGTCTAACTTTGACTTGATTGGGTACTCAGATTCCGACTATGCTGGATGTAAGGTCGATAGGAAGAGTACATCAGGGACGTGCCAATTCTTAGGAAGGTCCCTGGTGTCATGGAACTCTAAGAAACAAACCTCCGTTGCCCTATCCACCGCTGAGGCCGAGTATGTTGCCGCAGGTCAGTGTTGCGCGCAACTACTTTGGATGAGGCAAACCCTCAGGGACTTTGGCTACAATCTGAGCAAAGTCCCACTCCTATGTGATAATGAGAGTGCTATCCGAATAGCGGAAAATCCTGTTGAGCACAGCCGCACAAAGCACATTGACATCCGGCATCACTTTTTGAGAGACCACCAGCAAAAGGGAGATATCGAAGTGTTTTATGTTAGCACCGAGAACCAGCTAGCCGATATCTTCACCAAGCCTTTAGATGAGAAGACCTTTTGCAGGCTGCGTAGTGAGCTAAATGTCTTAGACTCGCGGAACTTGGATTGAATTGTAGCATACATGTATTCATGCTTTTGATCATGTTCCTTTTTGCATTTTGTTGCGTATTATGGTGCTCAAGTTGTACAAACACTCCCTGGACCTCAAGTCCGTTGCAAAGTGATGCACATGTTTAGGGGGAGATGTGCTACAACTTGACCCTTTGAGACTAACCATATGTTTGAGTTTGCTTGTTTTAGTCACAAAGGAGAATTGAAAGGGAAAAAGGTGGACTTGGATCATGCAAGACTTCCACTGCACTCCGATGAGAGGGTAACTTATTCCAAGTCCATCTCATTAACTCTTATTGCCATTTGCTCTTAATTGAAGATTTTGGTGAGGCAATGGGGTTAAAGGGCCACAATTGATCCCGTTTTGGTGCTTGATGCCAAAGGGGGAGAAAATAAAGGCCAAAGCAATAAATGGATCAGCTACCACTTGAGAGATTTTGAAAATAGTAGAATAGAGTTTTTGGTTTGTCAAAATTCTTATGTTGTCTCTCTTGTCAAAAGTTGGCTTCTTGTGGGGAGAAGTATTGTTTATGGGAAAAAGGGGAGTTTTTGAAAATCTTTGATCAATCTCTTTTGGAATGACTCTCTTTATGCTTCAACATGTGTGTTTAACTTAGAGATAGAGATTTGAGTTTGATTTGCAAAAACAAACCAAGTGGTGGCAAAAGATGATCCATATATGCCTAAATTGATTCAAAATAAATTTAAGTTTTATTTGAAGTGAGTTTGCACTTGTTCTAGTTGCTTTATGTTGTGTTGGCATAAATCACCAAAAAGGGGGAGATTGAAAGGGAAATGTGCCCTTGGGCCATTTCTAAGTATTTTGGTGATTGAGTGCCAACACATGTGCTTAATTGTGAATTTATGTACATGGATGAACAAGGTGCAAATCATGAAGTAAAGGTATGTTTCTAAGCCTTAGTACATTGGTTTTGTGTACTAATATATTTGTCTAAGTGTTAGAAACAGAAAGGAGAAGAAGAGAGAAGAGGAGAAAAGACTTGGCTGTGTGCTGCCAAGACCCAGCTCGGTCTGGAGCACCGGACTGTCCGGTGTGCACCGGACAGTGTCCGGTGCGCCAGGCTGCCTCGGAGCGAACTGGCCGCTCTCAGGAATTCGCCGACGGCGTACGGCTAAAATTCACCGGACTGTCCGGTGTGCACCGGACTGTCCGGTGAGCCAATGGTCGGCCGGGCCAACGGTCGGCCGCGCAATCCGCGCGGGACACGTGGCGGAGCCAACGGTCGGAAGACGGCACCGGACTGTCCGGTGTGCACCGGACATGTCCGGTGCGCCAACGGCTCCAGATCTTCCAACGGTCGGCAACGGTCGGAAGCGCCTGTTATGGAAACAAATCGGGCACCGGACACTGTCCGGTGTGCACCGGACTGTCCGGTGCCCCCGACGACAGAAGGCAAGGATGGCCTTCCGGATTTGCTCTCAACGGCTCCTAGCTGCCTTGGGGCTATAAAAGGAGCCCCTGGGCGCATGGAGGAGAGACACAAGCAACCTTTGAGCATTCTTGATCATCCACACTAAGTCTCTGCGCATTCGTTTGTGTTTCTAAGTGATTCGAGCTCTGTTCTAAGTGAGAACTCTGAGATAGTCTTGTGAGCTCGATTCTTGGCCGTGTGTGTGCGCTTTTGCTGTGGATTTGTGTGTGTTGCTTCCCTCCCTTACTCTGTGTTTCTTTGTGATCATATACTTGTAAGGGCAAGAGACTCCAATTTGTGGAGATTCCTTGCAAACGGGATAGTGAAAGGCAAACAAAACACCGTGGTATTCAAGTGGGTCTTTGGACCGCTTGAGAGGGGTTGATTGCAACCCTCGTCCGTTGGGACGCCACAACGTGGAGTAGGCAAGCGTTGGTCTTGGCCGAACCACGGGATAAACCACTGTGTCACATCTGTGCTTGATCTTTTGTGGTATTGTGTTTTGTTGAGACTTCACCTTAGCCACTTGGCAATAATCGTGCTAACACTTAACAAGTTTTTGTGGCTTAAGTTTGAAGTTTTTACAGGATCACCTATTCACCCCCCCCCCCTCTAGGTGCTCTCAGTAGTACCACTCGGTTGTTGCCCCTTCAAGGTGTAAAGAGGCAAGCCATACCTTCTCCGCCATGGTGCACATACCTCGAAAATATGTGTTGCATTTGTTGATCCATGTCAACGGATCAGATTCTCCATCGAAGGAGGGGAAGTTGGGTCGTGGAGGACGGCTGGCGTCACCACAGTCGTCACCACGGTCGCGACGGGTGCCACCACGGCCGCCGTTGGTACTGCCGCGCCCGCCGTAGTTTGGCGGAACTTCATTGTCATCGATCGTCGTATGGTCCTCCAACTAAACACCGTCGGTTGGCCCCATCTCCACCTGCGGCAACCATCGATCATGGGTGTCAAGGCGGCTATTCATGGTGGTCAGTTGGCCCAACATCCGATTCATTGTGTCCATGAGAAAATCCAACTTCTCGTCGGTATTCTTGTCGTCAGGATCGAGTACGACATCGGGCATGGTTGCCGCTGCGTCATCTGAATCTGATACCAAATTGTTTGAACTTCACTCTGGTAAGCTTGTAACCTAGGTCTCCTGGTGTCTCTCAAGGGGGAGTGGAGAGGAAGATGGGAATGACGCGGAGCGTAGGGGGGAGGAGGGAGCTGATCACCCAGATCACCTGCACCGACGTTGTGCCTAGCCAGGATGATCCAAGATGATCCCGCCCTAAGTGAAGATCTTTATTTCTTGGATGCCTCTTACAAACGATGCTAGTCCGCCATTATAGTGCCAAGCATCCAGGTGCATCCTAATGTAGAACTAATTCCCTGCTATTATTTAGGAAATAATACAAAAGGAAACCCATCCTCTAAGGAAACTTATCTTCTCCTATGATTCAGGAACTGGTCATTCTCTGCTTCCCTTTCCTGCGCCTAGAAAACTGGCGGCCCACAAAAGCATCTATAACATCAAGCCATATTGGCCCTATATATGGTCACCACCCACCTAAGGGCGTGTGGTGTTTCACATCTATCTTTCTATAGTTAGGTGCCATCTTACCTAACCCCTTAATTCTTATGCACAACTCTAAACAAGTGTGTGAACCATAGGTAGTTGTAGCTTCGAAAAAAAAATATGGAGTACTATGTCAAAACTGGAAAATAATATGAATGTATTTTTCAATGCAATTCTGCTCTTAACGTTATTTATTAGTCAAAGTCCAAATATACTCATCAAAGAATGGGACTGTAGGCTGCGATGAAAGGCTCTGCAACCCAATCCTTTTGGTGATTGGTAGTCTGATGCAAGTTCCAAGGTTGATGGGGAGGTTAGACAGGGCCTCAATTCAATGATCATCTTGGGTGCTTGGTCTATTTGGAACCTCCGCAACCAATGTGTTTTTGACAGAGTATCACCGAGTTTATCCTTGATAATGGTCCAGGTTAGAGATGAATTGAAAATTTGGGATTTAGCTGGGGCATGTGGTATCCCCTACCTCACTGCCCTAGCAACTGCGGAAGTCTAGGTCAGGTTTTTTGGGTTGCTCTTGGTCAATTTCTTTTGTCTTTTAGACAACAGGGGTTTTCCTTGGATCCCTAGTGTGGGTTGGTCTTGGCTCGTGTTGAGTGTTCAGTGTTGTTTATAAGGGTTCTATAGCCATTTTATTCTTCTTAGAACAATGATACGCAGCTCTCTTGCGTGCTCGAGAAAAAGTCCAAATATACTGAATTGTGCATATTCTAAAACAACGTTACTTCTTACTACTCATGGTTATTAAGGCGCTGCCTAGGTGTCCGAGCGGTTTCTCAACCAAGGCATCGGGCTTGCCAAAGCTTTCTTGTGTGTGTCGTCACCTCCCGCACCAAGTCGTCGACAAGGCATCAGGCAACTCCAAACAAGCACCACACGTGAAAAAAAGATGCAAAGGCACAGGAGGAAAAGAACCACGTGTAGGAGAAAAAGACGGCAGGGAAGAAACGCAGGGTTGCGCGCACGCGGCAAAAGCGGGAAGTGTGCGCCCCATGCATACAACTCTGACGAGAAGGCTCCTCCATCCATTCACGCCAATTGAGAAAGGGTCAGAGGGGGAGCGAAAGAGAGGAACAAAGGGAAGAGAAGAGGGGGGCCTAGAACCAGTAGAGCTGAATTCCCAGCAACCGTGTGCGGAAGTACAGCCACGCCTCTCTGCTGGTGAGCGACCAGCGTGGCTCCGCTAGTGAGTGACTGCACAACCCTGCACCACTCCACCAGTCTACGCGCAACCGTGACTCTGCTTCTACCCTTCTCTCTGCAGTCAGCACCCAGTTCCTAGTTCTTCCCTTCCCTCTGTTCTGTTGCCTCTGTTTCCTCTGTTCTGGTGCTTGTTTGTGTTTGGCTTGGCTTGCTTAATCTTACAGCTTAACTGGTTGTGCATGCTGGTTTTTCTTGTGCACTACTTATTGTCTTATTTTGTAATGTGAAATTGTGAGCTAATACAAATCATGTCAGCTAGACTCTAAGCAACACTAGTAATTAAGTTGTTATGTCATTAGAGACTAATTTGTTGCTATTGAGAACTTCCAGATTTGCTGTTTTGCTAATTTATGTTGAAGCAACACTAGTATATTTTGCTTCAAAGTTCTAGTGCATTATATATTAAGATGTTTGTATGGCATCGCCTCGCCGCGCGCCTTAAGCGCCTAGGTGTCTGGAAAGAGGTGGCTTGCTGCAACCCCGCCTTACCACCTTAAGAAGCATGTGTTCATGAAATTACACTGCAATTGAACAGAATTTCATCTCATCCAATCCCCAAGTTAGTTGAGCATCAAGGGGACTAGTGACAGCTTCCGCCGCACAGTAGAAGTTTACCCTCATTAACAGTACTCCCTCAGTTCATTTAGGCATAAAAAGATGAACAAATAGTCAAATTATACGCATGCTTAGTGCCTAAAAGTTACACAAATAGATTCATATTTCAAGTAGACTGATTTTGTAGCAAATGATGATATATATATAAAGAGAAATTGGTTCTCATGGTACACCTCTAATGACCTTTTCAAATTCTAATATGCCAATTACAAACGGGCAATTATGGATGCAGAATTGCAGATCATTGTCAATTCAAAACAAAACAGCATCCCGCAAAGTGAAATTACAAGCGATGCAACTAAGGATATATACTATAGGAAATGAGCAATTAAGGATATAATATAAATCAAAAATCAAAGCAAAGCAAACCAGCCATTTTACTTACCAGACCACTGAGAAATCGCAGCAATATCCTAATCCTATCACGTTTTTCATTGTGCAAGGCATCCTGCAATCAAGGCATCAGTCACTCTTAAAGCTACGGTAATCACAAATTTAACAGTGTGTTTATGTAAATGTAACAATGGTACCTGTAGGTTAGCCTGTGTGGTATCTACAATAGCCTTAGTGAAGTCTTCATTTTCTAAGTTTATCAAACCAATCTGAGATAAATTAAAAAAAAAGAAACAAAGTACAACCCAAAGAGTTAGGTTTATTAAACATGATCCATGAGATTATAATCATGTTCTTACAATAAATACCATGGATCAAAAAAATATTCTGAAGTTAGTTGTATATCTGTACATATAATACATCAATAATATTAGGATCAAAAGTGTTGTTAAACACATCATCATGAACTATGGACTAGCTTGGTTACGGAACAGAAAAACTTATAAGCATTTGCTAAGTTTCTTGCCCGCAAAAAAAGGGATATCAATTTTGCCCATGATTATTTCATCCAATCCAAGTTAACAAAAAAAACAAGCTACATGGTTAGCAGGTTAGGTCCTCATGGAAAAGAGCAACCAAAACTCAAAGAGTTTAGCACCATAAATGTCTCACATTGGTCTGTCTCATTGCACGAGCACGACTGTGTTTACAGTGTGTTTTAATCTATGTTGCATCTTGCATTTTTTTTGCGGAAAAAAACTGCATTGTTTCAATCTGTGTTGCATCTTGAATTTTTTTTCTCGCAGAAAAATGCAAGCTGCAACCTGATAGATTAAAAGGGCAGACCCTGTGCCAGAGGCTCCCACATGAGTGGGTGTGGGAAGGGATAAATCTAGACAAGCATCCCCCCCCCCCTCCAATGTGGAGAGGCTGCTTCGAACCCGCAACTTGGTGAGTCAATGAGACAGCTCTCACCACTGCACCAGGTCTATCCTTCTAGCATAGTAGATTAAAACACACAGTAAAACTTCCTGCTCATGTAATGAGACAGACCAATATTATTAACCAGAGGAGATCATGAGACACATGGTTACTCTATTTGCATGTAAATATACACACCATTCAGAATATTTCCTAATTCCAGCATACATATGGAAATGATGAGATAAGAACATGTTTGCCATTAGTTTCCCCAAAAAATGTACACATTTGGCACATTGGCTTTGGCATGGCAACCTCCACAGAGGGTATGTGACAGTTAACAAACAATCATACAGAAGCAGCAAACAATAATGAAAGTATATTCATTCATAAATGAAAAAGGATCAGGCTATGACATTGTGTTCGCGTGCAAGGTGCCAAGGTCAGTAAGGCCTCTCTCAGAACTCAGAAGTGTATGAAATTATGAACTGGGGCATCAGTGAACATTGCCGTCTTCTCTCAAGATCCATGAAAAAATCATGTAAACCACCATTATAGGATCTCAATTTGATTCATGCTCATGTATCACTATGCCAGTGACCTAAACACGAAGTACAATACGCAGAACTCCCTAACACTTAAGAAATATAAAGGGATGAAATGCGCATATGGAGTTTTCTTTGATAACGCTAGTATTTGTTGTCATATCTTATGGACACAAAGGGAATTATGAGCACAGTTACAAGTGAACATTACATGCATAATTGCTCCATACATAATTTTAGAATAGAAAGGGTACATATAATAGCAATATGGTATATGCTTTAGAGTAAATATATTTGCGTACCAAAACTCCAAAGAAAGGTATCTTGTGAGGCAATTGTTCTGTGCACTGAAGGAGAAACTGCTCGAGCAAAGAAAAAATTTCAGTTAGCAACACCTCAAGGTACTTCAGTTTTATACAAAGACATGCCTTCCAGGCCCATAAAATGTAAAGCATGCAGCAACTGGATTACTGGAATATACTTTTTGCATACATTTTTCCTATCTATATTCACTGGCAGAAAAGAATAGAATGCACTCACTCACAATGGTGTCATGATCGAGATACAGATTGGTGTTACAATCCCACAAAACTGACATGACATGGGGTCGGTTCTAAGGCCAGACTGAATCTCATACTGTTATATTAATTTATAATGTCTGATCGTTGAACAGCTAAATTTCTTGCAAATTCCAGCAAAATAAGAATAAGTTTGCGCAATATACCATGTATACTAGTATCATTTGCAGAAAATACTAAGGGCCTGTTTGGTTCAGCTTTTTTCTGACCAGCTTTTCTGAGAATCTAATTGTGGGGAGAATCTGGCTGTGTAGAGAATCTGAGTATCATTAGGATTACGTGCGGAGGAAGATAAAGTTGTCCATGGGGCTCATGATCTATAAAGTGACGGATTACTACTATTGCGACGACTCAACCGATTATATGTTTATGTTGATTTTGAATGTTTTTAACTAAACGAATTTTATATAAGCTGACTGAAAAGCTGAGTGTTTGGCAGTCCGCAGCAACTTTTGGTGGCCAGAAGCTGCGAAAAGCTGAAACAAACAGGGGCTAAGTATAAGCAATGCATTGATTGCGTTCACATAACATATCTTTTGCCGTTTACTTTTATTTCACACCAGTGTTAGGACCCGGTGTCATCATGCCAGCACAACAGACCAACCTACAGGTGGCATGTGAGTTGCTAGCCTTCAGAGCGACAGCGTGGCTTGCAAATGTGGCAAAAAGGCTTGGTATATAGTTATGAACGTGAAAACAAATTGAAGCTCATTTATATCATCGACAGCAAAAGGGTTCTGTTGCACATTCTTAATCATATGATATGATCTGCTCGATTAAGGGAAAAGCTACAGGCTTGTCGTGATCTGGACAACCACGATCTTAGTTACTTTATGAAATTCAAATTTTGGATTAGCTAATGGACTACATCTGGAAGCAGCCCAGTTAGAATTACTTGTTGTAATATTAGCAAAAAGGCCCAGATTAGAAAATAGGAACAATAATATATGAACAGGCTCGACTGCTGCATACTGACCTCAAATATTGCATCTCTGGAGTGTTCATATTCTCGGGATAGTACACCATAACAAGTTTCCTATGAAGCAAATGTTTGATAAGAACATGTTTAAGATAAATTACACAAATCATATAACCATATCATCCATATTCATACATTGAAACAAATATATGATAGTGTGTAAAATATGCAATATGGAGCACTGTTCTAACTATGTGTGCAGAAATTAGTTATGCACCTTTATTTTGTACCCTACTTATATCATGTACATTCTTTGCTGGTGAAATCATTTAATTAAACTGCACAACAAAAATGACATCAGAAGAACTGTACTTGTTGCACTTAAAAGTTAAGACCTTATGGGACATTTGTTGCCATCGACTAAAATCGCTGATTCACTTACAAAAGTTTCAACAGAAGCACAACAATCCATGACCATGAAGCCAGATTTGTATATCTAGAATTTACAAACTATTCCATTTCGTTTTTTTTTTTGGGGGGGGGGGGGGGGTATGCACTGGCTGCACTAACAGATGTGCGAACTTTCAGGTGGGTAAGCAAATAATAATAATAATTTCCATACAGATTTTATTTCCTGCCAGAACCGTTAAAATGTGATAATTTGTCTGCATGATAAAATCTAGTTAGATCAAACAGCAATATTACATATACCACATCCAACAAAGAGTCACAAGCCTGAGGTTCTGATACTTAGAAGAAATAAGCAAAACCCAAGGTAAGGTCTGGATACCACAAACAATCAGGAAAATGGCTGCATCGCAATTCCAAAGCGTAGTTTCTATCAAAATCTAAAAGTAAAGTGATCTACCAGTATTTTTGTTCTGGCAGCATTTAGTACAAGCATACAAACATTTTTTTGCCAGCACAAACTGCAGCAGTCCAATAATACTAAAACCTAGGTCTCAGGCTCCTGTGCGAGTAACTACGGTTTTTAGCTTCCCACCCACTCTGACCAACAGCAACGGCAACCAAACACCAAGCGCTCCAAGCTAAGCTCATATCCCCAACTATAAATCGCCGCTCGGATAACCTAGGGTTCCGAGAGCAAGGAGAGCAGAGGGGGAAAACAGTATGGGAAGAGGAAGGGGCTCTCACGATGTGCTCCTTGTGGTCGGCGGAGCCCCCATACTCGGGGCATCTATCGCCGATGCGCAGCAACAGCGTCCTCCAGCCCGCGCTCATTGCGCCCGCGGCGGCGAAGTGGGCGTAGCGAGCGATGTCGGGTGCGTGGGGCGGAGGCGGATCGAGGCTCGAGAGGGACTGAGGGAGAGGAGGGTTTTGGTTCGTGTCGCAGGTTTTTCGTTTCTGGTGCGGCGCGAGTAGAGTTGGTAATAAGAGACTGTTTTTGGTTCGCTGGGTGGCCCATTTTGGCTAACTTTTTAACTAATGGGGTGATTGGTTTTAGGGACTAATCTTTAGTCCCTTCGTTTTTATTCTATTTTAGTTCCTAAATTACTAAATATGGAAAATAAAATAGAGTTTTAGTTTCTGTATTTGGTAATTTAGGTACTAAAATGGTATAAAATAAAGGGATTAAAAATTAGTCCCTCAAAACCAAACACCCCCTAAGTTTAGGACATGTACAATAGATGTATTAAACTGTATGTTAGGTGTCTAAAAACAGCGGCGGCCAACTCGATACTAGATATAAATTCAATAGTTAGACTATCAGTGTATGATATAATAGTTTAGCAATAAAGTACCAAAGAGATTATGGCTACAATGTATTTACAACCCTGTCGGGTACCATAATTAGGGGTACCCCTAATACTCCTTAACATGGCTGAAAAACATCTTCAAAACAGACCGTAAAGGCTGGTAAGCACAACGTAAAGTTAAAGCCTCATTTACCAAGGGACGCGATCTCGTCTCGCCCGAGCCCGACCTCGGGCAAGAACAGTAGTCCCGGACGGATTCACGCCTCGCCCGAGGGCCTCCTCAGGCAGCGGGCGCACCCCCGGCTCGCCCGAGGCTAAAGCTCGGGTGAACTTTGTCGTATAACAACCTCGGCCGAATCGCCTTACCGCCGACCGTATCGCATGCGCATTTAATGCAAGGATCACCTGACACCTTATCCTGACACGCGCGCCTCAGTTGGCAATGTCGAAATGATCGCAGTCACTTCGCCCTTTACTGATCGTTCTGACAGGAAGATAACACTATTCACCTCGTTCCGACTACTGTGCCAACCACCAGGGTAAGACTAACAACAATAAGTCACGACCTCTCCCGAGTTCAGCCTCGGGCGCAACAGGGAGATCCACCTCGTCCGACCCCAGGCCTCGGTCTCAGACTCGGCCTCGGCCTCGGGAGGAATCACGACCTCGCCCGACCCCAGGCCTCGGCCTCAGCCTCGGCCTCGGGAGAAGGTCTCCGCCTCGCCCGACCTCGGCCTAGGCCTCAGGAGAAGTCATCGTCTCGCCTGACCTCGGTCTCGGACCGACTACGCTACAGGGGATACATCATTACCCTACCTCTAGCTAGCCGCCTCAGGCTACGAAGGAATAAGACCGGTGTCACATCTAGATTACTCCGGCAACAGGTAAGGTAATGATGGTTCCCTGCATGCGTCCATGACGTCGACTGTTCTCAAACTCTCTACGAAGGCAAAGAAACGTCAGCAGGACCCAGGGCCGCACCGCCAGCTACGCTTCTACAGGGCTCAAGCACTTCTCCGCCGGCCACGTTAGCACATAGCTACACCCCCATATGTACAGCTGGACCATCCCCTTGTATCTATAAAAGGGGATACCCAGGGCCTTCCCAAGGGGGGCGAAAAGGACGACGGAGACGAACTCACTCAAACATTGAACTCCACTCCGCAACACTAGACTTCTCAGGAGACCTGGGACCGGTTCCCTCTCTCACGAAGCTTGTAGCCCCTACTGCAAGCATCCCGGTGCAAGATAATATATGCTCCATCCCTCCTCTTGTGTTTCATCTTGCATCAACCTATCTGGGCAGGGACACGCGGCACAAAATTCACTAGTCGGTTCGGTTGAGGGTCCTCCGGGTCCGAGATGCCGACAGTTGGCGCGCCAGGTAGGGGCTCGCTGCGTGTTAACAACACTTTCCCGTGAGGTTCCAGATAGACAATCTTCAGCAGCCTCTTCAGCCTGGGACGGTGCTCCGCTTTGGGAGTCTCGAGTTCATGTCCCCCGATGGCAGCTACGACATGGTACTCCTCCCCCCGCAGCATGACAACAACGACGGTCGTCGGCTCGCTTGGCGGAGGCGAACTCGACGACGACATCTCCCCGTGGCGGAAGAGGAATACCCGGGTTTGCCTCGCCACCCTCTTCGCCGGAGGAGGAGGAGACGGAGCGACCATGGCCAGGCGGGAAGCAGCACCTCGTCGGCTGTCGGACCAGAGCGAGTCGACGACGCCGGCACCCCTGCGGGGGACATGTCGGGTGTTATCCTCGCACCTGGGACAACGACGGGTGTCGCTTTCCAGCAACGTGCCAACCCCAGGCGGACTGATGATGCTGGCACCCTTGCGAGGGACTTGTCGGGCATTAGTCTCGCACCTGAGATAACGACACATTCCATCTCCGATGCAACTTCACCGCCGTCCACCAACCAGCAGGTACCATCAGTTCTCCATCCTGTTCCCTTTAGATTCAGCTTCGACCCACCAAGCGACCCCACTTCGGCAAACGCTTTCGCAAGAGCATATCCTGACCTTCCGAGGTACCATATGTGGTCAACTTGGGACCTACTGACGGCCGTCTCAACCTCCGGACCCGCGGGTTCCGAGGAAGAGGACGACCCCGACTTCAGTTGGGATTTCTCCAGACTCTGTGATCCCAGTGTCATGCGAGACTTCATATCCGCATGTGACCACTGCCTCTCCGGCTGCTCTGATGATGGCCACAACCTTGACGACGAGGGTTATGACCCAACTCGCGAGTGTTTCCACATCGATCAGGAGGATCACGATGGAGACAACCACCTCGGCATGCCAGGATACGACGGCGCCCTTGCACCTGCGCCTCGTGTTGAGATCCCGCGGGAGCTAGCTGTGGCCCGGGTCCCTGCGGGGGATCAGGGCACACAGCTCGAGCAACTCCGCGAGATGCAGGCCAAGCTCGACGAAGAAACGGAGCGACTTGTGCAGCTTCGACAAAACCTCGAGCAAGAGTGGGCAGGCCGAGCACTCGCCGGAGGAGCACATCATTGGGCCCGGGACGTCCAGCGCTGTATTATTGACGATGCCAGGGCAGGGCTGCCCCTGGCCTTCAATGGGGCCGGCCAGAACCTAGCTGCAGCGGCGATGTTACTTCGAACGATGCCAGAGCCATCCACCACCGAGGGGCGACGTATCCAGGGAGAACTCAAGGACCTCCTGGAAAATGCCGCTGCCCAACGAGCCGAGAGCTCTGCCTCCCGAAGGCGAGGATGCCCCTCGGAGCATCACGCAGCGTCATCCCGACACATGCGCGAGGCCTCGGTCCACCCCGAGCGCATAGGAGACGAGGCACCTGCAACCCGGGATCGCCTCGGCGACGAGCAACACCGTCGCGACCGTCGAGCCCGCCTCGAGGAAAAGGTGCGCCGAGTCTACCAACCCAGACGCGGGGGACGCTACGACAGCGAGGAAGATCGGAGCCCCTCGCCCGAACCACCAGGTCCGTGGGTCTTCAGCCGGGCCATACGACGGGCGCCGTTCCCAGCCCGGTTCTGAGCCCCGACTACCATTACCAAGTACTCAGGGGAGACGAGGCCAGAGTTGTGGCTCGCGGATTACCGGCTAGCGTGCCAGTTGGGAGGGACGGACGACGACAACCTCATCATCCGCAACCTCCCCCTTTTCCTCTCCGACGCTGCCTGGGCCTGGCTGAAGCATCTGCCTCCTGCGCAGATCTTCGACTAGGACGACCTAGTCAAGGCCTTCGCTGGAAATTTCCAAGGTACGTACGTGCGCCCTGGGAACTCGTGGGATCTCTGGAGCTGCCGCCAGCAGCCAGGGGAATCCCTGTGAGAGTACATCCGGCGGTTTTCAAAGCAGTGCACCGAGTTTCCTAACATCACCGGCTCGGATGTCATCGGAGCATTCCTCGCCGGCACCACTTGCCGGGACCTGGTAAGCAAACTAGAACGTAAGACACCCACCAAGGCGACCGAATTGATGGACATAGCCACCAAGTTCGCCTCTGGTCAGGAGGCGGTCGAAGCCATCTTCCAGAAGGACAAGCAGCCTCAGGGAAGGCAGAAGGAAGACGACCCCGAGGCGTCCGTCCAGCGTGGCACGAAGAATAAGACCAGGAAGAAGGCGCAAGCAAAACGCAACGCCATTGACGCGGATCTTGTCGCTGCTGTCGAGCACAGGAATCCTCGGAAGCCTCCCGGAGGGGCCAATGTGTTCGACAAGATGCTCAAGGAGTCGTGCCCCTATCACAGAGGTCCCGTCAAGCACACCCTTGAAGAGTGCGACATGCTCCGGCATTACTTCAATAAGGCTGGACCCTCGGCGGAGGGCGGCAAGGACCAAGACAACAACAAGAAAGGAGGCAACAGGGAAGAAGAGTTCCTAGAGGTCCACAACTACTTCATGATCTACGGTGGGCAAGTGGCGAATGCCTCGATTCGACACCGCAAGCAAGAACGCCGGGAGGTCTGCTCGGTGAAGGCAGCGACGCCAGTCTACCTAGACTGTTCCGACAAGCCCATCATCTTCGACCAAGACGACCACCCCGACTACGTACCGAGCCCAGGAAGGTACCCGCTTGTCGTCGACCCTGTCATCAGCAACGCTAGGCTCTCCAAGGTCCTCATGGACGGAGGCAGTAGCCTCAACATCATCTACGCCGAGACCCTAGAGCTCTTGGGGGTTGATCGGTCCACGATCCGGGCCAGTGCAGCACCCTTTCACGGGATTGTCCCCAGCAAGCGTGTCCTACCCCTTGGGCAACTTGATTTGCCCGTCTGCTTCGGAACTCCCTCCAATTTCTGAAAGGAAACCCTCACTTTCGAGGTAGTCGGGTTCCGAGGGACCTATCATGCGGTGTTGGGAAGACCGTGCTACGCCAAGTTCATGTCCGTCCCCAACTACACGTACCTCAAGCTCAAGATGCTAGGCCCCAAGGGAACCATCACCGTCGGATCCACATACCGCCATGCTTACGAGTGCGACGTGGAATGCGTGGAGTACGCCGAAGCCCTCGCTGAGTCCGAAGCCCTCATTGCCGATCTGCATTACCTCTCCAAAGAGGCGCCCGATGCGAAGCGGCACGCCGGCAACTTCAAACCAGCCGAGGCGGTTAAGTCCGTCTCTCTCGACCCCAGCAACGACGCCGGCAAGAAAGTCAGGATCGGCTCTGAGCTCGACCCCAAATAGGAAGCAGTGTTCGTCGACTTTCTCCACGCAAACGCCGAAATTTTTGCGTGGAGTCCCTCGGACATGCCAGGCATACCGAGGGATGTCACCGAGCACTCACTGGACATCCTAGCCGGAGCCTGACCCGTGAAACAGCACCTGCGCCGTTTTGATGAAGAAAAGCGCAGAGCCATATGTGAGGAGGTCCACAAGCTAATGGCTGCAGGGTTCATCAAAGAGGTATTCCATCCAGAATGGTTAGCTAACCCTGTACTTGTAAAGAAAAAAAGGGGGGAAATGGAGGATGTGTGTAGACTACACTGGACTGAATAAAGCATGTCCAAAGGTTCCCTACCCTCTGCCTCGCATTGATCAAATTGTGGACTCCACCGCTGGGTGCGAAACCCTTTCTTTCCTCGACGCCTATTCAGGCTATCACCAAATCAAGATGAAAGAATCCGACCAGCTCGCGACTTCTTTTATCACACCTTTTGGCATGTATTGTTATACTACTATGCCATTTGGTTTAGGAATGCAGGCGCCACATACCAAAGGTGCATGAACCATGTGTTCGGAGAGCACATCAGCAGAACAGTCGAGGCTTACGTCGATGACATCGTTGTCAAGACAAGGAAGGCTTCCGACCTCCTCTCTGACCTTGAGGTGACGTTCACGTGCCTAAAAGCGAAGAGCGTAAAAATCAATCCCGAGAAGTGTGTCTTCGGAGTCCCCCGAGGCATGCTCCTAGGGTTCATCGTCTCCGAACGAGGCATCGAGGCCAACCCGGAGAAAATCGCGGCCATCACCAACATGGGGCCCATCAAAGATTTAAAAGGGGTACAAAGGGTCATGGGATGCCTTGCGGCTCTGAGCTGCTTCCTCTCGCGCCTTGGCGAGAAAGGATTGCCCTTGTACCGCCTCTTAAGGAAGGCCGAGCGCTTCGCTTGGACTCCCGAGGCCGAAGAAGCCCTCGGAAACTTAAAGGCACTCCTTACTAATGCGCCCATCTTGGTGCCCCCCCCCCCCCCCGCTGCGGGAGAAGCCCTCTTGATTTACATCGCCGCAACCACTCAGGTGGTCAGCGCTACGGTCGTAGTCGAGAGACGAGAAGAGGGGCATGCACTGCTCATCCAGAGGCCAGTCTACTTCATCAACGAGGTGCTATCCGAGACTAAAATCCGCTACCCGCAAATCCAGAAGCTACTATACGCAATAATTCTAACACGGCGAAAGCTGCGACACTACTTCGAGTCTCATCCGGTGACTGTGGTGTCATCCTTCCCCTGGGAGAGATCATCCAGTGCCGAGAGGCCTCGGGTAGGATAGCAAAATGGGCTGTGGAACTCATGGGGGAAACACTTTCATTCGCTCCTCGGAAGGCCATAAAATCCCAAGTCTTGGCCGACTTCCTAGCTGAATGGACCGACACCCAGTTGCCAACGGCTCCAATCCAAGCCGAACTTTGGACCATGTACTTCAATGGGTCGTTGATGAAAACCGGAGCAGGCGCGAGCTTGCTCTTCATCTCACCCCTCAAAGAACATGTGCGTTGCGTAATACGCCTCCATTTTCCGGCGTCAAACAACGTGGCCGAATACGAGGCCTTGGTTAATGGGTTGTGCATCGCCGTCGATAGGGCTGGAAAATAAGCTCGAGGCTCGCGAGCCGGCTCGAGCTCGGAGTGGCTCGGCTCGGCTCGGAGCGGCTCGCGAGCCTCGAACGAGCCGAGCCGAGCCCCTTCTCTGAGCTCGTTTTTGCAGCGAGCCGAGCCGAGCCGGCTCGTTCCAGCTCGCGAGCCGGCTCATGAGCTGGGCAAAAATAACCAATTTATAGAATAATAATGAATATTAGATAATTTTATGGATAATAGCTCATTTTTAGTCTTTGATGATGAATATATTATAATTTATAATTTAAATTACTCATAATGTTGAATGATGATTCCATATTTCAAATTTATATAATGTTAATTCACTAAATAATGCAACAAAAAGTACCAGAATATGGCTCGCGAGCCGAGCCGAGCCGGCTCGCGAGCCAATGTCGAGCCGAGCCGAGCCTCTTTCGCCAGCTCGTGGAATGGACGAGCCGAGCCGAGCCGAGCTCGTTCAGGCACCGAGCCACACCGAGCCGAGCCGAGCCGAGCTCGGCTCGGCTCGTTTCCAGCCCTAGCCGTCGAGCTAGGGGTTCGGCGCCTCGACGCTCGTGGCGACTCGCAGCTCGTTATTGACCAAGTCATGAAGAACTCTCACTGTCGCGACCAAAAAATGGAGGCCTACTGCGACGAAGTTCGGCGCTTGTAAGATAAGTTCTATGGGCTAGAACTCAACCATGTTGCTCGATGATACAAAGAGACTATAGATGAGTTGGCTAAGATAGCCTCGGGACGGACAACGGTTCCCCCGAATGTCTTCTCTAGAGACATATATCAACCATCAATCAAACTCAACGACGCGCCCGAACCCAAGGAGACCTCGGCCCAGCCCGAGGTACCCTCGGCCACCGAGGGTGAGGCCCTGCACGTCGAGGTGGAGCGGAATGGGGTCACACCAGTCCCAAACTGGCAGACCCCTTACCTGGAATATCTCCTCTGGGGAGAACTGCCCCTCGATAAAGCCGAAGCTTGGCGACTGGCTCGGCGCGCCAAGTCGTTCGTTTTACTGGGTGATGAAAAAGAGTTGTACCACCGCAGCCCCTCAGGCATTCTCCAACGATGCATATCCGTCGCCCAAGGACAAGAGCTGTTACAAGAAATACACTCGGGGGCTTGCGGTCACCATGCAGCACCTCGAGCCCTCGTAAGAAACGCTTTCTGACAAGGTTTCTACTGGCCGATAGCAGTGGCCGACGCCACTAGGATTGTACGCTCCTGCCGAGGGTGTCAATTCTACGCGAGACGGACGCACCTGCTCGCTCAAGCCCTACAGATAATACCTATCACTTGGTCGTTTGTCGTGTGGGGTCTGGACCTCGTCGGTCCCTTGCAGAAGGCACCCGGGGGCTTCACGCACCTGCTGGTCGCCGTCGACAAATTCTCCAAGTAGATCGAAGTCCGACCCTTAACCAGCATCGGGTCCGAACAGGCGGTGGCGTTCTTTACAAATATCATCCACCGCTTTGGGATCCCAAACTCCATCATCACTGACAATGGCACGCAATTCACTGGGAAAAAGTTCATAGACTTCTGCGAAGGCCACCACATCTGTGTGGACTGGGCCGCCGTAGCTCACCCAATGACAAATGGGCAGGTAGAGCGCGCCAATGGCATGATTTTGCAGGGGCTAAAACCAAGGATCTACAACGACCTCAACAAGTTTGGCAAGCGGTGGATAAAAGAGCTACCCTCGGTGGTTTGGAGTCTGAGGACGACGCCGAGCCGGGTCACGGGTTTCTCGCCGTTTTTCTAGTCTATGGGGCCGAGGCCATCCTACCCACGGACTTAGAATACGGCTCCCCAAGGACAAAGACATACGACGACCAAAACAACCAGACCAGCCGAGAGGATTCACTGGACCAGCTAGAAGAGGCTCGGGACGTGGCCTTACTATACTCAGCGCGGTATCAGCAGTCTCTGCGACGCTACCACGCCCGAAGGGTTCGGCCCCAAGGCTTTCAGGTGGGAGATTTGGTGCTTCGGCTATGACAAGACGCCCGAGGGCGCCACAAGCTTACTCCTCCCTGGGAAGGGTCGTTCATCATCGCCAAAATTTTGAAGCCTGGGACATACAAGCTGGCCAACGATCAAGGCGAGGTCTACAACAATGCTTGGAACATCGAACAGCTACGTCGCTTTTACCCTTAAAGTGTTTCAAGTCGTTCATGTACCTCAGTCCCTTTACATGTATAAATAAAAAGTCTAGTTGTCAAGGGAGGATCGGCCTTGCCTCAGCAAAAACCGACCCTCCCTAAGGGGCTAGAAGGGGGGAACCCCCTCTGCGTCAAAATTTTCCTCGGAAAAGTTGTGGCGGAACCACCCGAATTATTCCAGCCTAAGTGCCTAAGTCACGCCTCAGGGGCCGTAACACACTTAAATCGGAATAACCCGTCAGTCCCTCAGATCTAGTCTGATAGAGCCACTTAACCAGGATCAAATTCCACAATCTCACTCGAAGATGAGTCACAGAAGAAATACAATAAAACAGGAAACCTCAAATTAAGTGCTGAATTATTACATAGATCGGAGTTTTTGAGTAGCAAATAAGAGTTCACGAAATAAAATGCAGCGGATAATCGATGTCGTCGGTATCGAGGAAATGGGCAAGGCCTAGCCCACTACTCCTCGGAGTGCTCCTCTCCTGCCGGAGCAGCATCCCACTCGACCGTCCAACCCGGTGGCAGGGTGGTAGGCCAAGTCACACCATCAACCATTTCCTGAATGGTACCTGCAAAAAATTGTGCCACAAGCAAGGCTGAGTATACTAATACTCAGCTAGACTTACCCGGTGTGAGGAGTCTACTCCTCTACCTCTAGACTATGCAGCTGTTTGGCTGAGGGGGTTTGGTTTGCCAAAAGCACTAGCTATTTCTAAAATTAATTTTTAGCTTTTCAATTTCTATCATAATTAACTTAGCTAGATTTGCTCCTTCTAAACATTCATGGTGACAATCATTTATTTCAATCAACAAGTTATCTCATGTAACCTCACTTCACTTCTTACTCGATGCAGTACAAGGGGTCAAGCAGTCTCATTAGCTGCGAGAAGCAGACGATTTGAATCGAGTTTTATCCTTGCAAGGTAAACCTAAACACACGACATGTCAGGGTACTCCGACCCCACACATGACAACCGTCCCCATTGATTCCCCGTTCGCGTCCAGGCCTCACAGCCTTGGCATTCAATGCTCCACTGACCCCGGCTGCCGCCGTGCAGTGAACGCACTTGTACCCACCATAGCTAGCATGGGAGACCTAGTCTCAGGTCGCATGAGGGATAAAGTCCGCGCCCGGCTTCACTCAGGTACTAGGTTTAACGGTTACCATTTTCCCGGCATGTGCTTAGTACGTTCAAAAGCTTGACTCAGGTATCCACACATTAATCCTTAATTCTTTTTCCCGTCTCATGGTCAAGGCATCCTCCCTGGATCCAAGTCCATAGACTAACATAGATCCCGTTATCAAGATGAATACAATCAATTCCTGACCTCGCGCGAGTGCTAGAAAAATCACTCGACTTCTACTGAGATCCTGATTAGCAAGCAGCTACTCGACCTAGCATACTAGTATTCATCTCAAAAAGGAATCCTAAGTTCATGCAACTAGAGGTTTCAAGCAACTCCTACACTTAAGTGCACATCACAATCCTACAAGCATTAGATGTAGTAAAGTAGCATATAATAATACGGTTATGCATAAAAACCGGAGCTTGCCTTCAATAGCTGGGGCTGCAGGGAGATCCTCGATAGCAGCATCGGAAGCCTGCTCCTGGTCCTCCTCTTGGACAGATCCTTGCTCGGGGATGAGCACGTACTCTCCGTCGGTGAGATTACAATCTAATGAATGCAATGCGTAAGATATATGCATGATATGATATATGCTTTAGTAATTTCAACTTTTGATGGTGTATGGTCTACTTAAGTTAGATAGAGTTAAACCTTACTTATGTGAGACCTTTGGGTGGTACACTTGGTAAGTTGGGTCAAACTTAGCTAAGTAAGTGGTAGGTTTATTTTCTTTGGGGTTCCACTGAATTCCTTTTTTTAAAGCCTTAGTGAGTTTGACAAGAATTCAAGTTGGACTTATTGGAGTGAGGTTTATTTCTTCTTTCCTTTTTCTTTATTCTCCTTAAGTTTTTGGAGTGGGTTTGAACTACAAGTTGTTTTAATAAAATTCCAAAAATCCTGTAAAAATTACAGTGGCTTATTACTGGTGTATAATTCTCTGTTGCAAAATTTGGGGATCAGAAAGTGAATAGTTTTCTCTGGACAAAATTACCAAGTTTTAGGGCAGAAGGGGCGCTTTGAACTACAACTATTAATTAAAAGTAGGCAATCCTCTAAAACTTATTTTTGTTGGCTTTTAGGTGCTATAACATGACTTGACATAAATTTCTAGTCATTATTACCTATTAGTTATTTTACTAGGGTTTTCTTAAGTTTCTAGCCAAAGGGGTGCTTTCTACTACTACTATATTTGAAAAATATCAAACAACAGACTTCTGATTTTTCTTAGCTTCTATTTTGTGCAAGAGCAATTATTCTGAAGTTTGGCATCTTTTTGCTTAAGGGAAGGGGTGGCATGCATTAATTGGATTAAATGGCCTTTCTTATAAAATATTAGCAATAGGTATTATTTTGCATCTTTTTAATGGGTTTGCATTTTTCTCTGGTGGTCTATCTCATTATTGACCTAGCAAAATTTTATTTGCCCATTATTGCCTTATTATGGGTTATTCATGATTTATTTAGAAAATGACTCATTATCATATTACACTTATTTACCTTACTTAAAATGATGGGCTAGGGTGTTCATTATTTTTGCAGCGGGGTTCTGATGGTTATAAGTCCACTGGATTTTTATTATCAATTTTGGGTCTAGTTTTGTAATTCTAATAATTGATTTCCAGTTGGAATAATGCTAAATAAAACATTTTATTTTAAAACTGATTTGGACTAAAGGTATCTTTATTTTTTCTAGGTTCTCTGTTACTTAAGCAAACTAGGAAAAATAATTTCACTCACTGTTCATTAATTTCTAATGTCTTTTTGATTTTCCTAAGTTTTGGGCAGAAATGGTTTTTAATGAATATTTACACTATATTCTTCAATACTGGGGTTCCTACTATTTTTAAACAGTGTCTAAATGAGGTTTGAATACCTACAAATTTTCTTAGGTTTAGCACAGAAGAAAAACTATTTTTCCTTACTTAAACAAGGTTGGTCAGTTTCTGTTTTTAATTTGAAACTCTAAAAATTAGAACAGAAAGCATAGGGTTTATTATTTTTAAATGATAGTTCATAATATTTAGCAAAATTAGTTTGACAGCTTTTGATTAAGAATTCATCAAGTTATGGATTTTCTAAGTTCTCTGGTTATTTAAAAAGATTAACAGAATTGATTAAATGGAAAACTACTTTGCACTGGGGTCCCTGGCGGGTGTTTCAAGTTTTTCCTCACGAATCAGTCCCTGGGCTACTATTCACATGAGACACTGACATTGCAGAAAACCCCCCGGGTTCTTCTAATCCTAACCTGAGGTACTTCTCCTAACTTAAACAGTGCCCGCGGCGGAAGAAAGGGTGGAGGGGCTTACCGGCGACGAGATTGCTCCGGTGAGGTGGTCGAGGACGTAGGGGAGGTCTCGGAGATCACAACGATGTGCGGGTCGCCGTCGGGGGTGGTCGGAGTTGGCCGGTCCGCGTGCGCAGGCGGGGGAGCTCGTCGGCGGCGAGGAGTCCGGCCTATCCAGGGCGAAATTGACCAATCAAACGGGTCAGAGAGCTTCACCAGGGATCAAGGAAGGTGCGCGCGCGAGGAATTGAAGAATGGCTCACCGGAGAGCTCGGTCCACGCGTGCAGGCGGGCGACCGAAGTCCGGCGAGGGTGATCTCGGGCTTCCGGTGAAGTTCTGCCGGGTCCGAGGGCTTGGGGAGCTTCACGGGCCTATGACGGAGCTAACCAAAGCACTGGCGCAACTTGAGGGCTACTGGAGTGGGCTGGCCACGGTGGCCGAAGCTCTGGCGGCAATGGCGGGCGGAAAAGAGCTCGCCGGAGCTAAGGAGGGGTGGCTGGCCGGTGATGGTGAGCGCGGGGTGAAGTGAGGCACGCCCGGGGAGGCTTTATAGGCGCGGGCGGGCACGACCGAGGGCAAGGGCGCGCGGCGGACTTGACCGAACGCCGGGGCGAGCGCGCGCGCGCGGGTTGGGCGAGCGCCGGCGTGCCGACCAGGGTCGAACACGTGTGCCCGTGCGTTCTGCCCAAGTTCTGGCGCGTGTGGTCACTCATCCGAGCCTGCTCTCGCCTTGGTCAGTGCACAAAACCTCTTCTCCTCCCTACAAGCTACCGATCTTGTGTGGGGGTCATAGGATTTTGCCTACTTGTTGTAGAGATATAGAGCCCGGAAATCCGGTTTGTCTCCCTCCTCAAATCCGAGGCAAATCCAAGGTTTTGTCGTGTCTAGGGCTCGCGTCCCAATGCCATCTTCTGGCATGCGACAGAGGGGTTAGTTAGGCACGTTTTTGTTAATGGGGCCATTAGGATTTGAGTTAGGGATCAAGGTGAACACGCTTGATCTTTGGCTCAAGGTCTGAAATTCAGAATTCTAAAATTCAGAATTTCCTATTGAGTCCCCACATGAGAAGCTTGCTTGGGGTTTTATTTGAATTATTTTGGCCAAGCTTCTTCAATCTTTATTGTTGCTTATTAAATATACTTCAATGTTTATAATTGGCCCAAGCCATGATTTTAAATTTTTCATACCCTTTTCCCCATTCTCTTGGATTTTGCTCAGAGGGCCCAATTAGGGTTTTTGTTGGGGTTGCACATTTTGCCTTTTTGAAAAACCCAAATGTTTTGAACATGATACTTCTAAGTATAGGCTTGGTGGATCTTTTATTCTTAAGTCAATTTGATGTTCATACTTAAATTTGGTTCACATAAGATGATGGTTCATGGGTTAGCACTTTGAGAGAAACCCTAGGTGACACTGGGGTGTCACAGCCTTCCCCCTTAAAGGAATCTCGTCCCGAGATTCGGGCCAGAGTCCTCCCGGGGTGAAGCGAAGGGTGAGACTTATAGGAAGTGGGTGATTAGTGTTATTATTAGAGCAAACTGCTCTTCGAATGTCATTCTCTTTGCAACTTTAGAAGGAAGTCCTTCTTAAATTTGTTTCATGATTACTTTATCCTGAATTAAGATTATATCTTTGGAATTTTATATTCGAAGGGCAGGAGGAGGGGTTGGGTGTGATTACGTACCAGCTTCCTTAGGTAGGCAATCGGGGAAGTTGGATCTCAAGAATTCCTCGGTTTCCCAAGTAGCTTCTTCCTCTGAGTGATTACTCCACTGGACCTTGTACATCTTGATCGATTAGCCCGAGTTGATCTTTCCTTGCAATCCAGAATCTTGGAAGGGTACTCTTGGTACGACAGATCTGGTTCTATCTCCAATTCTGGCTCTGCTATGATCTCGGTCGGCAATCGAACACACTTCTTTAGCTGAGATACATGGAACACACTGTGAATGGCGGACATTTTTGAAGGTAACTTCAACTTATATGCCACGGGTCCACATGCTTCAATGATCTCATAAGGTCCAATGTAACGAGGGGCTAGCTTGCCTTTAATTCCAAACCTCTGCACTCCCTTGGTGGGTGATACCTTGAGGTACACGAAATCTCCCACCTCGAACTGGAGAGGTTTTCTTCTTCTATCATGGTAACTCTTCTGCCTAGCCTGAGCAGCTTCTAGATTCTTCCTGATTAGTTTGACCTTCCTTTCGGCTTCAGTCACTAAGTCAGGTCCAAAAACTCCTCTTTCTCCAGGCTGAGACCAATTGAGTGGTGTCCTGCACCTTCTTCCATAGAGAGCTTCGAAGGGTGCCATCTTTAGGCTAGATTGGTAACTGTTGTTATAAGCAAACTTGCCAAGGAGAGGTGCTTATCCCAGTTCTTGCCACAATCGATCGCACAAGCTCTCAGCATATCTTCTAGAATCTGCTTTACCCTTTCCGTCTGACCATCAATCTGTGGGTGATAAGCTGAACTTCTGATTAGCTTAGTTCCCAAAGACTCCTGCAGTTATTCCCAAAATCTGGCAACAAATTGGGCTCCTCGATCAGAAACAATGGTCCAAGGTAATCCGTGCAAACACATGATCCGGTCAATATACAATTCTGCATACTTCTGAGCCTTATCAGTGGTGTGCACAGGAAGAAAATGTGCCATTTTCGTCAGTCGATCCATAATAGCCCAAATCGAATCATGATGACGAGAGGTGTTGGGCAGACCCACAATGAAATCCATACTAATGTCATCCCATTTCCACGAAGGTATAGATAGGGGTTGCAAGGCTCCAGCTGATTTCAAGTGGCTTGCCTTTACCCTCTGACAGGTGTCACATTCCGATACATACTGGGCTATCTCCCTCTTCATTCTGGTCCACCAATACAAAGGCTTCAGGTCATGGTACATTTTGGTGCTTCCCGGATGCATAGAGAATTTGGAGAGATGAGCCTCATCCAAAATTTTCCTCTTGAGGTCCTGGTTTTTAGGAATCGCCAATCTGCTTTTGAACCATAACACACCCTTTTCGTCTTGGCGGAAACAACTATACTTCTCAGTCTTCTGATGGAGATTCTTCTTGATGATCTGCACTCCCTTGTCACTGAGCTGGGCCATGATGATCTGGTCTTGCAAGGCTGGCTCAACAGAAATGTGAGACAACGAACCAGAAGGAATCACTTCTATTTGCATCTTGCTCAACTCATCACACAAGGTGTTAATGCGAGAATCCATCAGAATACAATTGCATTGCAACTTCCGACTCAAGGCATCCGCTACCACATTGGCCTTTCCTGGGTGATAATGTACCTCGAGGTCATAATCCTTGATCAGCTCTAGCCATCTTCTCTGCCTCATGTTGAGATCAGCCTGAGTAAAGATGTACTTAAGGCTCTTATGATCAGTGAAGATGTTGCAGTGGGTCCCCATTAAATAGTGCCTCCACATTTTTAATGCATGAACCACTGCTGCCAACTCGAGGTCATGAGTGGGATAATTTTGCTCATGAGGCCTGAGTGCTCTTGAGGCATAAGCAATGACTCGGTTGTCTTGCATTAAGACACAACCTAGTCCAGTGCCAGAGGCATCACAATATACATCAAAAGGCTTGCTGTTGTCGGGTTGCGCTAACACTGGTGCTGTGGTCAGATGCTGCCTTAATGCATGGAAGGCATCTTCGCACTTCTGACTCCAAACAAACTTGGCTTCTTTCTTCAGCAACTTAGTTATAGGCTTCGCAATTCGAGAGAAATCCGGAATAAATCTTCGGTAATAACCAGCTAATCCTAGAAAACTCCGAATCTGACGGACAGTCGTTGGTGGCTTCCAGTTCATTGCCTCTTGCACTTTATCAGGATCAACAGCTATTCCTGCCTGAGAGATAGTGTGACCCAAGAATTTGATTTCCTTCAGCCAAAAATCACACTTGGACAACTTGGCATAAAGGTGGTGCTCTCGCAGACGTTGAAGTACTACATGCAAATGCCCGGCATGTTCTTCTTCGTTCCTTGAGTACACCAAGATATCATCGATGAAAACCACTACGAATTTGTCCAATTCAGGCATGAAAACAGAATTCATTAGATACATGAAATATGCTGGTGCATTTGTCAGCCCGAATAACATCACCAAAAATTCATATAGCCCGTATCTGGTTGAGAATGCCGTCTTCGAAATATCGCTTGCTCGTATCTTGATCTGATGGTAGCCAGAGCGAAGGTCTATTTTGGAAAACACCTTGGCCCCGACCAACTGGTCAAAAAGAACATCAATACGAGGCAAAGGATACTTGTTCTTGATAGTTACCGCATTAAGATGGCGGTAATCTATACACAGCCTCAAGCTTTCATCCTTCTTCTTCACAAATAGTGCTGGACATCCCCAAGGCGAAGTACTTGGGCGAATAAATCCCTTATCCAGCAACTCTTGCAATTGCTTCTTCAATTCTGCCAACTCAGCGGGTGGCATTCGGTAGGGCCTCTTGGAAATTGGTGCCGTTCCCGGTTGCAACTCGATGGCAAATTCAATATCCCAGTCCGGTGGCATTCTTGGCAATTCATCAGGAAAGACGTCTGCATACTCGCAGACCACTGGGATCTTTTTCAGAGGTAACTCCGTCATAGAGAAAGCACATGACTGAGTAGAACTCTGACTAGACAGAATTAAGGTGAAGTTCCCACAGAACGGAGAATTAACTTCCACGGTACGGCTGGCTACATCAAGCACAACTTGGTGCAAGGTCATCCAATTAGCTCCCAGAATAATGTCCACATTTTCCAAACCCAACACAAGAAGAGTGGTTTTGACAATGTGGCTCCCTAGTTGAATAGGCACACTTTGGTTTAATTGATTAGTTGAAATTTTACCCCCAGGTGTGACTATCATGAATGACCCTTTTGAGTGAGAGAATGGCAGTTCACATTTAGCACTAAACTTCTGGCTAATGAAACTATGAGATGCACCAGAATCAAACAGAATTAAAGCAGGCTGATTATAAACTGAAAAGATACCGGTCATGATAGGAGCTCCCTCAGGTACTTCCTCCAGAGTAGTGAAGTTGAGCTTCCCTTGCCTGACTTGTACCTTCTGCTTTCTTCCCTTGTCTTGATTTGGTGCTGGCATCTGCCTCTGCTGGTTCCTGGGACAATTCTTGGCATAGTGGCCCACATTGCCACAAGTGAAACACTTGTTCCCATTGCCCTGGCGGAACTGCTGCTGCTGCGGAGGCTGATTGTTCCTTGGAGCGGGAGCTGGAAAGCGGTT
Source organism: Zea luxurians (assembly GCA_029449295.1). Lineage (NCBI taxonomy): Eukaryota > Viridiplantae > Streptophyta > Magnoliopsida > Poales > Poaceae > Zea > Zea luxurians. The sequence goes on from JAOPSE010001246.1 coordinate 143,768, forward strand.
GGGTGCCGGCTGCTGCTGCTGAGGTGGCCTGATCACCCATCTGCCTGCCTGCTGCTGGAAACCCCTGCTCTGATTGTGAGAAACAATCCAGAACCTCTGGGCCTGAGCGGATGGTGCTGCCATTGGTGCCTTTCTCTTCTTCTCTGCCCGGTGTGCTACAATGCAATCCTCCTGGGAGATGGCCAGGTTGACCAACTCATTGAAGCTATCAGCCCGGAAAGTGTTGAGTCGTTCCCGCAGCTTGGTATTAAGACCCCTGCGGAAGCGGTCTCTCTTCTTCTCATCTGAATCAGCATGGTACCCTGCATACTGGCATAGGTCATTGAAGGCTTGCGCATACTGCAGTACCGTGCGGGTTCCTTGATTAAGGGCCAGAAATTCATTCAGCTTCCGATCAAGAATGCCAGCTGGGATGTGGTGTCCTCTGAAGGCAGTCTTGAATTCCTCCCAAGACACCTCACGATCAGTGGGGAGCATAGCACAGAAGTGGTCCCACCAAGTCCGAGCAGATCCGCGAAGCTGCTGTGCGACGAAGCGAGTCTTGGTAGCATCAGGGCAGTCTCCCGTGAGGAGGGGAAACTTGGACTCAACGACGCGAAGCCATACGTTGGCGTCCAACAGATCCTCTGCCTTGGTGAACAAGGGTGGCTGCGTGCTCAGAAACTCCTGGTAAGTTGCCATTGCCGGGGGTTGCTGATGCTGACCTCCACCATGCTGCTGAGGGTGGGGCTGGCGCTGCAAGAGCTGTCGCAGAATCTCATTCTGCTGGGCCATCAGCTCCTGCACTGTGGGAGCTGGAGGAGGTGGCGGGGGAACCTGCTCGTTATGCCCGCGACGCTGCCTAGCTGCTATCTGAAAATAGAGATTGCCGCCATTGTTATCCCAACTCACAGTTTCGAACGACAAGATATCATCTCATATGGAAGGGAAAAAATGCCATAGTCATAATATTAGGTTCGAAATGAAGATAACATGGTGACAAACATCCCATAGATTTCAAAGGTTCACAGGGTTACATCAATCAGGGGAAGGTACCCGTAAGCCTAGTCCAAAATCTGACATTAACTAAGCTCGCATAGGTTTCTATCCGCCTAAAAGTGTCGAAGTGACTGTTTAACCTTGAGCGGTGGAAGCGACACTGGATACGGGTGAAGGAGGCATCGCGGAGGTAGTCCCATTGGCACCAGGGGCTGGTCCTAGCTCCTCAGGAGCCTCTTCTCCCTCGCTTCCGGCTTCATTGGCCTCCATCTCCAAGTGGTGCATGTCCAGGTGGTCATTCGCTTCTTCGAGTTCCCTCTGCACATCGTGAAGCTAGTTCTCCAAGACATCAATGGTGTTGTCTCGGATCTCCACCTGCTGCTCCAAGGTGGTAATGCGCTGGCTCAGCCTTTCCACCTACAGATCCTTCTCTACCAACTCGGTGGATAAATCGACCACAAAATCTTCCCGACTGTCGAGAGTGAGCTTGGCGGTCTGAGCGATGTTAGCAAGGTGTGCCATAGCGTCGCTCTGAAGGGCCTGAAGGCAGTACAGCGCACTCATGCACTGAACGGTGACCCTCCCAACTAAGTCAGGATACATTGCCCACACATCCTTCACATGGCTCACGCGGTTACACCACATGGGATCATCTCTCTTCTCCGCAGGGAAGAGTCCCGAGGGGTGCATCACCATCTCCAGGGGATGGTAGCCACAAAAAGTCGTTAGAGTCTTCATGGCTGCTGCTTCGATAGTGTCATCCGTCCTAAGTCCAATCGTCTCAGAATCAAGAGAACGCTAACCCGGCTGAAGGGGATGAGCCTCCAAAGTCAGCCAGACCCAACAACGAGGTACCCGATGCTCCTCATACAACTGCATTGTGTACAAAGGGGGCGTAGGGTAACCGGCGGAGTAAAGCACTTCCCACAAGATGGAAGTAATGCCATCGCGGGAAAGGAAGTCAGAACTGAAACGAGTGTCTCCTCCATTGGCGGGGATGGGTGAATTCATCTGCGGAAGGGAACCAAAGGTAAAGATTATGGTGGAAGGAAAAAGAAAAAGAGAGCCCGGATGGTTTTAAAGATAGTGGGTTAGCTCAAGTTTTTAATTCCTCTTTGTGTTTATAATGCATGCATGCTGGAAGTAACGTTGCCTCTCCAAACAATAGGGTGCTCTTAGGGCATCCCTAAAAAATATAAGTACTGGCCCTCAGGGCCTAATTAGTTAGCCACCTATTTCTCCCTCTATGCCTAAGGCCTTTCGTCCTAGGGCTAGCGGTCTAGTCCTGACGATTCTTAGCAGTTTCTAGGCAAGTTTTAGATTTTGAAAATTGGTATTCATGGTTTATTGTCCTTCTCTGTGGTGGAATTTGCTCCGATACCAGCTATGGCGGAACCACCCGAATTATTCCAGCTTAAGTGCCTAAGTCACGCCTCAGGGGCCGTAACACACTTAAATCGGAATAACCCGTCAGTCCCTCAGATCTAGTCTGATAGAGCCACTTAACCAGGATCAAATTCCACAATCTCACTCGAAGGTGAGTCACAGAAGAAATACAATAAAACAGGAAACCTCAAATTAAGTGCTGAATTATTACATAGATCAGAGTTTTTGAGTAGCAAATAAGAGTTCACGAAATAAAATGCAGCGAATAATCGATGTCGTCGGTATCGAGGAAATGGGCAAGGCCTAGCCCACTACTCCTCGGAGTGCTCCTCTCCTGCCGGAGCAGCATCCCACTCGACCGTCCAACCCGGTGGCAGGGTGGTAGGCCAAGTCACACCATCAACCATTTCCTGAATGGTACCTGCAAAAAATTGTGCCACAAGCAAGGCTGAGTATACTAATACTCAGCAAGACTTACCCGGTGTGAGGAGTCTACTCCTCTACCTCTAGACTATGCAGCTGTTTGGCTAAGGGGGTTTGGTTTGCCAAAAGCACTAGCTGTTTCTAAAATAAATTTTTAGCTTTTCAATTTCTATCATCATTAACTTAGCTAGATTTGCTCCTTCTAAACATTCATGGTGACAATCATTTAGTTCAATCAACAAGTTATCTCATGTAACCTCATTTCACTTCTTACTCGATGCAGTACAAGGGGTCAAGCAGTCTCATTAGCTGCGAGAAGCAGACGATTCGAATCGAGTTTTATCCTTGCAAGGTAAACCTAAACACACGGCATGTCCGGGTACTCCGACCCCACACATGACAACCGTCCCCATCGATTCCCCGTTCGCGTCCAGGCCTCACCGCCTTGGCATACAATGCTCCACTGACCCCGGCTGCCGCCGTGCAGTGACCGCACTTGTACCCACCATAGCTAGCATGGGAGACCCAGTCTCAGGTCGCATGAGGGATAAAGTCCGTGCCCGGCTTCACTCAGGTACTAGGTTTACCGGTTACCATTTTTCCCGGCATGTGCTTAGTACGTTCAAAAGCTTGACTCAGGTATCCACACATTAATCCTTAATTCTTTTTCCCGTCTCATGGTCAAGGCATCCTCCCTGGATCCAAGTCCATAGACTAACATAGATCCCGTTATCAAGATGAATACAATCAATTCCTGACCTCACGCGAGTGCTAGAAAAATCACTCGACTTCTACCGAGATCCTGATTAGCAAGCAGCTACTCGACCTAGCATACTAGTATTCATCTCAAAAAGGAATCCTAAGTTCATGCAACTAGAGGTTTCAAGCAACTCCTACACTTAAGTGCACATCACAATCCTACAAGCATTAGGTGTAGTAAAGTAGCATATAATAATACGATTATGCATAAAAACCGGGGCTTGCCTTCAATAGCTGGGGCTGCAGGGAGATCCTCGATAGCAGCCTCGGAAGCCTCCTCCTGGTCCTCCTCTTGGACAGATCCTTGCTCGGGGATGAGCATGTACTCTCCGTCGGCGAGATTATAATCTAATGAATGCAATGCGTAAGATATATGCATGATATGATATGTGCTTTAGTAATTTCAACTTTTGATGGTGTATGGTCTACTTAAGTTAGATAGAGTTAAACCTTACTTATGTGAGACCTTTGGGTGGTACACTTGGTAAGTTGGGTCAAACTTAGCTAAGTAAGTGGTAGGTTTATTTTCTTTGGGGTTCCACTAAATTCCCTTTTTTTAAAGCCTTAGTGAGTTTGACAAGAATTCAAGTTGGACTTATTGGAGTGAGGTTTATTTCTTCTTTCCTTTTTCTTTATTCTCCTTAAGTTTTTGGAGTGGGTTTGAACTACAAGTTGTTTTAATAAAATTCTAAAAATCCTGTAAAAATTACAGTGGCTTATTACTGGTTTATAACTCTTTGTCTCAAAATTTGGGGATCAGAAAGTGAATAGTTTTCTCTGGACAAAATTATCAAGTTTTAGGGCAGAAGGGGTGCTTTGAACTACAACTATTAATTAAAAGTAGGCAATCCTCTAAAACTTATTTTTGCTGACTTTTAGGTGCTATAACATGACTTTACACAAATTTCTAGTCATTATTACCTATTAGTTATTTTACTAGGGTTTTCTCAAGTTTCTAGCCAAAGGGGTGCTTTCTACTACTACTATATTTAAAAAATATCAAACAACAGACTTCTGTTTTTTCTTAGCTTCTATTTTGTGCAAGAGCAATCATTCTGAAGTTTGGCATCTTTTTACTTAAGGGAAGGGGTGACATGCATTAATTGGATTAAATGGCCTTTCTTATAAAATATTAGCAATAGGTATTATTTTGCATCTTTTTAATGGGTTTGCATTTTTCTCTGGTGGTCTATCTCATTATTGACCTAGCAAAATTTTATTTGCCCATTATTGCATTATTATGGGTTATTCATAATTTATTTAGAAAATGACTCATTATCATATTACACTTATTTACCTTACTTAAAATGATGGGCTAGGGTGTTCATTATTTTTGCAGCGGGGTTATGGTGGTTATAAGTCCACTGGATTTTTATTATCAATTTTGGGTCTGGTTTTGTAATTCTAATAATTGATTTCCAGTTGGAATAATGCTAAATAAAACATTTTATTTTAAAACTGATCTGGACTAAAGGTTTCTTTATTTTTCCTAGGTTCTCTATTACTTAAGCAAACTAAGAAAAATAATTTCACTCACTGTTCATCAATTTCTAATGCCTTTTGATTTTCCTAAGTTTTGGGCAGAAATGGTTTTTAATGAATATTTACACTATATTCTTCAATACTGGGGTTCCTACTATTTTTAAACAGTGTCTAAATGAGGTTTGAATACCTACAAATTTTTTTAGGTTTAGCACAGAAGAAAAACTAATTTTCCTTAATTAAACAAGGTTTGGTCAGTTTCTGTTTTTAATTTGAAACTCTAAAAATTAGAACAGAAAGCATAGGGTTTATTATTTTTAAATGATAGTTCATAATATTTAGGATCTAGCAAAATTAGTTTGATAGCTTTTGATTAAGAATTCATCAAGTTATGGATTTTCTAAGTTCTCTGGTTATTTAAAAAGATTAACATAATTGATTAAATGGAAAACTACTTTGCACTGGGGTCCCTGGCGGGTGTTTCAAGTTTTTCCTCACGAATCAGTCCCTGGGCTACTATTCACATGAGACGCTGACATTGCAGAAAACCTCCCGGGTTCTTCTAATCCTAACCCGAGGTCCTTCTCCTAACTTAAACAGTGCCCGCGGCGGAAGAAAGGGTGGAGGGGCTTACCGGCGGCGAGATTGCTCCGGTGAGGTGGTCGAGGACGTAGGGGAGGTCTCGGGGATCACAACAATGTGCGGGTCGCCGTCGGGGGTGGTCGGAGTTGGCAGGTCCGCGTGCGCAGGCGGGGGAGCTCGTCGGCGGCGAGGAGTCCGGCCTATCCAGGGCGAAATTGACCAATCAAATGGGTCAGAGAGCTTCACCAGGGATCAAGGAAGGTGTGCGCGCGAGGAATTGAAGAATGGCTCACCGGAGAGCTCGATCCACGCGTGCAGGCGGGCGACCGAAGTCCGGCGAGGGTTATCTCGGGCTTCCGGTGAAGTTCTGCCGGGTCCGAGGGCTTGGGGAGCTTCACGGGCCTATGGCGGAGCTAACCGAAGCACTGGCGCGACTTGAGGGCGACTGGAGTGGGCTGGCCACGGTGGCCGAAGCTCTGGCGGCAATGGCGGGCGGAAAAGAGCTCGCCGGAGCTAAGGAGGGGTGGCTGGCCGGTGATGGTGAGCGCGGGGTGAAGTGAGGCGCGCCCGGGGAGGCTTTATAGGCGTGGGCGGGCATAGTCGAGGGCAAGGGCGCGCGGCGGACTTGACCGAACGTCGGGGCGAGCGCGCGCGTGGGTTGGGCGAGCGCCGGCGTGCCGACCAGGGTCAAACACGTGTGCCCGTGCGTTCTGCCCAAGTTCTGGCGCGTGTGGTCACTCATTCGAGCCTGCTCTCGCCTTGGTCAGTGCACAAAACCTCTTCTCCTCCCTACAAGCTACCGATCTTGTGTGGGGGTCATAGGATTTTGCCTACTGGTTGTAGAGATATGGAGCCCGGAAATCCGGTTTGTCTCCCTGCTCAAATCCGAGGCAAATCCAAGGTTTTGTCGTGTCTAGGGCTCGCGTCCCAATGCCATCTTCTGGCATGCGACAGAGGGGTTAGTTAGGCACGTTTTTGTTAATGGGGCTATTAGGATTTGAGTTAGGGATCAAGGTGAACACGCTTGATCTTTGGCTCAAGGTCTGAAATTCAGAATTCTGAAATTCAGAATTTCCTATTGAGTCCCCACATGAGAAGCTTGCTTGGGGTTTTATTTGAATTATTTTGGCCAAGCTTCTTCAATCTTTATTGTTGCTTATTAAATATACTTCAATGTTTATAATTGGCCCAAGCCATGATTTTAAATTTTTCATACCCTTTTCCCCATTCTCTTGGATTTTGCTCAGAGGGCTCAATTAGGGTTTTTGTTGGGGTTGCACATTTTGCCTTTTTGAAAAACCCAAATGTTTTGAACATGATACTTCTAAGTATAGGCTTGGTGGATCTTTTATTCTTAAGTCAATTTGATGTTCATACTTAAATTTGGTTCACATAAGATGATGGTTCATGGGTTAGCACTTTGAGAGAAACCTTAGGTGACACTGGGATGTCACAAAAGTTTTCTACCGAAACGACTTTCATGCCTTTCGACTATATCGATAACGGAATCCTAAAAACGAGCGAGAGAGACTTTGAACGGCAAGGCCGTCGAAGCCGAGGGACTCCTACGCCTCCGGGATATGGATACCTCACTCATCACCTTCCGCGAAAAGTAACTCGCGCCCGAATAAGTGATTCTGCTACCGAACAAGTCATAACGCTCGAAACAAGAGGAAAGAAAACGCAGCTTTATACTCTAACACAAAAAATGTTTAGGCCTTAGCGGCCGCAAGAAACATACACATACTTAGAATAAACTGTTCCCCATCAGGCTCAGGTGTCGGCAGGGGGATGAGCAGCACCCTCGTCGTCGTTCCTACCCGCGGTGGAATCTGGCCCGGCCTCGGACGGTGAGACAGGCGGAAGGATCTCCACCTCAAAAAAGGAAGCCAACGCCGCACCTGGGCCCTCGGTAGCCGCATCAAGCCTTTGGACCTCTGCTAGGGTAGCGTCCTCGTCATCAGGTAGGCAGTAGCCTTCGCTGACCCACTCCAAATCCACGTCGTAGTGGGAAGCGAGGACGGCGAAGGCCCGCCTAACGCCATGGTGCAGCGCCCCGCGGAGTCTACTGCGCACGTGGCCGCCCAAGGCCCGCAGGCGACTCTGGGGGGAGCTGCCCGAGGGGACATCGTCGAGGCCAAAGGTCCGGCAGAAGGCCGAGATGGCCTCGGACATGGCTATGCGGTCGACCTCTTTCTGCTCAGCCGCCTGGGCAAGCGCCTTGCAGTTCTTAACGGACTCGTCGAGAGCCGCCTCGAACCCTAAAGACAGCCGAACGATATTCTTCAGACACGAAGAAAAGGATGAAGCTAAAACAAAGTCGCAAAGCAGGCAAAACATACCTTCGGCCCGGGCACGCTGCTGTGAGACCATGGCTTGGGTGGACTGGGCAGACCCAACAGCCACGGCCAGGCCCTCCACAAGGGTCCCGGCCCGAGCGGTCGCCTCGGCTCTAGAAGGGGGGAACCCCCTCTGCGTCAAAATTTTCCTAGGAAAAGTTTTCTACCGAAACGACTTTCGTGGCTTTCGACTATATCGATAGTGGAATCCTAAAACGACAAGAGAGACCTCGAACGACAAGGCCGACCGAGCCAAGGGACTCCTACGCCTTCGGGATACAGATACCTTACTCATCACCTTCCGTGAAAGGTAGCTCACGCTCGGATAAGTGATTCTGCTACCGACGAACAAGTCCCAATGCTTGAAATAAGAGGAAAGAAACACGACTTTATACTCAAATACCCAAACGTTCAGGCCTCAGCAGCCACAGAAAACAAACACACATACTTGGGATAACTATGCTACGTCGACAGCACCCTCGGCAGTTTTCCCGACCCACGACAGATGTCTTAGTACTTAAAGCAATTACATTTTGCTCTCAGGCAAATGCCATTACATTCTCTTACAAACGGGACCCCAGCTCCATTCCCGCAGGAATGAACTACCTCCACACCGGAAGGGCTGCAAGATAACAAACTCCAAGCGGCTCACCGGCGACCACTGCACCAGCAGCGACAACGACCTCCGCCTCGGGTGGCTAGACAACAGCAACGATTGCCCCAGGTTAAACGCTACTGTGAAAAGGCTCTCGCCCCCGTCCCCACACGGGGGCGAGAACAAGCCATTAAAGCCAAAGAGCCGAAGGTCCGGCCACAGGTGGCACTGACGGTCTCATCGACAGAGGCAACCACCTCTGCAGTGGGAAGCCTCACCTATGGCGGCCACCACCTCAGCACCGATGACAGCGGCCACCTGTGCACCGATGCGGGCCCGGCGAATGGCGACCGCCCCAGCGTGCACAAGGAGGTCCTCGCTCCCGTCCTCGCCACGGAGTGAGGATAAGACCATCCAGGAACGTGGACACCGCCCTTGCGGCGTACGACGTCTTGTACGACCCCCCCGGTGTGGTCGGCGGCGCGGGACAGGCCGTGGACGCGGCCGACCTGTGCATGGCGCGACCGTCGCCCGTGCGGTGGACGGATAGCCACACCCCGACAAGGCAACAGGTGGCAGTTTGCCTCCTCCGCAAGGCTGGCGAACGCCCTTCTCCCCCGAATGCTGGAGGAAGAAGCGGGTTGCTAGCCCGTGCGGAAGGCAGGACCCCAACTCGGCTTGCCCTTGCCCCCAGCACGGATGATGAACATCCTTGAAGCTGAGGGCAGGGGGGAGGCCACAGCCCGACTCGCTCTTCTCCGCCACAAGGCTAGTGGTCATCATTCTGGGCGACCACTGGCGGGGAACTGCAGCCGGGCTGCATGATGAAAATCCTTGAAGCTGAGCGATGACTAAAGAGCGCCAACCCCCACGAGGTCGTGCTCCTCCAACAGCAGCAAGAAGAAGGCAACACCGGTGCACTCTATCTGGAGGCCCGGAAGATGGAAAGACGTGATGAATGCGAGAAGAGCAAAGGCATGGCTACTGCCCGAGAGGTCGATCCCTTTTTAAAGATAGATCTCCCCACTCACACCCAAAGCATCACGGGCAAAGTCTCCCCCGATGTGCTCCAAGGTTCCCGCCCTACGACGCGGGGGCTAGGTCCCACATGTCATACAATCTGACCCGAAATGCGAAGATGGCGAACCGCCGCACACGAAGCATGCAACCACCCCGCGGTTAAGCGCTCTCTCATCCTCGCCGAAACCAGCGGTCGAAAAGGCGGACCGCCACGCAAGAAGCGCGCGACCGCACCACGGTTGTGCACCCTTTTAGCTTCGTTGCAACTAGCGGTCCAGCATGGGGGCCCGGGCCCACATGTCATGTAACCGGCACACTGGTTACCACGTGCAAAGAAACCGCACCGCCACTTATGCCAATGCCGCGTCTTCTCGGGACTACAGAACCAGTGCAGCGACTCGAGGCAGCCCAGCGCATGGCCCAACAGTGCCAATCAAGTGTGACGGTCACGGGTCAGTCAGCCGTGGGGATAGACATGATGGTTGGTATGACCATAGGTGGACCGACAGTAATTGCAGCAACAGACATACGGAAGCAGCGGTCCAACCACCAACCAGGCCTTGGTCCCACACACACAGGCTCGCATCCTCCCCCGAAGTGGCAGGAGAGCCCTCTCCTACAGCATAAAGACGACGCACCTGTGTTCTGTTCCTCGAACGACTCGTGCGTGCGCAACAGATAACCCGCGAGTCGCCCGTCCCGTCGCATTAACTCCCTAGCAGGACACACGTCTCCTCTGGCAGGCGGGCGGGCGCCGTTTCGCCTCCGTCATGATGACTACCTCAAAAAAGGTGTGCCACACTGTTTCGAAATATCTCCTTTCTTCCTTTCCTCTCTCTCTCTCTCTCCGCAGGGATCGAGAAAGAGGACATTTCGAAGGAGTCCTTCGCAGCAAAGGAGACGGGCCCCGAGCCCTCCTACTGATCAGGGGTTCGAAGGTTGCGCCTCGCGGGGTTCGGCGGTCGCCCCAGAGCACTCGGGCTCCGAGCCCTTTACTGATCAGGGGTTCGAAGGCTGGCCCCTCGAAGGGATTCGACAGCCGCCCCAGAACATGCAGAGTCAGTTATGACCCTGGGTACGTCCGTTACATGGCCAAGGCTCGGGCTACGCTCCCGAGGTACCCTAAGACATTTTCGAGACCAGCGGGAACGGTTTGTAATGGAATCCCACTGAAGGGAGGCACCGAGCCCTCAGACTCTATCGAATGGGTCCGGGTCTAGCAAATCACCTGCAGGTACTTTTGGAGCGTGCCTATGGGCCACTAGCCGACCCTTATCGAACAGGGCTCGGGCGTCCGCTCGGATTACCCAATAGCAACTCACCGGAAACACCATGTTCAGCGCCCGCCGAGGGTAGCATGGCGCGTTCCCCCCTCCTCCTTGCGGAAAGGCGACGAAGGGGCGTACAATAAAAAGCCAAGACGGTCCTTGATCGTCCTCTCACTCCGTGCAGAGGCTCGGAGGCTGCTCTCGCGCTAGGCTACGACCAAATTGTTGACCACGTTGACAAACCAGCTTAAAAACTCGGAGCCTAACCATGCGCCCGGGCTGCGGCCAGGCCGCATGAGGGAACAACAAGGCTGACCGAGGAATCACAAGAAGAATTAAGACCTTAGAGGAGTCAAACCACTCCTCCGAGGCCTCGTGGGCTACACCCGACAGGTGCGCTTGCGCGCATCCATCAGAACAAAATATAACCGAGAAAGGCTAATCCCCTTGCAAAAAAATCCGGCAGAACCTCCAAGCGAGTCCCTACACTCCCTTTGAGGCTCGAGGCTACTGTTGGGTACCATAATTAGGGGTACCCCTAATACTCCTAAGCATGGCTGAAAAACATCTTCAAAACAGACCGTAAAGGCTGGTAAGCACAGCGCAAAGTTAAAGCCTCATCTACTAAGGGACGCGATCTCGTCTCGCCCGAGCCTGGCCTCGGGCAAGAACAGTTGTCCTGGACAGATTCACGCCTCGCCCGAGGGCCTCCTCAGGCAGCGGGCGCACCCCCGGCTCGCCTGAGGGTAAAGCTCGGGCGAACTTTGTCGTATAGCAATCTCGGCTGAATCGCCTTACCGCCGACCGTATCGCATGCACATTTAATGCAAGGATCACCTGACACCTTATCCTGACACGCGCACCTCAGTTGGCAAGGTCGAAATGACCGCAGTCACTTCACCCCTTTACTGATCGTTCTGACAGGAAGACAACACTATTCACCCCATTCCGACTACTGTGCCAACCACCAGGGTAAGACTAACAACAGTAAGTCACGACCTCTCCCGAGTTCAGCCTCGGGCGCAACAGGGAGCTCCGCCTCACCCGACCCTAGGCCTCGGCCTCAGCCTCGGCCTCGGGAGAAGGTCTCTGCCTCGCCTGACCTCGGCCTCGGCCTCAGGAGAAGTCACCGCCTCGCCCGACCTCGGCCTCGGACCGACTACGCTACAGGGGATACGTCATTACCCTACCTCTAGCTAGCCGCCTCAGGCTACGAAGGAACAAGACCGGTGTCACATCTAGATTACTCCGACAATAAGTAAGGTAATGATGGTTCCCTGCATGCGTCCATGACGTCGACTGTTCTCAAACTCTCTACGAAGGTAAAGAAACGTCAGCAGGACCCAGGGCCGCACCGCCAGCTACGCTTCTACAGAGCTCAAGCACTTCTCCGCCGGCCACGTTAGCACATAGCTACACCCCCATATGTACAGCTGGACCATCCCCTTGTATCTATAAAAGGGGATACCCAGGGCCTTCCCAAGGGGGTGAAAAGGACGACGGAGACGAACTCACTCAAACATCGAACTCCACTCCGCAACACTAGACTTCTCAGGAGACCTGGGACCGGTTCCCTCTCTCACGAAGCTTGTAGCCCCTCCTGCAAGCACCCCGGTGCAAGATAATATAAGCCTCATCCCTCCTCTTGTGTTTCATCTTGCATCAACCCATCTGGGCAGGCACACGCGACACAAATTTCACTAGTCGGTTCGGTTGAGGGTCCCCTGGGTCCGAGACGCCGACAAACCCAATCTTATCTAAATATGTTAGAAGAAATTTTTAAGATAATATTGTAATATGTATCTTTTTATTTACTTATTGCTTGATATAAATATTTTTAGATGTATCTTAATTGTTTATATTGGTAATATTTATATATAAAAAGAATTAAAAAGGGTCTTATTTTAAATCTTGTCCTGAGTCCCTAAAATCTCAGGACCTCCACTGTCTAAAGGGTAATGTAAAAAACTCAAGGCACGTCTCTTTATGAAGACACTATGTCTTGGGTTTATGCTCAAGACAGAGAACTAGCTGATTAGTTAATTTAATTTATTAAATGATTTTGTTGATGCAATGAATATAGTAAGACACAATTTTTAGACACATCAACTATATTATATTGTGTTTAGTTGTGTCTTATACTTGGAGTACCGTGTAGCAGTGTCAGGGTTGTATATGCCCTTAGTGAGAGCACCTAGAGGGGGTGAATAGGTGATCATGTAAAAATTGATAACTAAATAGCCACAAAACTTTGTTAAGTATTAGTATGGCTAAGTAGCGAGCTCTTGCGACCACAAGTATCACAGAAAAACAATCACACAAGACAAGCGAGTTTATCCCGTGGTTCGGCAAGTATAACACTTGCCTACCTCCACGTTGTGGCGTCCCAATGGACGAGGGTTGCACTCAACCCCTCTCAAGTGATTGGATGATCAACTTGAATACCATGGTGTTCTTCTTTGCTTATCTCTTTCCCCGTTTGCGAGGAATCTCCACAAGTTGGAGTCTCTCGCCCTTACAACAAATATCAAAGTGAAAGCACAAGAGTAAGGATGGGAAGCAACACATACAAATCCGCAGCAATACGCACACACACAAGCCAAGACTTGAGCTCAAATGAAGCGCAACAAGTTCACCACTAGAACGGAGCTCAAATCACTAACAAAGTCAATCGAGTGTGCGGAGACAGAGTGTGGAAGACTTAGAATGCTCAAAGTATGCTTTTGTAACTCCTCCATGCGCCTAGGGGTCCCTTTTATAGCCCCAAGACAGCTAAGAGCCGTTGGAGGCAACTTTGGAAGGCAAATCTTGCCTTCTGTCGGGTGGCGCACCGGACAGTCCGGTGCACCACCGGACACCCACTGTAGACGGTGTAACACCCCAGGTGTTACTCAGGGTGTCCACCCAGGGCTACACCATTTAACCTACTATCACATGTGGGTTAGTTTGAGCAAAGTGCATCAAACTTAGAATTCAAGGTCCTAAGCAAGTGCAACCCATCTTGGATATCATGCCCTAGCTTGTCATGCATCTAAAGGGGAGAATTGCCCAAAACCCTAAAGCAAACCCCTTTGGACAATAGGAACCCTAGGTGTAAGTAGGATCAAAAGGTCATGAAAACCTTATGATCATGACTTGGGCCAAATATAAAAGTTGTAGTATACTTCATAACCTACAAATAATAGTAAGAAAGTAACCCCAAAAAATTTCAGAAAAGCCCCAAAAAGTTCACCAAAGGTTTGAACACAAAAGAAAAATCAGAAAATGCCTAAGTCCAAAACTAACCCTTGGACAAAGATCACACATGTTCACCCTCATCCAAAATTCAAAACACTTCGACCCAATTGACAAAGTGGCGCCAAATTAACCCTAGAATGCCTTGGAAAAAGTTGACACCTACCCTAAGTCGTTTGACACGACTTGGCATGGCTTTTGTCCCAGGTTGGACACCTATGACATAGGCAACTTCTCACCCCTCTATCTCCCTACCCCGACCGTATCTTGGCTTGGGACTCACAGCAAAATGATAGGATTTGGAGCAGAGAAGAGACCGTACACAGTGGTTTTGCCAAGATACGCACGCTATGGTGCTCAAAATCGCCGTTGAAACATGGCAGAAGCAAGCTCCCACGTGTTCGACTCGGGCTGACACTCGGGGGCGCGCTCAGAGCACACCCACGCGCGAACCCCCGCACGCCCACGGCCGCCCGTGACCACGCCCGCGCCACGGCTATAAAGCCCGTCCCAGTGACCCGGCTGCCTTCCCTGTTGCCTCCTCCGTACCACGCCTAACTCCCCCCGAGCTAGCCCTTAGCTCCGGCGACCTCCCCGCGACCCGCCAGAGCCGCCCGAGGGCAACCATCGTGGCCAGCCCCTTTTCCGCCCTCCTCCGCTCGATCCAAGCCTTCGGATAGCTTCCCTGGGAGGTCGTAAAGCTTGCCAAGGCTTAAACCGAGGACTCGCACCACCGGAATAGCAAAATCGTGCTCGCCGGAGTTCAGAACCCTGCCGGCGCACGCGGACCGGGTAAGCCACTGCGCCATTTTTCGATTCAATGCACAGATAGCCTCTACATCACCCCGTGAAGCTCACCGTGCCATTGGATTGGACTAGGTCGCCGTGGTTTGGCCGGCACACCCGCCGCCGATGAGGACACCCGCCTGCGCACGTGGACCGGGCGATTCCGGCCATCCCCGCCATCAAGCCGTACCTCGTTGTGATCGCCAGGACCTCCCGGAGCCATCCCCGCCCCTCGCCGGATCTCTCTCGCCGCCGATAAGCCGCGCCACCCTTTCCTTTCGCGTGGGTACTGTTTAAACCTAGGGAGGGACCGCGGGGGAGAAGAAAAGAAAGCTAGGGGGTTTTGCGCAATGTCAGTGACTCGGATGAATAGTAGCGCGGGGGTATAACTGAGAGAGTTAGTTTAGAAATAACCCAAGGACCTCGGTGCAAAGTGGTTTTCCAGGAAACCTTTTATTAAATCTGATTTAAATTCGAACAGAACTTGAATAATTCATATCTTCTGTTTTATTAACCCAAATCAAGTCAAACCAATTTTGCCAGGTCTTAAATAATATAAACTACCTAAGAAAAATATGAAACCCCTAAGTGCTACAGAAAACTTCAGAGTTCTGATTTAATTATTGTTTTGGCTAAAAACTAAATAATAGGAAGAAAAATAGTTGCACTATTTGACTAAGGTTAAAAAAATTTGGAGAAGTTTATGTCCACCTACTGACCTGTTTAAAAATGCTAAACCTCTCTGTCCACCCCATTAAGGTAGCTTTTGCCATTTATTTTACAATATGCTTAAGGTTAAGAAAAAATAGAAAAGGTGATATAAATGATGAACCAAGGGGCACTCCTATTTTTGTTAGGGTACTTATTCAGTGTAGTTTACTAGAAAATTTGTTATACCCTAGTTTAGTATAAAATAAATAGGATACCTTTTATTTTAAGAAAACAAGGAAAACTTAGAAAAACCTTAGAAAAATAACCCCAAGGCAAAAAACACCCCAAAACTTAGGATAACTAATGAGTTGTTGTTATGAACATAAGAAAAATAGGAAGTCTGTTGTTTGATATTTTTCAAATAACAAGTTAGTTATAAGCACCTTTTTGGCATAAAACTTTAGAAAATCACAACTAAATAACCACCAATTAACCTTCTGTGATCTTTGGCACAGAAGCTTATTATTACTGTTAGATGCCAACAAAAATAACCCTTAGGACAGAACCCACTCCTAATTGAGAGTTGTAGTACAAGGTGACCCATTTACACAACTTTTGTTATTTTTGTCTAAAGCATAGCCTTTTCATTTTGAACCTCAAATTCCTAGAATGGGCTATAGTGACCAATGGCAACCCACTGTAATTTTTACAGAATTTTGGAAAAAGTTAAACCACTGTTGTAGTTCAAACCTACACTAGAAACCATAAATAGAAAATAAAGAAAGGAAAAATGAATAAAGAAATTAGTGTCATCCTAAAAACCCTTTGTAAATTATCCACTAAATTATATTAAGGAAATACCCATCCACTATGCTTATCCTTAACAAAAACCTAAACCTAGAGTGATAAGCATAAACCACTAAAAGCCACGTATGACCAAGAAACCCTAAGTCACTCATTAACTTGGTTTTTCTTCCTTTAGCATAATGTTATTAAAATCTGCATGATCATGACATACATATTCTTTGCATTTTGATAGACTGTAACCTCGCTGACGGAGAGTACGTCCTCGTGCCGGAGCAAGGAGCTGCTCAGGAGGTAGTCCCGGATCCAGCACCAGAGCCTGCACCAGAGGATCTGCCTACCACAGCTTTGGAAGGCAAGCCCCGGTTTTATGCATAACCTGTTATATTGCTATTTTACTATACTTAATGATTGTAGGATTGAATGTGCACTTAGGTGTAGGAGTTGTTTGAAACCCTAGTTGCATGATCTCAGGAATCCTTTTTGAGATGGATACTAGTATGCTAGGTCGAGTAGCTGCTTTATTAACTAGGATCTCGGTAGAAGTCGAGTGGTTTTTCTAGCACTCGCGCGAGGTCAGGAATTGGTTGTACCCACTTTCATATCATATTGATAGTTGGTTTGTGGACACGGGTCCATGGGGATGCGTGGTCTACGAGAGAAAAATGAAATAAGGATTAACGTGCGGATACCTGTGTCAAGCGTTTGAATGTACTAAGCACATGCCGAGAAATATGGTAAATCGGTAAGCCTAGTACCTGATTGAACTGGCAGTGGACTTTACCCCTCACGTGGACCTGAGACGTGGTCTCCCATTCCGGTTATGGTGGGTACAAGTGCGGTCACTGCACGACGGCAGTCGGGGTCAGTGAGGCATTGTACGCCAAGGCGGTGAGCCCTGATCCACTGACAGGGAATCGATGGGGACGGTTGATGTGTGTGGGGACGAGAGTGCCCCTACATGTCGTGTGTTTAGGTTTACCTTGCAAGGATAAAAAACTCGATTCGAATCGTCTGCTTCTCACAGCTAATGAGACTGCTTGATCCATTGTACTGCATTGAGTAACAAGTGGAAATATGATGAGTTGATACAAGATGTTGATTGCTAAAAAATGTTTGCTACTATGTATAGTAGATAGTACACATTTAGCCTTAAGAGAGTCACACTTAAATTGGCAAAGTTTAAAACTTGACATAGAAAACTCAGCTAGTGCTTTTGGCAACCCAACCCCATAGCCAAACACTGCATGTCTAGAGGTAGAGGAGTAGACTCCTCACACCAGGTAAGTCTAGCTGAGTATTAGTATACTCAGCCTTGCTTGTGGCATAATTTTTACAGGTTCTCTGGAGGACATGGTTGCTGGAGTGACTTGGCCGTCCATCTTGCCACCAGGGGTTTGGACAGTCGAATGGGATCCTGCCTCGGCCGAGGAGGAGCATGAGGAGTGATGGACAGGCTTCCCCATCCCTCCATTTATCTATCGTTAGTTTTATTCCGCTGCACTTCGAACAATGACGGCTACTTTTGCAAAACTCCGATGGTGATGTAATAATTTAATACTCCTTAATGTATGGTTTTATGCTTTATTTGTATTTGCTCTGTGACTCCACTTCGAGTGAGATTGTGGTACTTGATCTTGTCAATGTCCTCGTCGGACTAGATCCGCGAATTGACGAGTTATTCCCATTTAAGTGTGGTCTAGCCTCTAAGGCGGGACTTAGGCACTTAAGTCGGAATAATTCGGGCAGTTCTGCCACAGCTGGTATCAGAGCTTGTACCACCACAGAGGAATCAATAAAATATAAATACCATCCTTTTCCGAAGTAAAAATTGATAGAAACAATGTGGATAGATCGTAGGGCGATCAGGATAGACCTAGGACGTGAAGCCTTAGGATGATAGAAGGGTAGCTAGGTGGCTAAGTGTTTAAGCCCTACAGGCTGCTATAAGGGATGGGAGTTCTTCCCTATTCCCTTTACCTTGATGTGAGGTCGTTCAGGACGAGCATGCATGCATTCTTAAAATAAACAAATAGATAAATAAGTAAAGACTTAAATACAAAATGATGACCAACTAAGTACCCCAACACCATTTTTATAATTAGAGAGAGGCTAAGTCGTATTTCCTTTTTCTTTCTTTAATTCTTTTTCTTTTACTTACGCTTAACCGTACACAGATGACTTCCCACGGATCCTCAAACGACGGGAATGCACTGTCCCACACTGACGGGCTTGCACGAGAGGGCTTTCCCCGCATTTTGTGGGAGGTACTTCAGGGGGCCGGATACGCGACACCTCCTCAGTACGTGGTGCAGCAGTTCGAGAAGCACCGAGTGCCCCGCTGTAGGGTGAGGATGACTTTGGAGCCTCATCCTCTGCAGCCAGGCTGGCGTTCGCTGGACTCTGAGTCTTTTGGATACCGGGCTGAGGACACGATCGAGGCGATTGCTCTGCACGGTTGACCACTTTCTGCGGATTCCATCCCTTGGAGCTGTCTACCCACCCCATTGGCTTGTTCCCCGTGAGAAGGAGGACGACCCAATGTGGAAGGATCGGGTGGAGCATGCCAAGGACATCTGGGCTCTCTACCTGGGTCAGACTGCTCACTTGACGGTACGATGCATGATGCCCTGTATCGTCTGCAAGTGATGCATGGTGAGGCAATGTCCCATCTGATGGCATTGTTGGAGGCAACTAAGATCACCCTGGACAACAGAGAGGAGCTTGTGGTTGACTTGTCCCAGGAGATGGTGGAAAAGGATTTACAAGTGGAGCAGTTATCAGATGAGATCCAAGAGCTGGAGGAATTAGTGGGAACAAGGGAGAACACCATTGAGGTTCTAGAGGAACAGCTTATCAACACCCAGCAGCAGCTTGCCGAGGCTAATGAGCACCTGGTATGCATCACCAGGAGATCCAGGATGTGGAGGCTAACGAGGACGTCGACATTGAGGGAGGGGAGGAGCCTGCCTCCAGCGTGGACACTGCTGGCTCGGGAAGACCACCTTCCCCCGAGTCGAGTGTTGCCGTCGCGCTCACTAGGTATCAGGGGTAGAGCTAGAAATTGGTAATGGTAGGACTCCTCGAGGCTAGCTTAGCTTTTGCACCCTTGGGGTACTAGGCTAGATAGAGTTGAGTCTGTTGGGCCAATGATGTAATCATGATAAACTCTTTTGGAAGCATGGTTGATGGATGCTCTCAGTTTTAAATTGGAAGGAAAAGTTTATGCCTTTTTAAATCTTTTTGTCTATGTTGGAATCTATCAATTCGCCTTTTGACTCTTTCGCCTCGATTAAACCTTAAACTTGAAGATGTGTTATTGAGGTATATGTGATTTTTCAGATGGCCGGGAGAGCGCGTCGTGGACAGAATGAGCGCATTCCTCCACCCCCGCCACCGCCTCCCACTCTGCAGGAGCTAATGGCTCAGAAGAATGAGATCTTGAGGCAGCTAGCTCAGCGTCAGCCACCACCTCAGCACTATGGTGGTGGAGATCATCAGCGTCACC